>JAWWLR010000155.1:13689672-13703118 GCA_035041075.1 Acraspis erinacei | reverse complement strand
TTAAATCGTAAACAATAGCATTGCAAATAAATAAGGAAGCCCATTTTTTTAATTATAAAAACAAAACAATGAAAATATGTATTTTTCGATATCAGTGGGCATTATGAATTGTAATAATATACATTGATTGAACTGATACATTTTTCAGGGCAGCTGGACATAAAATATAATGCAAAATGAAAATCAAATATTAAAGTCATCATGAAATATAACATATATAATAGTGTTGAACATAATGTATATAAGTTCAGATCTTGGACAAAATCGAGTGCCAAGCACGAGATCCGTGATGAGAATGTATTCGTTAAGGCCGAAGGAGCCTTAACAAAAGAGAATTCACAATCACCAAATTCCAGGTGTCGATGCTTTGACCTATTCTTTTGAATGGTCTCTGCTCATATGTGGGGGAAAGACTAGGACTGAGCGCGTAGCGCGAGGTAAATAGATAATCGAGCGGGAAGTGCGAGATAAACATATTATCGAGTGTGAAGCGAAGCGATTTATGATTTTTTTATGCGATTTATGATTAAGATTTATGACTTGAGTTTTGAATTTAACTTTTTGGTTGAAAATGTAAATATTTGATTGAAAATCTAACTGCTTTGTAGAAAGTTTAATATTTTTACTGAAAATGTTACATATTATTATCTTTTTAGAAGATCAAGCTTCTTTTTTGGTTAAAAAATTTAATTAGCTGGTTAAAATGTACATGTCTTGTTGAGAATTTATCAATTCGTAAAAATGTACTTTTTGTTTGAGGATTTATCATTTTAGTTCAAAATTCATATCTTTGGTGGAAAATGCAAAATAAATTTTTGTTTTGTTAAAAAGTACTATTTTTTTACTGAAAATTTAATTTGTATTATTAGAAAATTCATCAGATAAGTTAAAAGTTATCTTTTTTTGTCATAAATGTAATTATTTTGTAAAAGCACTATTTTTTTAGAAAATTAATTTTTGATTCAAAATTTAACTATTCTAGTTAAGATTCTGTTTGGTTGACAATTCAACTATTTTGGTCAATATTCGTCCTTTCGGTTTGAAAATTCCCTTTTTTTGATAGAAATTTGATCTTTTTTAGTCAAAAAAATAACTTTTTGATTCTCTATTTTTAGCCACACAGTTAAATTTTCAACCGAAGAGATAAATTTTGAACTAAAATAATAAATCATAAAAAAATAATTTTTAAGAAAGGAGTTTAATATTCATCCAGACAGTTAAATTTTCAACTAAAAATTTTATTTTTTAACCAACAAGATTAGTTTTATGCAAAAAAGATGAATTATTAAAAGAATACGTTAATTTTTGGCAATTTATTCGAAATTGTGACCAAACAGATGAATTTCTAACAAAAAATTGAACTAATTTTAAAGAAAATACACAAGTTTCAATCAAAGGGATGAATTTTCAAAAAAAAATTAAATGGCTTATCTTTTAGATAAGTACCCATGTGGAAAAGTTAGTTGGGGGTTCGACTATAGTCGAACTATTGGAAAAAAATTTTGTAACGAAATTTTTACATTTTATTTAATTTGTTTGAAAGTTTATCTCTTTTTGGTAGAAATCCTACATTTTTTGTTAAAATTCTAGGTATGAATCAGTTATTTTTTACTGATTACTATTTTTAGTTGAAAATTCAAGTTTTCTGTTGAAAATTTGTCTTTGTGGTTCCAAGATTGATCTCTTTTAGTGAAAAATTAAATTTTTTGGTTAAAAATACAACTATTTGGTTCTCTCTAAATTTCGATCATAAAATGAATTAATTTTTAACAAAATAGTTACATTTTCAACGAAAGAGTTTAGTTTCAACCAAATAGTTGAATTTTCAACCAAATAGTAGAATTTTCAACTAAAAATTAAAAGAAATTTTCAACAAAATATTTTAATTTCTTATTCATAGTTTACATTGAAAAACTGATAAAAATTCGTTTAATTTTTAACTCATTCAAATTTACAAAATCAAAAATTAATTTTTTTGCATAAGGATTCGACTATTTTTCTGAGAATTTGTATTTTTTGCTTGATTTCCACTGCTTTCGACTTAAGATGGAAATATTTGTTTAAATATCAGTTATCCTATTTTTCGTTTAAAACTTATCTCCTCTGGTTGAAAATTCGACTACTTATCTAAAATATGAACTACTTTGTTCAAAATTCATGTTTTTGGTTGAAGATTCATCATTTTTGGTAATAAAATCTTTTCTGTTAAGAAAGTAACTATTTTATTAAAAATTCAACTATTTTATTGAAAATGAAATTTAAAACTTTTGAAATTTAATTTGATACATTCTGAAACTTTCAAGCATTTTGAAATGCTGGTCTGTTGAAAAGTTTCATTGACTCAAATTTCGACATAGCGGAACCACTGAACAATTTAGTTTTAAATAAAAGAAAATTTATGGATATATTTTTTACCAAAATTTCGAAATTTATGAGGCAGTGTTTGCAAAATTTAAATTTTTTAACACACCGCAGTGTTGGTTAAAAACATTTAAATTTAATTTACTCCACTTGATACCTGAAAACCCTCTGAAATTATCAAGAATTTTCCCCCAATATTTGAGTGGACACCCTCGAGTTTAAAAAGTTAAAAAATAGCACTCTTGTCGAAATAGGATCGAAATTCGTGCAGTTCGTAAATTTGGTTAGCATGCTTTAGAGACTAAAAGCTGAAAGGTGTCGAAGCGAGTAAAAAACGCAGTCATTATTTAATATCTGCGTTGGATCGGAGACAATATATCACGACAATCGTCGAGTCTGTGCTTTTTCGAATATAAATTTTTCCGAATCGTGTGATCCGCTTTTGGTAAGCGAAATGTTATATGAGGTGGAGAGAAAAGGGGTGAGAAAGGGGGGGGGGAGATTGTATTGGATTGAAAACTCAGTGAATAACTGGTGGGGCAATGGGAAAACAGATTCCGAGCCGACCCACATTCCGTCGAATTTAATTTCATGCCTTATCTCCGGTAGTCCAAGTACAATGCCTCAACTGGGGCAGTCACTGAATCCGCCTTCGCGGCACGGTTCTACCCTCTCTATAGAACTGAGCACACGATGGTAGGAGTGTGAGTATCCGATGCTTGGAGTGTAAGTATACGATGGCTAGAGTGTGAGTGTCCGCTCGCTTCAGTGTCAGTGTCCGATGGTTGGAGTGTAAGTACACGATGGTGGGCGTGTCAGTGTCCGACGGTTGGCGTGTGAGTGTCCGATGGTGGGCTTGTACTACCTATGTCTATTATACAATAGTCGCTCATGGCTGGGACACACTCTCATTCAAACTACATATATATGTGAGAGATAGTTGCAGTGGACAACGCGGCTGGACATGGCCCGTTTATGAATCGGCCTTCAAGATTCTCCGCCGATTTGCAGGAAAATGGGTGGACGGTTTCCGCGGTAGTACAGATGTCGAGTACAATGGCATGGAAAAGTAGAATACGTCGAAAGCACATGCAAGTAGTTAAGTGCCCCGATTTTGTCAATGACATGCACACACTACCAAATCTTTCGATTCCACGTTTCGAATTTTCGAGAATTTCTAATCTGAACCTGCGATTCTCATGGAAGATTCACGTGCAATTAGGAACCGTTCCAGAAATATGTCACGATATTTTATACATTTTTTTAACCCTGTCTCTTCGTGAGACTCCATATATTAGATGATAGGTATCTGAATAAAATATCAAATTTAAATCCCTGTCGCAAAAAAATATTATTATTGCATTTACAACCAAATAGTTGAATTTTAAAACAAAGAAATTAATTTTTAACAGAATGTTAAAATTTTCTACCAAAATAAATGAATCTAAGAAAGGAGTTGAATATTTTACGAAATCCCTAAATTTGTAAGCGAAAGGGATGAATTTTCAACTAAAAATATTAATTTTCTGCCGAAAAACAATTTTTCAAGAAAACACATGAATTTTGAACAAGATAGATTAATTTTTAATAAACAAGATTAACCTTCTACCAAAAAGTTCAATTTTCAACTAAATGAGATATATTTTCAACCCAATAGTTGAAATTTCAACTGAAAAAGGTACATTTTTATCAAAAAGGTAAGTTGTCAACCAAGAAGAAATAACTTCCATCCAAAAATATTTGAATCTTTAATCTAAAACGCAAAATTTCAAACAAGAGATAAATTTTCAGACAAAACAGAAGAATTTGCAATAAAAAGAATCAACTTTCAAGTATGAAAGGTGAATTCTCAACTGAAAACGGAGAATTTAAATTTTAGTTTAAAAAGAAGTATGTTCTGCAAAAAAAACTTGAAAATATTTTCAAACAAAAAATTAATTATTTAAGGAAGAAAAAAATTTCCAAAATAATAGTTAAATGTTGTTTGAATCGTGTAATTTTAACGAAATGGTTTGATTTCCTCCTAAAGTAGTTTAATTTTCAACCAAAAATATAAACTTGTAACCTTAAAATATAACAGAAAATGATTTAATTCTACATAAAGCAGTTGAATAATAAAAAAATTAAACAAATTTTCAACAACAAAGTTGAATCTTTAACCGAAACAGAATAATTGTCAATCAAGCAGTTGCAGTTTTGACTAAAAAGGATGAATTTTCGACCAAGAAGTAATTTTCTACCAAAAAGAAAATTTTTCCACAAAACGCCTGATTTTTCAAAGAGAAAAAATCAATTTAAATAAAAAAAAATTTTAATTGTTTTTTTCCATCAAAGAGATAAATCTTCAAAAAACAATACTTTCCCCATAATAAATTATTAGAATGTAAGAAATAGATTTCCAATTAAAGAGTTCAGCATTCAACCAAACAGTTGCATTTCTAAACCAAAATTTTATTTTTTAACCAAGGAAATTTATTTTCTACATAAAAGGTGATATATCAAATAAGGACATACATTTTTAAAAAAGAACCTAAGTCTCCAACAAAATAATTAAATTAAAAAAAAATAAAACATAGTTTTGCAACAAAAATGTCCTAGTTCGACCTTCAGCTGAAAAAAATTAATTTGCAACCGAGAATGAAACGAGTTTTCCGTAAAATCGGTAAATTTTTAAACCCAAGAAATCGATCTTCACCAAAAATTGATTATTACAGGTAAATTTTCAACCAAAATGATAAGTTTTCAAAAAGAATACAGAATCTTTATTAAAAATTGTCTTTAAAAAAATGATTGAATTTTTAACCAAAAAGAATCGATTTTTTGAAAAAGTACTTTCGTACCAAGAAAGATGAATTTTCAACAAAAAAATGTATTCTGCACTAAGAAAATTAATTATTTACAAAAAAGATAAATTATCAACAAATTACATGAATTTTCAACAAACACTTGAATTTTAGAAAAAAATTATTTTGAAAAAATGGGATAGTTAAACTTTCAGATAAAAAAATTAATTATCTATCATAAATTAAACGAATTTTCAACCCTATATGTACATTTTATATTACATAATATTCAACCAAAATTCATTATTTAACTTACATCTTTAACTAAATAGAAGAATTTTCGCCTAAAATGACGAATCTTCACCCAAAAATGACTTTAACAAAACTTTTGAATTTTATATAAAAAGACGAATTTTTAACCAAATAAGAGGTCAGCATTCAAATAAAATGTGGAATTTTCAACCAAAAATTGAATGAAATTATCTGTACAACTTGTGCATTAAACATTTTTCTAAACATTTTGTTGTTTTTGAGAGCAAATCTTCAAAATTGGGAGTTTTGTATTTAATAGAAATTATTGTCTCCACATGTGGTTTTATGATTTTTTACACATTTGTGGAATCCTCGAGCCCATACATAAAACACACTTATAAAAATCGGGAATAAATCTCTCACATACTAAAATAAAATTTTTGCAAATTTTCCCTAATTTATAATTTAGACTTCAGGATGTTTCGTATCAATTTTTTTGGTCTATTTCGAAAGTAAAAAAAATTTTCTCACATGCTTGGAAAAATTTGTAAACCACAAAGTATAAATATAATTTCATTAAATACTAAAATCAAAATTTCAAAAAATTTGCTGTATTTCCAATTTTTATTTCTGCGGTTCTTAGCGATTTTTTTCCTATTGCATTTTAGTCACTGAAAAAGAATTAAATTTGATTGAAACATGTCAGGCACGTTACATCCTAAAATTGTTTGAAGTCGCAGAATAAGAAATTAACGTCTTTCTATACTTGAATCATTATTTTCAAAAAAATTACGCGTAATAATTGCGGTATTGCGCGTTATTACACACTACTGCGCGTTATTGCGCACTATTGCGCACTATTACGCGATTATTGTGCATTGAGTGTACGGAGTAATGCGCAAGTGAATATCCCCTCGATCATAATTTATGGTTTTAAAGTACCCTAATTAAATCTGGAGACAAATACTGATAAATCAGGAATTTTTCTGTAAAGGAGAGATGAGATAATATCTTGTTGAAACTTGAAACGCACTTTATCGAGAGATACTCGAAAGTTTAACCGAAACACTCGCTGTAAGTACTTTATTTTAGTTTGATGGGATATACTGGTTGCTTTCAGTAAAGAATTTATCAAAGCGATACTTGAGAACTTTGTAAATTGAGACGCGAAACCCATTCCTGAAACGTGCTATCCGCATTTATCGTATCCCTAATGGCACACTAAATTGGCTTTTACTACTGAGTCTCTTGCAATTTTGAACGTAGGTTGGGTTTCCTAGAACGGAAGCAAGCAATATAAAAAAGAAGATGCATCGTCACTTTATTACTGAAAATTTGTTCAGAGGTAATTGAGAATTCCTTAAAACCTGACTCCTGTCGAACTTTTAAATTGCATTCTTTTTCACACTCTTTTTTACCAACAGTTCTCTCTGTAGATAAATATAAATGAAGAAAATCTTCTTTCTATTTTCGTGATGTCCAATCCTCATTTAAAATTTAAAAAAAAGGAGCTGGAAATGTAAATTTAAAAGAAGACAAGCAGGTGACGATAAAAAGTTTTTCCATAGTTCTCTGCGTTTGAACAGTTAAAAGTTTACGATTAATGTGGGTACTATGTTCAATTTAATTTGGAACGCTTGAAATTCCTAACATTTCAAGCAAATATATTACCCTTTTAATCAGACAAAAATAAATTT
The DNA here is from genome assembly GCA_035041075.1 of Acraspis erinacei. Classification (NCBI taxonomy): domain Eukaryota; kingdom Metazoa; phylum Arthropoda; class Insecta; order Hymenoptera; family Cynipidae; genus Acraspis; species Acraspis erinacei. The sequence continues at coordinate 13,696,025 of JAWWLR010000155.1, read as the reverse complement.
TAATTAAATAGTTTCATTTTCAACTGAAACGATGAATTAACAGCGAAGGAAATTAATTCTTGAACAGAAAAGTCAAAGTTTTATCAAAATACATACATTTTTAACAAAAGGAATGAATTTTCAAGAAAAAATCACTAGGTTAAATTTTTGATTACAAAAATTAATTTTTTAAAAAAAAAAAGGAAAAAACTTTTAACAAAATAGTAAAATCCTCAACTGAAGCTTAATTATTTTAATCAAATAGCTTCAATTTTCAAAAAGAATGATGTAATTTCGACAGAAGGATGTTAATTATGAATTAAAAGAAACGAATTTTCAAAAGCAAAATAAATACATCCTTAACGAAAGAGTCCATTTTTTACTAAATAGCTAAATTTTTTACCTGCAAAAACAAATTTTCAACCTATAAGGTTGAATTTTCTACAAAATATTTAAATCGACTTCGGAAGAGATGAATCTTTAACCAAAAAATATGATTTTTATTATCTTAAACGATTAGTTGATTATGATGAATGATGATGAATTATCAGCAGAATAATGCATTTCTAACAAACTTGATTTTTAACCAAATAGTACAATTTGCAAATAAAAAAGTTTAATTTCCTACCAAACAGATTTATTTTCACAAAAGAAAGGAATTTACAAAAATATAGTTAAATTTTCAACTAAAGAAATCAATTTTCGAATAATACGAATCTTTAACCAAAAAAACTAATTTTTAACAAAAAAGTTAATAGTGGTTTTTTGTATTTAAAAAAACATTAAAATTTGTGATTTAAAACAGTTAAGTACAACTAAAGAAGATAAATTTGATGATTCTTCAACCAAAAAATTAATTTTTATTAAAATTCAACTTTTAATTAATTAGTTGATTTTTGAATTAAAAAGTAAAGTTCGCAGCTAGAAATTAAATAGTTAAATTATTCAACAAAAAATAAATTATCCATGAAAACTATAATAATTGTTCTTTACCAAAACACATTTCAATTTTCAATCCAAAACAATTTAAATTAACCTAAAAGGATGCATTTTCCTAAAATTGTTGAATCCTCAAGTAAACATGATAATTTTTCAACAGCAAAGATTCATTTTTGACCAAAAATGTCGAATTTTTACAGAAAATATAGACATTTTCAAACTATGAAACATATTTTTAAAATAAAAAATAGAAAAATTGCACTGTTTGTTAAAAAATTAGTTCGCAAAAAAATTCTGTTACAAAGTATTTAAAATTTAACCAATTAATTAAATAACTGTCCAAAAAAGTTGACTTTTTAATAAAATAGTTTCATTTTCAACGAAATAATAACATTTTAAACCAAAAACAAGAATTTAAAAAGAATAGATGAATTTTCTACTAAAAAAGATCAAATTTTAACCAAAAATGGAATGGTTACATTATTGGTTAAAAAATCAGTTCTAAAAAAAATGAATTTACAATCAAATTTTTAAATTTTCAAAAAAAGCGTGAATTTGCAAATAAAATGATAATTCCTAAAAAAAAGATGAATTTTGACTAAAAATTCAAGTCATAAGATTATTTTTCTATCTGAAGGATTAATTTTCATAAAATTGTATACTTAAATTTTCAAACAAAAAAGATGAATCTACACGAAAAAAAATAAATTTTTTGACAATTTAGTTTAAGTTTAACCATGTAGCTGAGTTTCCGTCCAAATAGCATGAATTTTTAACAAAACAGTTGTATTTCCAACAAAATAATAAAAATTTTAACCAAACGAGATGCATTCTGAACTAAAATTATAAAAGGTGACTTTTTCCATGAATAGAGGGTGATTTTTGTTCTTGGATTTTAATAAATTAATTCAACTCCCATCTCTTTAATTGGTCACAAAGTTTATTGATCGACCGATTATGTGCTCCTAAACATTAAATAATTAAACGAAACAAAAAAAAATAACATCTATGAGAACCAACTTCATATTACGAACAAAATGTCCCTCCGGGAAGTAAAAAGATAGACAACCTATCTTCTTAAATAATTAATTCGGAATCATTATGATTGAAAGAGATAGAGAAAAAGTAGTTCATTCTTTATCTTTGCCAAGTTATATTCACGTCTATCATTTGCAATACTCTCTATATAATCCCATCCTGTCCTTTATCTATCCAAGTCAATATCTTTCTATTTCTCTGTAAATCTGAATTTCAGTCTAATGAATGGAAAAGGATAAAGATATACAAGCAGATGATTAATTTAAATAGAATTACTTAGATTCAAAAAGATATGGCTGACTTATATTTCAGAAAAGATAGAAATGGATTCGCTGGGATAGAAAGAGGGGGATAGAAAAGGACAGAGATGGATAAACTGTGGATAAATTTTGATAAAATGACTGGGATTCAAGAAGATAGGACTATCTTATATTTCAGAGAAAGTAGAAAATTCACTGGGATAGAAAGACAGCAATTTAAAAAGAAAGCAAATTTTTGGAATTTTTCAATGGATAGAAAAGGATAGAGGTGGATAAGTGAAGGATTCATGTCTATAGAAAGACTGGGATTCAGAAGGTTAGGGCTGAATTATATTTGATAAAAAGATAGAAAAGTTTTCAATCAGACAGGAAGACAGGGATTAAAAAAGATAGACAAAATTTTGTATTGCATAATGGATAAAAAATAACCAATGTGGCTAAGCTGTGGATACAATTTGATCAAAAGGCTGGGATTCAAGAAGGATCGAGCTATATTATATTTCATAAAAAGATAGAAAAGTATTCAATTAGATAAAAAAATGTGAATTAAAAAAGATATACTAAGTTTGGGATTGTCTCATGAATGGGAAAGGATAGGGATGGATATGCAGATGATTCTCTTAGATAGAATGCCTAGGATTCAAAAGGATACGACTATCTTTTATTTCAGAAAGTGTTTACATTTGGATAGAAAGACTCGGATTAGTCAGGTTAGGGCTGACTTATATTTGAGAAAAGATAGGAAAATATTGGATTAGATAGGAATATAAGTATTAAAAAAGATAGAAAAAATTTTGGTTTGCAAAACAGATACAAAAGCATAAAAGCAGATAGAAAAGTATCGAGGTGGAAAACCTGCGGTTATGTTTAGACAGTAGGACTGTGATTTAAGAAGATAGGGCTATCTTAGATTATAGAAGAGATAGAAAAGGATTCAATTAAATTAGAATACAGAGATAGAAGAAGGTGGGAAATATTTTGGATTGCCTAAAAAAATAAAACGATAGCCGTGGATAAACGAGGATCCATTTGGATAGAAATACTAAGATAGGGATAGGGAGTGGAAAGAAAAGAATACATGTGAATAAGTGGCGGATCGACATGCATAGGAAGATTAGGATTCAAAAGAATAGAAGTGATTGTAGATACATTGTTTCTTTCAATTCCCATCTAAGAGATAACAAATTATTTTAACTGATGGAGACTAAATCCATGTACTCCCAGCAAGGTATCTCATTATATCCTAAATCTGCCAAGGCCTACCTTTTTCTATCTCTTTGTTAATCTTAATTCCCGTCTATATTTTTTTAATATCTTCTTTTTATCTTATTTTATAAATCTTTCTACCTCTCTTCCAATCTAAATTTACGTCTACCTTTTTAATCTGTTCCTCTATATCTTATCATATCCTGCATCTCCTGTCTATCTTATCCTATATCTTTCTCAATTTAAGCTCACCTCTATTTTTTCAATACTTCTTTATCTCATCCTATTCTCTCTCTATCTACGGCAATCTTTTTTATGCTTTTTCTAATCCAAACTGACATCTATCTATTTACGTCTATTTGATCAAATTATAAATCTATCTTTTTCTATTTCTTTGCGAATTTAATTTAAGTTCATCTTTCTTAATCTTCTTTTCTCTATCTCCCCTTCAATACAAATGTACGTTTGTATTCCGCAATTCTCTCTTCTTTATCTCATAATTTGTTTTATCTATCCACCTCAACCTGAAGTTTTGTCGCTAGGTGGCTGACGGTTTAAGTGACCCACAAGTGAAATCAGACCACGGGCCTATAAGTAAAGGATCAGCAAACAATTTTTTCAAGTTCGACAATTCGGAAATTTCCAACAGACACGGCAGTTTGGTGGCCATGGATTATATTATTAAAACTGCTGGTTATATTGTTGCAACATTGGGTTAATATCTCCACTGTAGTATCTTATAACATTTTCCATAGTAAAAGTTAGGTTATATAATTATAAGTCACAGTCAAAAAATATGTGTAAAAAAGTCGCTTTTACAGATTACCACAGACGGCAGAGGTATATCTTGGAGTCGCATAGGGAATAAATAATATAACACTTTAAAATTTATGTTTAAGAATCATAAAGTTTGATTTAAGAAGTACAAAGTTTATCCTTAATATTTTTATTTTAATATAATATACACTTCATATGCATGCAATACGAGTTCCATCGTTCGACAATTAAGAATAATTTTTTGGGTCCTTCTTTGACAACGGATTGAAGAAAAATGACCTTGCTACTCATCGTATAAGTTTTGATTGTGAACATTAGGACTTTCTTCGCTAATAAAAAGAAAACGAGATTGAAAAATGATTTTAAATCCTTAAATTTTTAGGACTTCAGGAAAACATTTTGCATTGTTTTTCATTGACGTAACATCCATCAACGTGAACGTCGTTTAACATTATGACGTTAGCTGACAAGATGCCCGCACGCCGAGGGCCAAAAAATAATACCAATTGCACAGAACGAAACATAATTTTTTTATAAGGCGAGAAAAATTTATTTTTCACCATAAAGGTTTGTCCAATATAATTGGTATCATTGTTTTGTCCACGGAGTGCAGACATCTTGGCGTCTTAAATTTCTATGAGTAAGAATTTCTTGCAGGTCCTACGGTCTTCATTAAATTAAAAGAATAAAAAAAAAATTATTTGAAAGTTCGTTTAATAAAAATTCTGACGATTTAGCTATCACTGCGTGCCTTTTTCAGAGAATCTAAACAAATACTTTATAAATAACCCTCGTTTCTTACATTTAATTACAAACAAATTTGTTTTAAGAATAGAGAAAGAAAAAAAGTACCTGCTTTTATTTTTTGTAAAAACAAGAATATTCAATTTAAAATAAACAAAATAAATAAACAAAAACGTATCACAATAAAAGCCGCATACCAATTTAAGAGGCTTTTTTAAGAAACGACATTTTAATTAACGAAAAACAAAATCTTTATAATGTTTTTGGACAACGACGAACATTAAACCAAGTAGACAAGAGACATACATTAAGGCGATAAATTTATTAAAAAAGATTAAAGGCGACATTTTAAGGAACCGCAAATGAGGAAAGCGCGCCAAAGCAACTGGAATTTAAGCTTGGTTATTTCTTATGTTAAAATACTTTGATATATTTTTTTGATATTCATATTTTTTGTCTGTAAATTAATCGAAATATTTGGATATTTGTTTATAAAAATGGTTTCTATTATGCGCCTTTTATATGTATTTTTTTCTCTAGTTAGAATTTTAATATTAGTAAAATCAAAATCAAAATGATGGTTTAAGTTCCAACAATGTTGTGAAAGACCTGTATTACAATTTCCAATTCTACAGTCTCTTTTATGTTCCGCAACTCCAGTTTTTAATCTTCTATCTGTTTCTCCAATATAAACTTTTTCACAACAATTACATTTAATGATATACACAATTCCAGACAAATTTGATGTACTATCCATATATTTTTGATTAGGTAAACATTTTTTGAGAGTGTTTTAATCACTAAAATAAACATTTATGTAGAATTTTTTTAACGATATTCGCAGCCTTTCAGAGAGTCCTTGAACATACGGTAACGGAACTTTTATATCAAACTTATTGTAAATGTCAACCCAATTATTTTTCTTCCTAGAACCATTGTAGATTTGATGAATTCGTTCTCGAATAATACTATTCATCAAAGGAAGCTGATAATTATTTTGAACTAAAGCGATTTTATTTTGATCCAAAATCTCTTTCCTGAATCTAATATCACTCAATTTAATGCATCTCTCTATTAAACTTTTTATTAGGCCGACCTTTTCTCAAAATAAATGGTGGGAATTAAAATTAAGATATCTACCAGACCATAATTGTTTTTAACCGATTAGTAATTAACATACCTTCAGTTGTTTTTATAATATGTAAATCAAGATAAAGTTCAAATGCAAAAAAAGTTCAAATGCAAACTGCATGGAATTTTCAATACTGTTAAATGTACTTATGAAATCGTTCATTTTTTCAGTAGGAACAATAGCCAAAATATCATCCACATACCTTTATATAAAATAGCTTTAAAATTCAATTTTTCCAAAGCTCTTGTTTCCACATCTTCTAAAACCAAATTTGAAAC
>JAWWLR010000155.1:13655256-13668142 GCA_035041075.1 Acraspis erinacei | reverse complement strand
GACAGACACATTCGTAAAAACCTGTTTTTCGGATTCAGGGGGTCTCAAAACGTGGACATTTGACAAAAACGGGGGGAGGGGGTCAAATTCTACACAAATCTAATACCTTCTCTGATGAGAATGTAAAAATGCATCCTTCTAGACGTATTATGAATGTGGCGAGATTCGGAGTCGCTTGAAGCACCTTAACCCAAACTGCGCTCTTAAGGTACTTTACACAATACTTGAATCACCCCACATAAAAGTTTCTTCCAGTGATCAATGTTTCAATGAGGCAATTGTATTTCAAGTGACGCGAAGAATACATTATTCATGCAATTGGAAATTTATTAACCTGATAAATAATTTCTTATTGAAATTTGTATTGTTTCATTGAATGATCTTAATTGCTGGTTAAAAGCCAAATAGTCCAGCCATCTGGTATTATTGCATTTTAGACCAAAATCTTAAAGTAGACAACATTTTGAGAAAGGAAAGAAAAAAATGTTTCTTCCCTAATGGGTGCTGAGTGATGTTACTTTAAAAAACAAGATTTTTACTAAAAAGAGACTAAGCAATCCAATTCTGTTTTTTTCTGTAATTTACATTTACAACCTTTATTTTTACGAGAAAATAATTTAAATATCGTTTAGAGTAAGCACATTTTTGAAATAATTCTGAAATTACAATTTTGACCACTTTTGTCCTATTTTTCAAGGGCAATTTCTAGTGTTCAGTTTTTTTAAACATGTCGTGTGCCAATTCAAACAAGGTTTTTGGAACTTTTTAAAAAATATTTCCGGAACGTATCGTAGTTAGTATTAGCAAATTTGGAATTTTTGTCAAAAACCCTTAATATACTATTTTAGCAAACAATACGCCTTTTTTAATTTCGATAAGTAATGCGAAATTTGATTATTATTGGTTTTGTGCTTTAAAAAATGTTTAATTAAGGAAAACACATTACTGCAATTAGAAAATTAGTTAATAGGTATGTATTAGCCGATGCATCAATTGACCTAATTATAAACCAAATTCATACATTCAAGGCTTGGAAGCAGACAAATCTTGATTTTATAAACATTTTAATCATTCATTTATATATAGTCAGACTTTTATTTGATACCGCACAATGATAAAACAGAGTATTGATGAAATGAAAAGTAAATTTAATCACACACCGTGGTGAATAAACTCGTATTCCATCGCTGAATTTGTTTAATTGGAGTATTGAAATTTCAAGTGCTTTTAAAATTGAAAGCAATTGCGTTTGAATGGTTTGAAATTTTGATCGTTTACGAAGGTGTAGGAAAGAAAATTCCGGGAACTAGTGTGCTCTTAAGTGCGGATTGTTGACACTTGCATGAATAAAAAAAAATCCATTTTTTCACGAGCCCCTATTAAAAGCGTACTTTAAGCATGACTTATTCACCAATGGGGAAGTTGCATCAATTTAAGGTTATATATTTTTTATATACTGCATGAGATTCTAAAATTTTCAGAAGAAAAAAGCTTCAAAGATACAACTTTCCCATTTCTGTGAGTGATTGTTTTAGTAATTGTTATATTAGATTCGTTTTCAGAGTTTCGTAACTCTCGGCAGAAACCCTTTTAGTTTTGATTAGGTGTCCATTAGACGGGTCCAAAAATACATTGCAAAGTTTTTTGCCATGCTAGAGAGCAATGATCCCCCTATTCCATGCAAATTACGAAAAAGAAATTCAATAATTTTTTTAAAGCTTTATTTTAACAGGTGCTGGTTCCGACTTAGATTTTCCCATGTAAAACGCATGGGGAAAAACACTTTCTTGAGTTTTTGAATTAATTTTTTAGAGTTTGGAAAAATGTCACGGGAAAGTATAGAGGATTGTTGAGAATTATTATTACACTACCCTTATCCTTAAAAACAACAATGTCAATTGAAATTATTTATATTGACCTTGCTGAAAATTTATCAACATTTTTTAGTTAATTTTCAATTATTTGAACAAATTCAATTTGTTTAAATAGTTTTTCTTTCGAAACACCGTTTTTTTTCTAAAAAATATTACTGTCGGTCTATTGGGATATTTATTTATATTTGATAATTAATTTTCAATTACTTAAATAGGTAAAATTGGTTTAAACACATTTTTTAAATTCCTTGAAAAAATTAGGAAAAATTTACAAATTTTGTTCACAACATATTGTTTGAATAAATTAAATTTTTTGAAAATATATAATAATTTATTGTTTCTAAGATTAGAAAATATTAAAAAATTCATTTATGTTATCCGCGAGAATAAAGTGCCAGTTAGACGAATTTTTAGAAAGAAAACCTTCTTTCAACAAATGGTATTTTTTTAAATAATTACAAATCAATTAACAAAAATTCATAAATATTCCACTAGACCAAAAGTAATATTTTTTGTTAAAAAAACAAATAAAAAATTCATTTAAAGAATGGAATTTGTTTAAATAATTAAAAATTAATTAATAAATTTTAACAAATATTCCACTAGACCGATAGCAATAATTTCAAGTTAAAAAAAGATTTTTCGGTAAAAAATATTTAAAAAAAATAAATTTGTTTAAGTGATTGGAAATTAATTAAATAAGGTTAATAAATATCCCACTAGATCAAGAAAATTATTTTAATTACAAAAAATACGAGAATGCAGTGCTCAAAAGTCAATTTTAAGAAGAATTGACATTGTTGGTTTTAAGGGTAGTTTTCAAAGACTCGTGGGAGCGTGTTATGGGAGTGAAAGCCACATCCCTGACACATTAAATTCTGTATACTTTCCCGTCACATTTTCCCAAACACTAAAAAATTATTCCAAAAACTCAAAAAAGTGATTCTTCCCTATTTCGTGGGAAACTTCAAGTCAAAAACGACACCTGTCAAAATAAAATAAAAAAATAAAAAAATAAAATTTATGGAATTTCTTTTTTCGGAATTGGAATGAAATGGGAAGGTTGATCGTTCCCCTCTAAGAAAGTCTTTTGAGCCACCCTCGTGCCCAGCCGCCAGACCGTCTCGCCTTCCGTCCGTCGCACAGTGGAGAAAAAGAACACTTTTTGGTTGAAAATACGATTCCGGCTAAACCTGTGGACCGATTTGGATGTTTTTTTATAAAGCTGATAACATTTCAAAGAAAGTTTTCGCGCCTGATTTTTAATTTAGTTTTTCAATTTTTAAAAAATAAATAAATACGACTAAAAAAATTGCAATTTTTTCTATTTGAAGTTCCTGTTGATCGTCAAGAATAGGACAATTTTTGTAATCACCGACGTTTCATACTTTTACATTATAATAAGAAATTTCATCATGATATAATAAACAAAACAAAATTTTGTAAACAAATTATTTGTTGAAAATGTGTTTTCTATAATTTTTAATAATTTAACGTTTTTTTTAAATTCATGCTGCAAGAAATTTGAATGGAAACAATATTTTAATTTAAAAAATTTATCTTAAAACTATTTTTGTTAATATTATAAACAAATGCATTATTCAGGCATTTTTCGTCCGAACAATTCGCGTTTCGATGTCAATTTTTTAAAATTAGGAATCTCATGATAATTTCAGAAAATTCATAATTTTGTAATGAATTTTATGATCTAATCAAACAAATTCAATAGACAAATCCATTATTCGAGCACTTATCGACAGAGAAATTCATTTTTTTCAATATCAGTCAGTATCATTTGATAAATTTTATTTATTTTTTAAACAAATTTAATAAACAAATGCATTATTTGGACCTCTCATCATTCGGAATAGTAGAAAATTATATCAGTTCACTATTTTTAAAAGCTGAATAGTTTACAACAATAATGATCATTAAAATTTGGTTCAGGAAGATGAGAATTATGAATGTTACTGAAATGATCGTAAAGTTACCCATTAAAAGGTCTGACATTGGAAAAAAAACAAGTTTTTACATAAAAAAATTCCCAAATAATGCATTTTTTAATTAATTTTGATAACAAAAATCATAAAATTTATCAACAGATTATCAATTTTTCTGAAATTGTCATGAGGTTCCTAATTAAAAAAAATTGACATCGAAAAAAACGAATTTTTCTGACGACAAATGCTTGAATAATGAATTTGTTTATTAAATTTGTTTATAATATTAACAAGAATAGTCTTAAGAGAAAATTTTTTGAACTAAAATATTTTTTACATTCAAATTTATTGCAATATATCTTAAAAACGTTAAAATATTGTAAATTATGGAAAACGTATTATCCACAAATTATTAGTTTATAAAAAAATGTTTGTTAATTGAATCATGATGAAATATCTTTATATAATGTAAATATATTAAGTTTCGTCGATCACAATAATTTTCCTACTATTGACGAACACCGGGAACGTAAGATAGAAAAAATTGCCCTTTTTATTGTCATATTTACTTATTTATAAAAAAATGGAAAAACTAAATTAAAAATCAGGCTTGAAAACTTTCTTTGAAATTTTGTCGGCTTGGAAAAAAACGTCCAAATCTGTCCACAGGTTCAGCCGGAATCGTATTTTGAACCAAAAAATGAACTTTTTCCCCACTATGCCCCCAATTTGTTTATTAAATTTGTTTATAATATTAAGAAGAATAGTCTTAAGAGAACATTTTTTTAACTCAAATATTTTTTACATTCAAATTTATTGCAATATATCTTAAAAACGTTAAAATATTGAAAATTATAGAAAACGTATTATCCACAAATAATTAGTTTATAAAAAAATGTTTGTTAATTGTATCATTATGAAATATCTTTGTATAATGTAAATATATGAAGTTTCGGCGATTACAATAATTTTCCTACTATTGACGAACACCGGGAACGTAAAATAGAAAAAATTGCCCTTTTTTCGTCATATTTACTTATTTATAAAAAAATGGAAAAACTAAATTAAAAATAAGGCTCGAAAACTTTCTTTGAAATTTTGTCAGCTTTAAAAAAAAACATCCAAATCTGTCCACAGGTTCAGCCGGAATCGTATTTTGAACCAAAAAATGTACTTTTTCCCCACTATGCGTCGGTTCTTCTTTTTCCCAAGAAGGAGAAGTGAAGGGAAATGTGAGGAAAGGAAGTAGGAGAAATAATGAGTAAACTGGGGAAAGCTAGTGGGAATGTATAGAAAGTGAGAACAATAAGGGGAAGAGAATTATAGGAAATGAGGGGAAATAAAGGGTTGGAAGTATAAAAACTGAGGGGAGAGAAGCAGGAGAAATGACGGGAGGGATAGGAAAGAGGAGATATAAGGGGAAAATAGAAGAATTTAGAAGAGATGAGGGGAGAGGAAGTAGTAAAAGTGAGGAAGAAGGAATTCCTCTTTATACATTTTAAAATGTATTCAAAATCCACTTTTTCACTTGCACACTGTGTCAGGATACTAGTGAGTGCTAAAATTAAAAACATTCACAGAAAATAAATTGTTTTCCCCAAAACATAATAAAGTAAAAAGGTTCATGGTATCCGTAAAGAAAGGCTTTAAGAAAATTATTATTTGCATAATTTTGGAAAATTAATTAAGGAAGTTATATTCATAAACATTTTAGTATTTAAAAAATAAAAAGTAATTTAATAAAAAAAAGCTTAAGTCGCGAGAATCGAACACGCACGCTTTCGCCCAGGAATTTTAAGCATTACTGCCTGAGGTACAGGTCGATTGCTCTCTTTAAAAAAATTTTACACTAAACTTTTTCAACAGATCTGTATCTCCGTCCTTCTGCCCGTGAAAAAGATAACAGTGGAAAAAATAAACAAATCAAATCGAGCTTTGGAACACTTTTTTTAATGTCTTAAAAGAAAGGCCGAGTTCATCAGCCATACATTTTGGATAAAAATTCAAAAAGTTTTACTATTTTCAAAATTTTTGAGAACCTTTTTTTTAATATTTAAAAATTTTATGTAAGGATATTCGTAGTACTCAGAAATCCAAACAATGTATCCTGATGAATTTTTTGGATAAATGAAACTGTCATAGTTATAGAATTTATAAAATTAAAAAAAAAATCAATCAAAAATCAACATTTTCAGCCAAACAGTGCATCATATGAAAAAAATTCTATAGAAGAAAAACGTTGATTTTTGAGAAACCTACAAGATTATCGTAACAACCTTTTAGATGTTCTTAAGAAACCGAAAATTCTAATTTTGATCGCAAAAAAAATCAAAAATCCCATTTTGTGGTCAAAATATGCAATATAAGAAAAAAGAGAAATTAAAAAAAATTACGATCCTAAAAAATTAAGTTTTTTTATAATAATCACTTCTTAATAGAACGCGTAGTTTTTGTTTTATTCTTAAGAACTAAAATTAATGATTAGAAAAATTAAAGTTTTGGAAAAAGACACAAGTTACGAAGAAAAAATTATTTAACAAAAATTGTGCAGCTAAAACAAATCTTCAAATTTTTTATGAAGCACTTATTGATAGGACTAATAGTTTTTGTTTTAATCATAAAAATGAGAATAGAAAGAAAAATGAAAAATTGGTTATAATTTATTAAATTTTGGAAATATATTTATTATAACTATTCAAATATCGTACAAAATTTTTTAAAACATTTTTTCAATAGTACTCATTTTTTCATTGTTTCATTGTTTTCATTTATCGGAAGTTGTATGCAGAAAATTGCAAATTTAAATTTTGTGCCAATTAGCGACGAAAACTATGGGACCAGGGTATTGCAGCATGTTCAGCCTGTAAAAATTCGTGCTACATTTCTTTGTATTATTTTTACAGAACACCTCGTTTTTAATTTTTCTATCGAAATTGTTATAAGCAAATTGAAAATTCAAATATTTTATTTCCTTCATAAAAAATAATATGAAATCAAAAATACCATTTTGAGCGTAAAAACGCGTGATAAAGAAAAATGTCTGCAAAATGATTGCACTTTTTTAATCATTTTATGTCAGTTCAGAAAATATATACAGTGACCCATTTTAGTCTATAATCCCAAATAGATTCTAAAATACTTTATCTACGAAGAAATGGTTCGGACAAACGTTGACCAGGACCGAGGCGAACATTAAGCTGTACCATCAATTTTGACATTGAAGTCAATTTTCGAGGTCAAATAGAGGTAAGACCCTTTTCTTAAATGAGAACCCCTATTTTTGACTGCAGATTTGAAAAGAGCGGGAAATTTCATGTCAAAAAAGGCCTGTGTAAAACTCGTTTTTGTAATTTTCTTACCACTCCATGGTCACAAAAGCTAGTTTTCTGCAGGTCATTTTTGACGTGAAATTTCTCGCTCTTTTCAAGTCCGCAGCAAAAAATTGGGGTTCTCAATTAAAAAAGGGTATTACCTCCATTTGACCTTGAAAATTGACCTCAAGGTCAAAATTGATGGTACAGTCCGAACCATTTCTTCGTAGATAAAGTATTTTGGAAGATATTTGGGAGTATAGATTAAAATGGGTCACCGTGTACATTTACAAATGTCTCTCGAAGATCGAACGAAAATCGAGCGTCAAAATTAGAATGTGTAACTCAAAGCCTATAGATCTCTGAGCAACTTAAACTTTAACAATACGTAAAGCAATGTTTTTTATCAAGATAATTTTAAGCATTTTAAGTGAAAATAATATATATCTGAGCGCAAAGCGCGAAGTGTTAATCGAGTGTAAAGCCAAAGATCCAACGGACGTGCGCCCTAGGTGGAAGGACGTATGGCAGGAGGGATAATTTCGTAAGATAAATAAAGGAAGGGGTGGGTAAAGAATGCTAGTGATGATAGAAGGTGGCGAGAAAAGAGGAGGTGATAATGAGGAGAATTGAGGGCAGGGAAAGGTGAGGAAACGGAGAAAGTGAGAGTCAAGGGAGTAGGGGTAGTGATGGGAGTGGAAGTAGGAAAGGGAGGTTGGAAAAGTGAGGAAATGATAAGAGTCTTCCACATCCTTTTCTCTTGACTACAACCCCTCCCCCTCTTATCATTTCATTACTTTTCTAACCTCCCCTCTCCTACTTCCACTCCCATCCCTTACCTACTCCCTTGACTCTCACTTTCTCGGTTTTCTCACTTCCCCCTGCCCTCAATTATCCTCATTTTCACCTCCTCTTTTTTCGCCACTCTCAACCATCACTACCAGTGTCTACCCTCCTTTACTTCCTTTATTATCTTTACGCAATTAACCCTCCTTCCCCTCCATCCTTCCGCATAGGGCGCACGTTCATTGGATCTTGAGCTACGTACCCGATTAATTACAGAAAATCGGATAGGATCGGATTCCATAGGATAGAATAAAGAATGATGGTGTGAGCGGAGCAAGTAAGAGGAGAAGATTTGTGATGAATCTAACTACAATCACTAATTATAATAATTTTCCTTATTGTTTTTATTGATAGTACCAGGGAAAACTGCAGCATCTTTGTATTGATAAGAATGTACATTTTCTCGATAGGAACCACCGACTGAGGTAGTGACATCGTTAAACCAGAAACCCGACGCCTCCGGAAGTGGAGGATCGTCGTCCTCCTCCTCGTCTTCACTAGTTCCAACTATTGAAGAGGATAACACGGCGGTTCAATTGAGGGCGCGGACGGTTGAGAGGCTTTGGAGTCTGACCGAAGATCTAAACGTCCTTTATAAGGAGAACTGGACTCGATTGGCTGCGCGAGAAGTCCTTGAGTTTCAGGAGAGCCTGGCACGTGACTTGAGGAGACCTCTTTCCTCTACGGTCTACGAATCCGTCAAACCACCCGGACCCCGTCGTCGAGATACACACGAGAGGCAATCGCACATGCGGAGATGGACCTTCAGCAGCAGCCTCCTTTATTCACTCACCCTTATCACCACTATTGGTGAGTCAGCACTTTCAGAACTTTCCCCAAAAGTCGTTTCATCTAATCTGGCCTGTCTGTAACACAAGGTGCATTAATATTTCCCAAATTATATTTTCCCCAATATTAATTTTATATTAAATCAGTCGACCAAATAGCAATTTGCTATCACT
Organism: Acraspis erinacei; assembly: GCA_035041075.1. Taxonomy (NCBI): domain Eukaryota; kingdom Metazoa; phylum Arthropoda; class Insecta; order Hymenoptera; family Cynipidae; genus Acraspis; species Acraspis erinacei. Next base: position 13,659,209 of record JAWWLR010000155.1, on the reverse strand, counting down.
TTTATTTATCGTAATTTCCTATCTACCTTATTTGCAATTTTCCGAGCACCATAGTCATAATTTTTATATTTCCAAATTACGATTTGCCATAAGTTTTACTTTAGGGGCCGTACTTCATTTACGTAACGGATTATAGGTCATCTCTAAGACACCTCCTCACCCCTGTAACAAATCGAAACAAAATATTTCAACCCTCCTACCCTTATTCTTTAACATAATTTTTAATTTACAGAAATGCTTTCCTAGTTATTGCTAGTAGAATTAGGCTGGCTGTCCGAGAATTTATTTTTTAAAATTCCTTGATTTTTCTTTTTCTAATTTTTCATTTGCCTTGATTATTAATATTCAAATACCAGCATTTTAATATTTTATTATTTGTAATAGAGAATCTTTTATAAACGGAACAAAACAGTATTTCAGATAAAATTTTTTTAAATTTCTTAATTAAAAAAAAATTTTGTTCTACAATAAAGATGACTTTTTTAAAACGAAATACTTGAATTTTCAAGAAAAAATAAACCAAAACGACAACATTAAAAAAAAAATTTTCTCTCAAGAAAGAAATAAAAGCTCATCTAAATTGCTAAACATTCAAGCCAAAAGGCACATTTTCTCTAGAAAAATTGAATTTTCAAACCAAAAATATGACTTCTACTATAAATTAATTTTTCTCGAAACTGATGCATTTTTGGCTAACAAAAATGAAATTTCAAATCAAGAAAATTATTTTCTTCTCAAAAAAGAAGAATTTTCAACTAAAAATTATTAGTCCTTAAAAAATGGAAAAGTCATATCTTTAGTTAAAAAATTAGTTTTAAAACAAAAAACAGGCTTTTTGACTAACAGATAAATTTTCCACCAAAGAGAGAAGCCTTCAATAAAATTTTTTAACTAAATAGTTGCATTTTTATTTAAAAAATAAAATTTCTACTAAAACAGATGAATTTTTAAATAAAAAAAAAATATTCAAAAAAACATCTGTATTTTCTGTTAAAAAAGATTACAGTTGACTTTTTAGGAGTAAAATATGAATTTGTAAACAAGAAATAAGTTTCTACGAAAAAATTTGTAATTTCAATCTAAAAGGACGAATCTTTAAACAAAATGGGTGACTTTTTAACAAAATTCTTCAATTCTTTAGCAAATAATTTTACTTTTATCCAAAAAATATTTAATTCCTCTTAAAGCCGATGCATTGTCATTAAAAAAAGGAAATAATTTTTTTTTAAATAGGGGAATTTTCACCCAAAAAATATTCGAGTTGACTTTTCAAGATCAAAATATGAAGTTAAGAAAATATGTTTCTACGAAAAACATTGATTTTTCAATCCAAAAAGATGTATTTTTTTAACGATTAAAGGATGAATTTTTACAGAATATTTTAATTCTCTGCCAAATAATTGCATTTATACCCAAAAAAGAATAAATTTGCACTGAAACAGATTAATTTTTATTTAAAAAGGACAAATTTTCATTTTTTTTAAATTGAACTTAATCCAGAAAAGATTTTTTTTTTAAATTCTCGGAATTATTTGAATTTTGAACATAACAGTTGCATTTTTATCCAAGAAAGGTGCAATATTTCTACTAAAAAATTTGAAGTTCTAAATCCAAGATAAATTCTGAGAAAAAATAATTTTTATTCAAAAAAGATTTCAGTTGACTTATCAGGAACAAAATATGAATTTTAAATAAAATATTAAGCTTTAACGAAAAGAGGTGCATTCTGTACCTAAAAAGATGAATTTTTAATAAAACAGTGGATTTTGCAACCAAAAAGTATAACTTTTTTTAAAAAATGCTAAATTTTGAACCAAATAAAAAACTTTATCAGTAAAAAGATAATCTTCAGGAGAAAGTTTTTGCAAATTTGAAGAAATTACGTAAACGAGTGAAGGACCCCCTTCCCCCTACCGTAATAAATCGTAAAAAAATTTCAAAATGTCATGAAAACTGCCTGTTACATAAATTTCATTGTTTAAAAAATGATGTTGGACATTCTGATTGGCTGATAAAAATTGCGTGAAATTATTCGGGCAATCAGAATGCCGGGTTTTATTTTAGAATCAATCAAATTAATTTTTCCTGCAGCTTTTTTGATATGGGGATTTCGACAGATTGCGTTTCGTCTGAGTCAATTTTAAGTTATGTGCCGATTCGGCAGAATAAGAAAAAATTTGAAAAAATAAAAAATCATTTTGAATAATAATTCAGAAATATAAAATTTCTGACAAATAACCATTCGAAAGAATGAAAATAAACACAAATAGTAATTCTATAAAATAAGAATCAGATAAATTGGAAATTTCACTAAATAAAAATTATACCAAATTGATGTTTGGTCGAATTATTTTAGGTAAAATAAATGTAAGGGGAAATAGATTTGAGGAATATTGATGCGCATCGAACGCCAACACCAATTTGATTTTCAATATCCACTTCCGATGCCATCCACAGTTTCTATTTCAATAACCAATATCAATATTCGTATCCTGTTATTTACGAGTAATTAAAGTTTAATTCAATTAAAGATACTCACTTCAATGCCACCACTACCCTGAGAAAAAAAATTTGCGGTATTAAAATAATTTTATTGCGCAGTTTTTGTTTTGCAAACATTTCTATGTGATTACAAAAATTAGATTGTAATTACTGAAAAAGTGGTTGACGTAACAAAACAATTTTTTTGCCTTTTTTTGAACTGAGAGAATTATCCTTTATAATTTATTTTGCTTTTTTAATTTTTCCTCATTTCAAAATAAACTTTGTAATAACTTAATGATACTTGTGAGGTAAAAATTGTTGTCACTAATTCTATAAAAATGAAATATTTTGGAAATTAGCTTGCATCAAAATTGAAGCAAGAAATACAAAATTTACAACAGATATTAAGAACATTATTGATTGAAAATAAATAGTTAAGTAGTGTAAAATTATAAAATATTCAAAAACCTTTTTCTCTTTCTCGAATAAAGAAGCCGAAAATTTCCTTTAAAACCAAAATTAAAAAAATAGTGTTCCTGTTTATTAAAAAATTTTTATATGAAAACAATTTTTCATTTAATATTAGTGAATCCCTCAGAATTTAATTTAATAATGTTTGTGTTTAAGTCTTTTAGTTTTAATTTGAACGTTTAAAATATTTTAAGTTGACGCTATTTCTATACCTTAGATAATTTCAAATAATAACCGTTTGAAATTAAACAATTTTGATTTTGTAATATTATAACTTTTTTAGCGATGTTAGATGGATTTTTAAATAATTCTAAGGATTTGAAAGATTTTATTTTAGAAGATGTCAACGAAGTTCAAGAGATTTCTTTTCGAAAAATTTTAGAATTCATAATATTAAACCGATTTTTTGGAACAGATTTTGAAATACTTAAGGTTTTTAATATTAGGAACTGAAAATCCAATGACTCCTTGAACTTTTGGATTAATTCAGATGACCAATTTCTGAATTATGAACTCTAATTTCGAATTTTTCAAATATAAACATTTTTTTCAAGTTTTTAATTTATTCCTAAGATGTTTGAACTGCTAATATTTTAAAATGAGATACTATAGATTTTTCAATATCTTCTGGCTTTAAATAAAAGGAAATATGAATTTAAAGGACTTTGAGGAATTTGCAGAGAACTTTAGCAAATAAAATAAAGGCCGTAGCTGGGTAAGCATGGTTGGTCTGCCTTAGAAGGTATTTGGTTCATATTTGGGTGGTAAGTTTCTCTCATTATAAGACTAATTTACCCCAAGTGCCAACTTCAAAAAAAATTGTTTACCCAAGTTATAAATTTTTTTGAAAAATCAAAAATTTCAATTTTCTCGAAAATCACTAAATAAATTTTTATGGTTAAAATATATATTGTACGATGTATCAAACAGTTATAAAAAAATTCAAGAGTCAATTGTGGCAATTATAAAGGGAGAATTTTTTTTTTGAAATTTTGAAA
>JAWWLR010000155.1:13620623-13641865 GCA_035041075.1 Acraspis erinacei | reverse complement strand
GGGGAAAGCGAAACAGTAAAAGAGAATGGGGGAAAGAAAAAGGGAAGGAAAACATGAGAAACCGGAAAGGGCGATAATGGAAACGGGAAATTAGAAAGGAAAAGTCGGAAATCGGAAAAAGTAAAAGGCGGAAAGGGGAGAATAGGAAAAATAAAAAGGGGAAACTCGAACGGAGAAATAAAGAAAGGGGTGAAAGGGGAAATGGTAGAATTGGGAAACGTTAAAGGAGAATGGGTAAAAGGGAAGGGGAAAGGGTGAAAAGGGGAAAGTGAAGAGGAGAAATAAAAACGGTAACGGGGATTGAGAAAGGGGAAAGGAAAATGCAAAAGGGGTAAAGGCGAAGGGAAATGGTAAATGGTGAAAAGGGAGAGGCGAATGAGGAAAAAGGAATGGAAAAACGAGAAAGGGGTACAGCTGAAAAGAAAAAGGGGGAAAGGAAAAGGGAATTGAGAAAAGGGAAAGGAAAATGGGAAAGAAAAAAAGGTGAAAAGGAGAACTAAGAGAGATACGGAGAGATGTCTCGATTCAGACCCTGTCTGATCGTGTCCACCGAACTTCCTTTATCTGCTTCACATGCTTGTTTTCAACGAGGGTAGAACAAAAAGTATAGTGTGTATCAAGGGCGTAAGGCTATTTTGCCTCGTGTGACTTCCGCTCTCGCTTCGCTCGGGCGTCAAGTACACACTCGTCAAAATAGCCTTCTTTATGCCCTTGATACACAATGTATGAGAGTTCTACAACTCTCAATTAGAAATTTAAAAGTATATTTTTTTCAAAAGCTGGAAGCGTTCAAGTAATTTCAAGCGACATTAAGACAAAATTAATTGAAAAATATATTAATAAATTAATAATTTGTCGTATTTAAAAATTGTTGTCTGATAAAATCATACAAATATTTTTTCCAGGCACCTGATTTTTGGCTCGAAAACTCCCTTTAATTTGCTTTTGTAAGTATTCCTCATTCCAACTCTAAATGGGAATCACTAATTTTAGAAAATGTTTATAATTGATTATAATACCAAATTTTGCAAGCGATAGTTTTTCCGAGAACATTCTAAAGAAAACCGATTCCATTTCGGTCCCGATTTAATGTTCCTTAGTAATTAGCGAATGTTTCCAGTTTGTTTGCTTACCCTCTTTAAAAGAAAATCGATAACTGATTACCTCTGTTTAACGATACTAATCGTTCGCGAGTTAAATGAAGCCTTTATTCACAATATTCATTCGACACAATATCCCATTTAAATTAGCAGCAATTAACTTTCGCACTCTTCGGGGATGAATCAATTTTTTATAAGCAGCTTTAGATATAACGAAACGATAGATTTAATTTAAGCTTGGTTTTCCCGGCCCAGTGGTCTTAAATCTTCATTAAATGGCTTGAAAGGGAATCTTATTTTGGATGTTGCAGAACATGGGAGTGTAATTCCACGTAGGGTTTGGGGTAAATTAATCACCATTGTCCACGCCCTGGCCTGCATTCCCCTAATGTTGGTATACCTCATTGTGGGCGATGTCCTAGCAAGAAGCTTTCGCAAACTATGGTCGAATCCAAACTCAAATATGTTTTTTCATTCACTGTGTTGCCAATTTTCATTTCTGGGTCTTGGCGATTTTTTTCCTAAGACATACTTGACATGGGGAAGTATGCAAGTTATATTATAAATTGGTAAATTTAAATCATTTAAAACAGATAAGTTTTATTTTCAATACAAGTTCGTACTCTCATAAGTCTATTTTACTTCAAATTATACACCAGAAGAAAATCTATCTTGTCTGTCTGATCAATAACTAATTTCTCTACTGGAATTACATGAAATTTAATTATTTAAAAAATGTCACAATTTTAAAGTAAAAAACATCCAGTTTATATTATAATTTGTATTTTTTCCTTACCAGAAACATGTCTTGCTAAAAGTTTTTTATTCTACTGATACGAGACGAGAGTGTTTTATCATGAGAAGACATTTATCTGATTATATATAAATCATCTGAAATACGTCATCCGTATTTTCTACATAATTTCATACACTCAGATGCAATTTCTACTTGAGATTATGCATCAAGACAAAATCTAACTTGTCTTTCTGACCATTAACTAATTTCTCTAATCTTGTTTACATGAAATTTAAAGTAGAAATTGAATTATTATAAAGATTTTAACCATTATGAAGTAGAGAAACAGCTAGTTCGTATTATAAGTTGGGTTTTTTTATTTGACGGATATGTCTTTCCTATACTTTTTTTTCTACTTACATGGGGCGAGAGTTTTTTATCATCAGAAGATATTTGTATAATTGATTACAAATCATTTGAAATGTGTTAGTTGTATTTTCTATAGAAATTCATACTCTTACATGCCATTTTTACTTGATATTATACACTAGATAAAAATCTAACTGGTTTGTCTGATCAATAAATAATTTCTCCACTTATGATTAAATTAAATTTAAAGTACAAACGTAATTATTTATAAGGTTTTATACATTTTAAAGGAGAAAACAGTCAGTTCGTATTATAATTTTTATTTTTTTATTTATCAGGAATATTTCCAAAGGTTCCAATTGCAATCTGAAAAAAACTTCTTCCTTTTCTTTTCTAAAAAATAAAAAAGAGGAAAGAAAAATGAGAAGGCAATCAACCAAATCCTCTTCCTTCTTTTTTTTTATTTGTATTTCTTTCGTCTTCTTTATTTTTACCATTATCAAATCACAATAAAAAACATTAATAAAAAGCAATCACCAACGATTCGGCACTCATACAGTACCCTTATCAAGGCAAACAAAAAATAATAATTTAAAATAAAACAAAATAAAATAAAACAAAATAAAGCATCATGGCAGCGGTGCTGTTCCTGTTTGCTGTAATTTTTATTTTTATTTTATTTTATTTTTATTTTTATTTTATTTGTATTTTAGTTTTATTTTATTCTTATTTAATTTTTATTTTATTTTGTTTTTTTTAAATTAATATTTTTTGTTTGCCATGATAAGGGTACTATATGAGTTCCGAAACGTTCGTGATTGCTTTTTATTAATGTTTTTTATTGTGATTTGATAATGGTAAAAATACAGAAGACGAAAGAAATAAAAAATAAAAAAAAGAGAGAAGGGAGGGCATTTGGTTGGTTGCCTTCTCATTTTTCTTTCCTCTTTTTTATTTTTGTCTAAATGAAGAATTAATTTTTATTTATTTGTTAGAAGAGGAAAGGAAGAATGTTTTTCTCATATTGCAATTGGAACATTTGGTGGTGTTTGTCCAAATTTTATCGTTTAATTCTTGATTCTTATTTTCAGGAATTCTTCACATTAATTTGATTATTGGACGTTAAAAGGGGATTTTAAATTTTATTTTCGTCTAACATTAACTAATTTCTCTACCATTGTTTAGATGAAATTTAAAGTAGAAATTTAATTATTATTATGGTTTTAAAAATGTTGAAAAAGAAAATCAGCCAGTTCATGAATTTTCTTTTAATTTTTCAAAAATCTGTCTTGATAAATGTCTTTATACTTTCTTATCTTCAGAAGATGTTTATGTAATCAAATACATACTATATGAAATCCATCAATTTTAATTTTCATATTATAATTTGTTACACTCATAAGCATTTTTTTACTTAATATAATGCACCAAATAAAAATCTAAATTGTTTTCTTTATCGTTGACTCATTTGTCTACTTATGATTACATGAAAATTAAAGTACAAATTTAATTACTTTTTAAATCTGACCCATCCTAAAGTATATTATTTATTGTTGTTTTATAATATTTATTTTTTAATTATTAGAAACATGCCCTGCTAAGATTTGTTTTTCTACTTGCACGAGACGAGAGTTGCTTCTCATCTGAATATATTTATATAATAAAATACAAATCATTTGAAATATATATATAAGTTGCAGTTTCAATAAAATGTCATACTCTCAGAGGTCTATTTTAGTTGAAATTATACACCAGAAGAAAATCTAACTTACATGTACAATCAATAACTAATTTCTCTATTTCTGACTACTTGAAAGTTAAAGTACAAATTTAATTATATGTTCGAAATCTTAACCATGTGAAAGTAAAAAAAAACAGTCAGTTCATATTATCATTTGTACTTCTTATTTATCAGAAACATTTCCTGCTAAGAGATGCTTACCGTCAACTTGTCTATCTGATCAATAACTAATTTCTCTACTTGTGATTACAAACGTTTAAAGTAGAAATTTTATTATTTTAAAGATTTTAACAATTTTAATGTAGAAAAACCATCAGTTCATTCTAATAATGTTTATTCTTGTATTCATCAGAAACATTTCTTGCTAATACTTCTTTTTTCTACTTGGACGAGACGAGCATCTTTATCATTAGAAGACTTCATAAAGTTAAATAAATATACTTCAAAGCACATCAGCTGTATTTTCTATAAAATGCCCTACTCTCACAGGTCTATTTCAATTGAAATTATACACTAAAAGAAAATCTAACTCTTCTGTCTGATGAATAACTAATTTCTCGACTTGGGATTACATGAAATTTAAAATAGAAATTTAATTATATTTACATTTTTACTATTTCGAAGGAGGAAAAAGTTAGTTCGTATTGTAATTAGTATAATTTACTTTACTAGAAACTTGTCTTGCTAAGAGTCGCTTTTTCTACTTGGAAGTAGAGATAATTGCTTCTCATCAGAATATATTTATATAATAAAATACAAATAATTCGAAATATATCAGTTGCAGTTTCGATACAATTTCGTACCCTCACAGGTCTGTTTTAATTGAAATTATTCATCGGAAGAAAATCTTCCCCATCTGAAAGTAAAAAAAAAACAGTCAATTCGTATTATCATTTGTATTTTTTATTTGTCAGAAGCATGTCTTGCTAAGAGTTATTTTTCTACTTTGACGGGACGAGGTTCTTTCTTATTAGAAGACTTAAACTTAAATAAATGTAATTCAAAATATATCAGCTGTATTTTGTAAACAATGTCTTAATCGCACAGGTCTATTTTACTTAAAATTATACACCAGAAGAAAATCTAACTCGTCTGTCTGATCAATAACTAATATCTCTACTTGTGATAAAAAAATTTAAAATATAAATTTTATTATTTTAAATATTTTAACGATTTTGTGGTACAAAAACAATCAGTTCATTCCAATAATTTTTATTCTTTTATTTATCAAAATCATGTCTTGCTAAGAGTTGTTTTTTCTAGTTGGACGAGACGAGATTTTGTTATCATTGGAAGATTTCGTAAACTGGAATAAATATCATTCAAAATACATCAGTTGCATTTTATATCCAATTTGGTACGTCTGACAGGTAAAGTTTACTTTAATTTATACAACAGAAAAAAAACTAACTGGTTTGTCTGATCAATAACTAATTCCTCCACTTGTAATTAAATGAAATTTATAGTACAAACGTATTTATTTATAAGGTTTTATACATTCTTAGGAGAATATCTTATAGATCTTATAGAGATATCTTATACAATTATTGATTCAAATACGCAAAATCATTGGGAAGACTATTTTGACTTCCAGGAATATAAACAAAAATAGAACCTAAGAAAATGCAATTTACTTATGAAATGTTTTGAAAGCGAATGTTATTTTGGGTGTATCAGAGTACGGAAGGGTGTATTCGGTGTACATTAATCACCTCACAGTGGTGTGCGATGTCCTAGAAAAAAAACCTTGGTAGGTTTCATAGTTGAATTCAAACTCCATTTTCTTAATTTTCAATATTTGAAATTTATATTTTTTTGTTGTGATTTTTTTGCTAGTACATTTTTGTCACTGCAAAGTTTTTCAAGTTCCCGAAAAAATGTTTCGCCTATTCACATAGGTCTTAAGAATTTTTTCCGAAAATAGGATTCTATTAAATAAGAATTATATTTTAGAAAATAATCGATTTAAACCTGATAAGAAATTAAATAAACTTTTCTGACTTTCAGGAACGTAAAAAAAAAATATCTCTCAAGAGAATTTAGATACTCTGCAGGCGAGAAATTTTGTAAATATTCTAAAGGGGAGGGGTCACGTCAAAAACTGAACAAGAAAATGTAACTACTTTTGGTTAGAAGTCTATTCCTCTTGATTGAAAAGTCTAATATTATGTTTCCGGTTCGAGACGAAAATAAAAATTCTACTATTAGGTGGAAAATTTAATTATTTTGTGAAAAATGGAACTATTTTTTTACAAACCATCTTCAAGTTTGTTCAAAATCCATTTTTTTCAAAAAGTTTCATCATTTCAGATGGAAGTTTATATTTAGGGTTGAAAATGTAATCAGTTTTTAAAAACTGAAAATGTAACTATTCTATTTTTGGTTCAATATTTTTATTTAAAATACATCTTTTTTATATAAAATTCGACTATTTGGTTGCTATTTTTGAAATATCAAGTATTACAGATTAAGTTGGGAATTCCTCTTAACTGTTTGAAAATTTATCTCATTTTGTAAAAATTGCATTTTATTTCGTGAAAAACATAACGCTTTGGTAGAACATTCGACTGCTTGGTTGAAAATTAAACTGTTTTGTGGAAAATTTATGTATTTTGTTGAGAATTCCTCTTTTTGGGTACAAACATAATCCATTTTTTTAATGAAAATCTATCTTTTGTTTTCAACTGGTTTTCAAAGCATTCTTCATTTTTGGTTCAATTGAACTCATACAATTTTTTTTTGTTTTTTTCAAAATTAGTTTTTCTCTAACTGAAAATGTAACTATTCTATCTTTAGCTGAAAACTTATCTTTTTTCGTTAAAACTTCAACTATTTGGTGGAAAATTCAATTATTTAAATGGAAAATTCAACTATTTAATTTAAAATAAAAATATTTACGCATTTGAAAAATGATCTAATTCGTAAAAAACGAACTTTTTGTTGAAAATGCATAGTGTGAGATGGAAAATCTAACTGTTTTGTGGAAAATTCATCTATTATGTTAAAATTTCGTCTTTTTGGGTACAAAACTAATCTTTTTATTTTGTCCATTCATCCTTTTGGGTAAACTGAAAAGGTAACTATTCTATTTTTGGTTAAAAGCTTATATTTCTTAGTTGAAAGTTAAACTATTTTTGTAATATAATTTTCGCATTCTCATCTTAATGAGAAGGTATTCGTTCTATGAAAAATGTTGACTACCTCATTTTTGATTGAATCTCCACGTTTTGAGACTCAGAAGCAAAATTTCTTACATAAAAATGATTCAGAAATTTAGTTCAAACCATTTTTTAACAGGTTACTTTTTTTTCGTTTTAACCGTGAAAAATGAAAAAGAATGAATAGACAAAACTTGCTCACAAAAAATGTATACAAAATTTGTTATTAATTATTTTTCGATAGGACATGTAGTCTTCGTTTTAATCGTGAAAAACAATATTAAAATAAACAATAAATTTTTTAGAAAAATTTCACAAGTTACAATAACGTTGTAATTAACCAAATTGTGCGCCTAAATTTTCTTTAACAATTTGCTTTAAAAATTTTTTTATGTGACGCGAAATTTTTTAAATTATAAAAACAAGAAAATGAAAATACGAAAATATCGTCTTGTTGTAAAAAAGTAGTGTGCCCATGATTCTAATTTTTTTAAATTTTCTGAGCCATAAAAGTCTTTCAATTATTAAAATCTAATTATTATTAATTACTATTTATTTATTAAACCAAAATCCAAATAATTGGCGTCCTGTGTACTATTTTAATTCTCTTGAGAATATGAATCCTGTACTTACCATAAACTTAATAAAGACTAGTTTCGAAAAAAATAAAACATATTTTATAAACTTTCGAAAATCTTTCAAAGTTTTAAAATATTTTTGATTTCTTCAAAACTTCGAATATTCCTGAATATCTTTCAAAATGACTCAAACGATTTTCAAAATTGTGAAAAATATTCCAAAATTAACAAAATTGCCTTAAAATCTTCCAGATCTTTTTGAGATTTTTATATAAGATTCAAGCTAGTGAAAGATTTTTAAAATTTTCACGCGAGTCTTAAAAAATGTTTTATATTTTCATGAAACCTTTCAAAAGCGCTAAAAAGCTTTCAATTTTTTTCTCCAAGTCTTAACATTAATTTCTTGGAACAAATATCATCTTAAGTTTTTTCAGGAATCTCAAGACAAATTTTTTATTATCTTGAAACCTTTCAAATCCCTTCAGAAGATTTAAAATTTTATTTTAAAACCTTGTAAAATCTAACTTTTGTTTTAAAAAAATGTTTCTATTTAAAGTTGTAATTTACGTTTCGAATTCTTTCAAAACTTCCCAATAATATTTTTTAAATTGATTTGAATTCTTCGTAAAATTTTTAAAAATAATTTTCTAACAATAAAAAAATAATTTTAAATTTTATCAGGACTCTTACAAAAATTGGTTTACTCCCAGGAATCTTTCAAAATTCTCAAAATACTTCTAAATTTGTCGTTTAAAAACTTCAAAAATATAGATTTTGCCGCATATCTTTAAAAACGAGCCTTACAATCTTCTACATACTTTTCCACCAATTTCTAAAATAATTGGAAATGATTTGAAAAACTGTAAATTAGTTTTTCATTAAAAAAATTAGAACTTTTCCTAAAAATATTGAGAAAATTGTTTCATTCTCATAAAAACTCGAAACTGCTTTAAAAAATGTTTAAATCTTTATTTGAATTATTAAAAAATCAAAATTTTGTTCAACTTTCTTTAAATATTGTGTTTCTTAACATTATTATAAAAAATAAATTAACGAACCTCTTATAAGTTTTTAAAATCCCTTTAAGTTTCAAATTATTGTTTTAAATCTATGCGGAACTTATAAATATCTTTCAAACTGACCAGAATTTATATATTTAAAAATTTGCTATCATTGGAAATTTAGAAAATGTTGCTTCAAAAACTGCTACATTTTCTTTTTCAAAATTTGAAGAATCCATTTGAAATGCTTTGAAATCTTTCTCAATTTTTTTTTCAAAATATCTTATCAAAGCGACATTTTTTCACATTCTACCAGGAATATTAAGAAAAAATTGTTTGCACATGAAGTCTTTCAAAATTCTCTCAAAAATACTTATTTTTATTTAATATTCATAAATCTCAGCATTATATTTATTTCAGAAAAATTTTAAAGGTGAGTGTAATGTAATATTTTAGTTTGTAGTTTTAAAATATGAATTATAAGTATTAAAATATATAAAAGGACAATTTCCTATGGACAAATAAATTTAAGTGACATAAGTGTTTTTAATAGTGTTATAATAATGAAAATATTGATTTAAAATGTATTAATAACACTAAGAATCAATTTTTCGTTTTCAATTTGGTAATAGAAATTTTCGCAGTGAAAAAATCGAAAAACGAGAATTAAGTAAATTATCGATCTATTCTTGTAACGACTTGCTCGAATGCAGCACTATGCACATTATGAATTGCAATAATTATAATAATTATACATTTATTGAAATAATACATTTTTCAGGAAAGCTGCGGAAAAAGATTAATATGAATTAAGAAACATATATTAAAGTATTAATAAAAAATGTATACATGATAATAAAATACAGTTGAAAATAATACAGAAAAGTGCGGATTTCAGACAAATTTTAGTAGAGCGGGAAGCACAAGATACGTGTTCAGAATGCCCAAGGAGCTTTAACGAAAGAGAATTCACAATCATCAAATTACGGTTGTCGATGTTTTAACCTTTAATTTAAAATGGAATGTCTGAGATCCAGCAGAAGCGCCCTGATTTTTTAGGATCCGAATACGCTACTTTTTGTGTCTTAAATCTTCATGAAATGGTTTGAAAGAGAATCTTGTTTTGGATGTTTCAGGGTATGGAAGTGTGGCTCCACGTACGGTTTGGGGTAGATTAATCACGATTGTCTACGCCCTAGCTGGCATTCCCCTAATGTTGGTCTACCTCAGCACGGTGGGTGATGTCCTGGCAAGAAGCTTTCGCAAGCTGTATGGTCGAATCTGCCAACCTCGAAGTTGTGCCGTGAAGCAGCAGCCGCACCCGCCACCCCCGCCGGTGGCAGGTATCATGGGAAAAGCATATCGCTACGACAACCACATCGAGACAAAAGGTTCTGCTGGAAACTTTTATGCAACTAGCAAGGAGAGTTCTTGCGACGATCTCGGCACTCGCAGTACCGGAAGTGCGATTTTACTCGATTGTGGAAGCGAGGGTCTTCTTCATCCTACGACAAGTTCTACCACAGCCCTCCAGGTAGATTATGTACCTACTATTTTATATCTTTAGAGAAAAAAGTTGGATACTTTCTTTTGATGAGTGGAATTTTCCACTGTTTCTTCTTCCTATTTCTTATAAGGGCTCATAAATATAGGATTACCCTGAAACGCTACAAACTTTAAAAAGTTTTTTAGAAAGTCCATCAATTACGTAAGGATGACAGAGATCACAGTTTTTTTGTCCTTCTCTTTTTAAATATGCTACATATGCTACATTTGAGAATAATTTTTAGGACAAAAATGTGTCCCGATTTCATTACTAATTATAGTATTTTTTATAAGAGAACATATTTTGAGTTATGAGAACGATTTGAAGCATACAAAAAAGTTTTTTATTTAACAAATATTATTTTTTCTTGGACTTTCTTATATCGTAGTTTTTGGATTTCCATCGACCTAACAAAGATATGATGACAGTAGGAATTTTTTTCTTACATCTTATAAAATCCCAACTGAGAATCCATTGGATGAGTATTAATATGGCAAATATTATTTGCAAATATCACCCTTTTTCCGAAAAAATGAACTTTTATTGCAACATTTTTGTCACGGATTAAAATTTGTATTTAGTACATTAAAGTTTCTTTACTTTCATCAATTCTAAACGGTTACAAATCGCAATTATCAATTTTCTTCAATTTCCAACAGTTGAATTTTTAATAGTTAAAAATTAAATTTTCAGTTTTCTTCAATCTTCATTTGGAAATTCAATTGTGAAAAATAAAGAAAATTGATCATTTATTTCTTTCCCAACTGACTTTTCAACCGAAGTAAATTCAATTCTAAAAAATTTATGGAAATTTTAAATTAAATATTCAAAAATTTAAAATTCAGTTATTAAATATTAAGAAAAATTGAATATTCAACTATAGAAAATTCAATTGTTGAATATTGAAAATATTTAGGAAATTTAAAATTTAGTATTCGACTATTGAAAATTGAAGAAACTTCATGATGCCCCAAGTGATCTTGAAATATATAATTTTTCTTTTATTAAAAAAGAATGTTTAAAGTGCCCGCATACTTACAATTAGAAAGCGATTCTAATTTTTAAAAAAATAATAAGCTCTACATTTAATTTAAAATCTTGCGTTTAGAGATAATCTTATTTGCAAAATATTGAATTAAAAAATAAAGAGGCATTACATATTACCAGAAGCGATTATCTAAAATCCCAAGTGTTACTATACTAAGCGATTTTCAGTTAATCGCTTCACCTGTTTGATTGAGGTTGAACGCAGTCTATTACACTTTTCCATGAGAAAGCCAAGCTTACTTTTTGCAATTAAAACTTGCAAATTACATTCCAGAAATTAAATGGAACTTTATACTGAACCGGCATGGCATTTGCAAAAAAAACCGAGGTTATATTTTATTTTAGAATATACATTTCGGTAATTAGTTTTCTTTAATTAGCTATGAAACTTCAAAACTTTCGGCAAAAATGTAATGTCAAAATAATATGTACAAATCGCTTTACATATTTTGTACCATATTATGTATATATTTCTGAAGAAGAGAAGAAGTGATGAGGTAATAAATTTTCTTCTAGAAAAGAGAAGAAATTTCATTACATTTTTTCATTCATAGAAATATTAACAAATTCGGATAAATTATAAAAAATCAGTCAAATCTTATCAGGTTTTGTCCTATTAAATTGCAGTAAAATACTCGATAAACTTTCATGTGAACCAATTATTCCTTAAACAAGACTTTATTCGCAAGAATTGAAGTGCTCCGCCTTAAAAGGAAACACTCGATCTACTGAATGTCCATATACGTTTTTTCTGTTTTAATTTCACTCTTAAGCTATAAGGAATTCATATATTTGGAAAATAAAAGTATATTTTACTATAAAATATCATTTCCACTTGACCTGCGAACGCAGTAGAAAACATGAGCCCAAGTGGAAAATGAATGTCCTGATAAGACATAAATCGAATTGTACATAAATCATTTAAAATACATCAATTCTATTTATTATTGAATTTATTACTCTTATATGTCCTTTTAGTGAAAATGATGACAGATATTGTAGTATTTCTTTTTATTTATCGGTCAAATGTCTAGCTACAAGTTCCTTTCTCTACTCGTATGAGAGAAGAGCTTTTTATCATCAAAAGATATTGATCGGATTATACATCAATTGTTTAAAATATATCAGGTGTAATTTTTATATAATTTTTTACTCTTACACGGCTTTTCTACATGAATTGATACCACAAAAGAAATTGAAACTTGCCTGTCTGATCATTAACAAATTTATCGACTTTGTATAGACTGAAATTTACCTGTAAATTCAATTATTTTTCATATTTGAACTATTCTGAAATAGAAAAAAGTTAGCTGGAATCATAACTTGTATTTTTTCATTTATAAGAAAAATGTCTTGATAAAAATTGTAAGAATTTCTATAATAAAGTAAAAATAATTTTAAATACATTAGTTTTATTGTTTATATACTTTCTAATTCTTAAATTACATTTTGCTAGAAAATACACAACAGATAAAGATCTAAATTGTCTGCCTGATCATTAACTTATTTCTCTAATAGTGATTAAATAAAAAATAATCCAGAAATTTAATTGCTTGTGCGATTTTAAACATTTCAAAGCAGAAAAAAGGTAGTTCGTACCATAATTTGTATTTTTCCATTTATCAAAAACATGTCCTACCAGTATTGGTTTATTCTACTTTCACGAGGTTTTTGCCATAAAAATATAAAAATAAGCAATTTCTCTATTTTTTATTACATAATATGCAATTATTTTTGAGATTTTAAAGACTTTAAATGAAGAAAAAAGTTCGTTCGTCTAATAATTTGTACTTTTAACTTTATAAGAAACATGTCTTGCAAAGAGTCGTTTTTCCTACTTGCACGAGGCGAGAGTTTTTTATCATCAGAATATATTGATATAATCAAATGACAATCATGTGAAGTACGGAGCTTTATTGTTTATATATTTTCTTACTCTTGCATTTCTTTTTTTACTATAAAATGTATACCAGAAGAAAATCTAGCTTGTCTGTCTGATCATTAACTCATTTCTCTACTTGTAATTAACTGAAATAAAGTCGAAATTTAATTATTTTTTAGATTTTAACCATTTCAAGGCAGAAAAACAGCCATTTCGCATTGTAATTTGTATTTTTTATTTACCAAAAACATGTCTTGCTAATATTTGTTTTGTCTACTCGCAAGAGGCGAGATTTTTTTATAAGCAGAATGTATTTATAAAATCATTGAAAAATCATTTGAAATGTATCAGTTTCATTTTCTATATTTTGTTACTGTTACATGTGCTTTTTACCAGAAAATATACACCAGAAGAAAATCTATCTTGTATGTCTGATCATTAGCTAATTTCTCTACTTGTGATTATATGAAACATAAAACAAAAATTTAATTATTTTTGCAATCTAAACGATCTAAAAGTAAAAATACAGCCAGTTCGTATTATAATTTGTATTTTTTATTTATCAGAAACATGTCTTGCTAATAGCTGCTTTTTCTACTCGCAAGAAGCGAGATTTTTTTAACATCAGAATGTATTTATAAAATCGAGTGAAAATCATTTGAAATATACCAGTTTCATTTTTTATATTTTCTTACTGTTACATGTGATTTCTGCTAGAAAATATGCACCAGAAGAAAATCTATCTTGTATGTCTGAACATGAACTAATTTCCCTACTTGTGCTTAACTGAAATATAATATAAAAATTTAATTATTTTTGAAATCTCAACAATCTAAAAGTAAAAAAAACAGCCAGTTCATATTGGAATTTGTATTTTTTATTTTCCGGAAACATGTCTCGCTAATAGCTGTTTTTTCTACTCGCAAGAGGAGAGATTTGTTTAAAATCAGAATGTATTTATAAAATCAAATAAAAATTATTTGAAATATATCAGTTTTATTTTTTATATTTTCTTACTGTTACATGTGATTTCTGCTAGAAAATATACACCAGAATAAAATCTATCTTGCATGTCTGATCATGAACTAATTTCCCTACTTGTGCTTAACTGAAGTATAAAATAAAAATTTAATTATTTTTGAAATCTCATCAATCTAAAAGTAAAAATACAGCCATTTCGTATTGTAATTTGTATTTTTTATTTATCAGAAACATTTCTTGCTAATAGTTGTGTTTTCAACTCGCAAGAGGCGAGATTTTTTAAAAATCAGAATGCATTTATAAAATCAAATAAAAATTATTTGAAATATATCAGCTTTATTTTTTATATTTTCTTACTGTTACATGTGCTTTTTGCGATAAAATATATACCAGAAGAAAATCTATCTTGTATGTCTGATCATTAACTAATTTCCCTACTTTTGATTAGAATTTGTATTTTTACATTGAGCCGAAACATGTGTTGCTTAGAGTATTTTTTTACTCTTAAGATGGGCGAGTTTTTTTATCATACGACTACATTTATGGAATTAAATTCAAATCATTCAAAATATATTAATTGTATTTTCTATACAATTTCCTACAATTAAATGCATTTTTACTTGAATTTATGAACCAGAAAAAATCTAACTTTCCTCTCTGATCAGTAACTAATTTCTCTACTTTCGAATACATAAAATTTAAAGTAAATATTTATGTATGTTTGAGAATTTAAGCATTCCAAAGTAGAATAAGTTATTTCGTTTCAGAACTAGTATTTTTTATCAGAAAATTGTCTTTCTAAAAGGCTATTTCTTAACTTTCATGAAGCTGGAGATTTTTAACCTTAAAATAAATTTTTCGAATTACATATTAATCATTTAAAATATGTTAATTGCATTCTTTATATAATGCCTTACTTTTACATTTCTCTTTTACTTGAAATAATAGTACCTAAAAAAACTCTAACTTGTCTCGCTGATCATTATCTGATTCCTGTACTTGTTATTACATGCATTGGCCACTTTTTGAGATGATAATAATTTTAAAGCCGAAAATGTTATTTCATATTATAATTTATATTTTTTTCATTTCTCAGAAGCATATCTTACTAAAAGTGGCTTCTCATTCTTGCATCATAGGAGATATTTTTATAAATTGGAAGTGGAAAATGAATATTCAGGAAAGACATGTATCGCATTTTATATAAATTATTTAACATACAACCCTTTTAATCTTTTTCCCTTTTTATCTGAACCCTTTTTTGCTTGAAATACTAAATGAAACTACAAAAGAATATTAAAATTTTTATATGATTATGAGATCATTTCCCTCCAGGCGATTGAAAAAATGTATTAACACTTTTGAGAGCATAATCATTGTAAAGTCAACAAAATTCGTGTTTTTTCAATTAACAGAAAAATATTTTAATAAGTTTCTTTTTTACTTGCATGTGACGAGAGTTTTTTTATCAATCCCAGCGCAGATATTGTCTCTGCTACTGGCTTTATTAGTGTTTCTGTTCCTTTAATAAACACCAAAGTTTCTTCCTAGATGGACCGAAATTACTTAATCAGTTTCGCAAAAGTTATCGTTAGAATACCAAATATGTATTTTTAACTTAGACACATTTTTCTGACAGCCCTGGTGAAAAAGTACTCTGTAAATGAGTGGAAATATCCTAGAATTATAAGAAAGTTATTTCTCTACTTTAATTTTTTTGTTTTAATTAAAAATGTTTTAAAAACCCATTTTTATTTAATTCGATGTTAAAAGAAGCTAGATTTCCATAGGATTTGAAGCAGAAAAATTTTTTGTGAATATTTGTTGAGGATTTTCGAAACTCCTGGAAAATTAATTTTAAAAAATGTACTCTCCTATGTTTGCGGACTGCTCTTTTCATTTCAATTAAAGAAAAAGGATTTGAATTTTAAAAAAATATCATAAGCTTCCTTTCTCGAAATTAAATTGAACAAGATAAAAGTTACGATGGGCAGGACCTTTTCATGAAATTGGAAGTCGCTAAAAGCTTATTTAATTAACTTTTGCTAAGTAGCTTATTACGACACTTTAAAACAATTCTGAAACTCTCTTCTGAATTAATTTTCACACAATTTTATAGCGTTACAAAGTTCAATAAATTTAAGGAAATATGGAGGTGCCTTAAAAGACATTAAAATTTATGTTCAAACCTAAAATAGTTTCTAAGAATTTGTAAGAGATTTGAAAGTGTGATAAAATTTCTAATGAAGTAATAAATATTTATAATGTAATAATAAAGCGCAGAAAGCTTTATCATTTTCATCACTTTTTATTTATTATCTCCTATAAATGGCAACAAATAATTGTTTTTGTATCACATTTAAGATTTTCTAATCTGAGAGCTGGAAAAAAGTACATGGAATTTAATATGTCGAAGGAATTTTGATATCGATTCTCTGAATATTCTGAAGGAATTTCCTAAAGGTTTCATTCAAGTGCTGTAATATGTTTAAAAATGTCAAGATTATTCTTTTCATATATTTAAAGATTTTAAGATTTTAAAATATTTCAAGAGTAGTTTCATCGACAAATTAGGTAACTTAAGTTAAATTGGAACTAATAAAAACCTGTATATTAGATAACAATCTATTTTATCGAAAATGGATTTATTGCATAAAAAAGCCATACAAAATCAAATAAACATTGCGGAAAAAGGATTCTTCCAAAATATAATTTTTTCTCCCGTAGATTTTTCATTCCTAAATCAAATTTGATTAAATATTTTGAAGAGCCATGAAATTTTAATGCCAAATGCTCGATAGATTTTCTCATAACTAAGTTTTTAACATAAAACTTTGTTTTTCCCTATTTAAACGCTTAGTCTTTCGGGAGCATTTTTTACTTGAAAATGGAATTTTTAATGCAATCATTCCACATCCAATACTTTAAATTTGTTTTCCATTTTTTAAATCAAATTTTGTGGCCTTAATTCAGCACCACTTTAACTCGAGAGTAGACTTTTATTTTGTTTTTTAATAATCTTTACGATTTTATAACAGTTTTTCTCCGCTTTTAGAAATTTCCCATTTATTTTTTTATCTAGTTCTGTACTGCCGCTCTTCCAATAAAAAATAAACGAAAAATTAATTTCTCTTTAACATAGATCCAAAAAGAATTTTTAATAATCATGCTTCATGCTCTTCGATTTTATTTGCAGCGCGAACTTTTCCCACTATAGTGGTCAACTTTATTGAAAGAAAAAGTCTGATTCAATTATTTTTGAGCTTCCATTTTCAATTGCTTTTAAACTCATAAAGCCCTTTTTTTACAAGAATTATTGAATATGAGTGCTGAAAAAAATGTTTTAATACACGAAGGGACTGAACCAACTTTAATTGAAAGGTTTACATATGCGATTTTCTGGTTAATTATGGTTCTCTGGAAACCCAAGGAAGTTTTCAGACTAAATTTAACATTGTTATCTAGTCTTTTTTTCAAAGAGTAATTTTTCATAAAAATTACGAGATGTACAATTTGCGTAAAAAGGTAAAATTAAAAGGTGCTTGAAACTTTTAATTTTGCATTAGATTTGATAGTTTTATAAATTTTCAAGGTAGAATAGAGAGCTTTATTTAAAAATTTCTTTTAAAAATCAATCTCATCAATATGCGTACTACGAAATAAAATATTTGATATTTTAAATATTTTTTCATTTTTAATCAGAAGAAAGACCATTTATCGAAAATTTAAGTTGTTTTTTAGCTTCAGTTATCAGTTTCCCTATCTGAAGTTCCGTATTTAAGCTAATTTCAAGTGCGATGTACTGGAATGATTAAAACAAAATTAGTATGCACTTTGCCGGCGGAAATTATCTGCACGGCTGTTGGTTGAGCTGTTGCTAATTTGCTTTAATTATAATAATATTTACATACAAATGTTGGTACAAGATGTTTAACCTAATAAACCCAAGCTAAAAGCAACATTACAATTTTCTAAAAAGATATTTAAAAAGCCATCTCTCATCGGTGACTTCATAAATCTCGTTTACAATTTTAGTCTTCATATTATTCTCTTAAGCTGCAAATACATTTTAGAAACTATTTCCCTAAATTCTGCCACAGGGTCAATTAATTGCAGTCATATTGATCAAATTATAATTATTTTGAATTTTTTTCAATCGCGCTTATTCCAATTTTTCGTCACCATAGTCAATTGCTTTTTTAGTTAAAAAAATTAATTTTAGGAGAATATATAAAAATATTTTAGAAGATATTAAAAGATTTTCGAAATACTCATAACAAATTCTGAATTTTTTAAGTCAAATTTTTTAAGAAATTCGAATTACTTTAGAAGATCTATAGAAGATTTGAAAGTTTTTGACATGGTCAAAGAATAATTTGTACTTTTAAAATATTACAAAAACGTTCATACAAAATGTAATTTTTTGAAAATTTCGAATGAAATTTCCCAGTTTTTTTAGAAGATTGAATGGCTTCCAGAAATGAAAAACTTTTTCTGAGATTCATGGAAAAACAGTTAATGACTTTTTAGTTTAAAAAATTGACTTTTCAATAAAATTTAAAAAGTTATCAAAATATTTCAAAAGATTTCTACAAATGTAGAAAATGTCTAAAAGATTTAAGGGTGATTTCTTTAATTTTAAAAGATATTTCAAAATTTTGGGAATAGTTCGAGTCATTTTAAAATATATCTTCGAAACATATAAATGTCATAAATATATTTTAAACTGACTCAAATTTTTTCTGAAGTGTTGCACATTCGTAAAAGAATAATTTTTATCAACAGCATATATTTATCTAACCTTATAAACAAATTAAACATAAATTAAAAAAAAGGAACGTTTATTTGAAAATTTTATTTTACATTAAAAATTATTTCTGAGAAATGTCAATATTTTGTGGAAAATTCTTTTTTTTTTGTTTAAAAATGCAACTGCTTGAAAATTAATCTTCTTTATTTAAGATTTATCAGTTGAACTGAAAATTCACCTCTTCATTTTACAATGTAACTATTTTGTTGAAAATTCTGCTTTTTTGGTGGAAAATAAAACTTCTTGGTAGAAAATTCAACTATTTCGCTAAAAATTCATATTTTTGTGTTAAAAATGGAACTTTTTTAGAAAACTGGTCTCGTTTGGAAAAAATGCCATCTTCTTTAGTTGAAAATACAACTAGTAAAAATATTCTTTTTTCGTTTGTTTAGAATTCAGCTATTTTGTTAAAATTTAGTCTTTTTCGGATGAATGAAATTATTTTTTTTCATTTGAAATTAAAATCTTATTAGTATAAATTTCATTTATGTAAGATTTTTTGTCGAAATTACCCTTTGAAATAGAATATCTAATGTTTTCCTTTCAAGAATATATAAACGAAACTTCTGTAATTTTTTAAGCACTTTTTACTTTGTAAAGTAATGATATAACGCAAGTTAACAAAGATAGTTGCTCAAACAATTTAATAATGTAACTATCTTCTATCAGATAAATTATAAAAAAGTTGCATTTTTGTCTGAACTTTTAAACTTTTGGTCCACTTTTGACTTAGTAAGGTAATAATTAATGCAAGTTAACAAAGAAGCTTATTAAAAAAAATCCTTATTGTTTATTACTATATTTTTTTAGCGTAATCCACTGTCCCAGTGTTTACAAAAAATTAATTCATGCAAGCAGGAACAAGTTTTCGGACAATAGCTGCTGAACAAGAGCTCTGAATGTACAGAGATAAGCGCACCTCGGCGAAGTTTCTCCGTAACTACTTCAAGGAAAAGTTATATTCAATATGATCCATGTAGAAAATTTGAATTATATTTCAAATGTCTGTTTTATTTCAAAAAAATTATTTATGAAGGAAAGAAGATTGTTTTTTTTTTTAAATGTCATTTTTATTCCAATTTTAAATTAAAATAAGTTAAATTATTATTAATAGTTAAGAAAATTAATTGTTTACACAATTTATTATTATAAATATTATTCCATTTGAATAATTATAGAAAGATCCGGTTTTTCCGAAATTTCTGGCTTTTTGTCCATTTTTCAATTAGAGTCAAGTAATAATTAATTCAAGTTAACAAAAATAATTTTTCAATCATTTTATTATTATTGTCAATAATATTCTCTTAGCTAATGGTAGAATGTTGCGTTTTTTCTATTGTTTTTATGCATTTTTCATTAGAAGTGACTTAATAACAATTAGATTCAGGAAAAATAACTGTTTAAACGAATTATTGACGTTTATCCCAATCTTTATGTATATGAATGTCTGATAGTTGAGGTTTTTTTGGAAATTTTTACCTTTCTGCCCTTTTTTACTTAGTGAGGTAATAATTACTAAAATTTAACGAAAAAATTGTTTAAACAATTCAATAGTGTTTATAACTATCCTATCTTAGATAAGTGCTACAAAGTTGCGGTTTTGCAAAATGTTTAAATTTTCTTTTTCTTCTCAGTTATCAACAAATAATAAATAAACATTAGAGAGACTGATATTGGAATAGGTTAAATTCCAAAATTTTCTTTTTCGCTTTGCGAAAGACTTTTGTCTAAGATAGCCTTTTTATTTAAATTATATTTTTTTAAACATTGGGAAAAGAGCGAAAATAATTCAGATAAAACAACAATAATATTTGAAAAATAATTTTTGTTGAGATTGGCTTATTATTTGTTCATTACTAAAAAGGCGAAGCAAAGTTAAAATTTAAAAAATTGCAGATTTCTAGCATTTATCTAAGAGAAGATAGTTATTAAAAATATGCAGTTTTTAAACAAATTTTTTTTATTATATTTAATTAATTATTACCTTACTATATGAAAAATTACATAAATGTAAAAAGTTCAGAAAAACCGCAATTATTAGACATTGGTATGAATGAAGATAGTCATAAACAGCAATAACTTGTTTAAACAACAATTTTTGCTAAATATGGTTGATTATTAAGTCAATACCAATTAATAATAGACAAAAAGATGAAAATTTAGGAGAAAAACAGAACAGTCTAACATTGAGCAAAGAGAATATTATTAAAACTGATAATAAATTGCATCTTTATAGCATTACTTAAATGAAATATTATTAATAATACTAAATCGTTCGAGCAATTAATTTCAG
>JAWWLR010000155.1:13573324-13588914 GCA_035041075.1 Acraspis erinacei | reverse complement strand
CTATTGAAGGATTATTCTTTCAAAAACTAAAATTACATAAGGAATCAATTTAAATTGTTTTGAATTAAGTAATATAAAATAATTACTTAAATTAAAATTATGTAATTGACTATATGGCTATCATTGTTATAATCAAAATGTATTTCTTGTATGGAGTTTCAGATTTTTTACGAATAAAAGAACAAATATTATTTCTATGCATCAAAGTAATTGAATATATATATATATATATATATATATTTTTTTTTTAAAGTTATTGATTTTTTAAAGCGTTTTTTGGAACATAACTCCATTACAATCATATAATTTTTTTTAATGTTTGGATATTGTTAAATGAGTATCTAAATTAAGTTTTCAAAATTATAAGTATATGTAATTTAATTTTTTCAGGAGTTAGATTAAAAGGTTATTAATAATTAAAATGTGCAGAAAAATATTAATAACTAATTATTAACTTATTCTGTTTAAAGTTACATATTCTTGAAATAGTTAAAAGCTTAGATATTACTAAATAAAATTATAAAATATAAAAAAAAATTACTCGAATTCTTCGTGATAACATTTATTTATAAATCTTTCTGAACATTATGGAAAGGCAATAACATGTAAATTGTAAATGATTGTTCAATGTTGCGAAATAATTTTTGCTTAATCTTTTGCAACCATATTCCTGAACTTTTGAAAATTTTCAAAGAGATAAGTAAAATAAAATTATGGAAAAATCTTATTTTGAAGAATTCGAACAAAAATGTAGAAGATTTTTTTAATAATTCTGAAATATTTTGAGATTAAATTATTTAAAGGTTTTTGGGAAAATTTTGAACAGTTAATATTGAATTAAAGTCAATTTTTCAGGGCGTCAAGAGAATGATAAATGTACGCTTAAGATTCCTGGGAAAATATCCAATGATTGTTTACTAATTAGTTCTAATAGAAAATTGAAAAAGATCACAAAACGTTTCGAAATTATTTCCTAAAATTTAAAAAAAGATATAAATGTTTGTGAAGCAAAATCTTGCCATAATATATAATTTGAGAATAAATTGGATTACATTTAAGAGAAATTTAGAAGTTTTGAAACGATTAAATAAATAATGAAAACTTATTAAATATCTTAGGACTTTTGTAAACATTCAGGATAATGACCAAAATTCTTTAGGTTCCTAAAACAATTTCTTTCGATTTTCTAATTTGAAAAATAAACTTTAGGAAAAACTTGAAAAAGATTTCAAAACATTTCAAAATATTTCCTTAAATTTCGAAAAAGAGTAGAAGATTTGAAAGTAAAATGTTTCATTTTGGTAATATTGAAAATTAAGAAAAAAATTAAACCATTAAATTCAATAAATATTTCGAAGATTTGAAGAGACTAAAGAAGATTTTCAAGTTCTAGAGGATTTAAAAAATGCAGATTTATGTTAAAGTTTATCTAAAACCGATACGTAAAAAACGCGACAGTCTGGACATTCTTTTTCTCTGAAAAATTCAAAAATTGTGGATAAAAAGTGTGTAAAACTGCAGTCATACTTTGAGGCAATTTTTTATGGTTTAAATAATTTTTGAAAATGTTAAGAAAACTTGTAGTCATGTAAACATATTTTCAAGAATTTAAGAGACACAGAAGATATGTAAAATATTTTATACCTTGGGAGCATTTTCGAACACTCAGAAAATGTGTTTTAAGTGCTCAGGAAATTTTTACAAATAAATAGTCATTAGAAAATTGGGTAAATGATAAAAATTAGTAGAAAGGTTTTTTGCACATAATAATCTAGATGTTTAGCAGAACCATTGATATTAAATCAATTTTGTATGACTTAAGATGTGTTTAAACTTTCCCTGCACTAAAAGAATTTAATTAAAGAGAAAAATTAAAATTAAACTGAATTAAATTATTAATATAACAATAAATTAAATTAAAATTTAAAAGAACTTGATTCCTTTCTCCGAAGAAAAGAAAGCCTGGTTAAAAGAATTTTAAGTATGTTTTTACATTATTATTATTATATTTTAACATTATTATTACGCTCCTCTGAAAAATTTTACTTTTGGCGTCAAAGTGTCCCCTGAATTTTCAATGAATCAAGCAAATATAGGGGAGACCACCTTAAGTAGATAATGATTTTTCAGAGACGGTTCGTCCTCGATCATATATTTCTCTCTGTCTTTGTATTTCCTCCACATTTGTGCGCAGGCCTTTTTGAAATTAAAGAACAACACATCGACAACTATAATTTGGTTATTGTGAATTCTCTTTCGTTAAAGCTCCTTCATATTCAATACTATTATATGAAATATTTATTATATTTTTTTCTGCACTTTGGGCTAGTACTGCTTATTTAGATATTGCAAAATAATGTACAAATTTTATTTTTCATGTTTACTTTAATATTTTCTCCTTACTTTGCACTAATTTTTATTCTCAGCTTTCATGGAAAATCTATATTATAAATAATAGTATAGCGTGCAACTATGGGGAGAAGATATTTACGCATACGATATTCTTTATAACAAGTGGATGATTTGAGACACTTCTCGAAATACAGTCATGATTTCAGAAAATATTAGATTTCGAATTAAGGAAGCATGATTTAAGGTAATTTTTTAGGGGAAATTTTTGGAAACTTACCATAAATTTCCCAAAACTCAATGTAAAAATTTCTATAAATATTCGGAAAATTATGCACATTTTTGTTCATGTATCGTAATTTTACAGATAAATATGATAAATTACCATAAATTACCCAAAATTCCATTTAAAATACTTTTATACATCTCCGGAAAGTTATTTAAAAAATGGTAATTTTGTGTATTATTAAAGCTAATTTATGTTAACTTACTATAAAGTGCTTAAAGTGCAATTTAATTTAATTTTTTAGTAATTTATGATAATATTACACGTAATTTATGGACCCTAAAGATTATGTATGGTAACTTTCCATAAATTACCGCAAACTTCTATATCTGCAACCGAAATTTCCTGCCAGTTCTTAAAGTGAGTGTTTACTCCCTAGGGAGTAAAAAGTAGAGCTTTAGGACCACTTGAAAGGCATACAAAAGGGCTGAAATCATGCATTTGTCGTAAAATGTATATAATTACGATTTATAATATGTTTTGGTATTGAAACATTCGTATTTTCATTATGCTGTCGTTTTTCCATAAATTAATTTTTTTATTTTAAAAGTTATTTTTTACGTTTTTAACCAAAAATTCGCATCCTTGCGTAGAGTTACTGGGAAAAAATTCGTAGATATAATTTAGGCAAAAAATTTTATTAGTTAAAATGTAAAATTTTTTCATTTAAGTTCTTTTGAACCTTGCATCGTTTTTTGAAATATTTCATTTTCTCATTGTCAATTATATTCTTCAGAACTAAAACAAAAACTGCATATGCTATCAAAAAATTATTCATAACGAATTTCTAGATTTTTTGTATGAACAATTTGGTCTAATTATGTTTTTCGAATCTGTTTTCGTGAATAATAACAAATTTGTAGATACTTTTTGGGTGCACAATTGATAATCTTGTAGTGCTTGCAGAAAGTAACGTTTTTCTTTTAATTACTTTTTTTCATATTGTGTGTTATTCGTGTACTATGAATAGCTACACATAGAATTGTTAAATCTTAATAAAAAAATTATCTACAAAATTTTCAAAATGCTCTAACTTTTTGAATTTGTATCCAAAATCGCAGGTTCATGAACCTGACCTTCAGTAACAAATCCGTTGGTTGCTTTTCATAAAAATTAAATCTAATGCCTTACATTATAAAATATTTTATTTATCTTCACTAATGTTTCCATTCATTTATTTTGTCTTAGGTTGATCATAATATTTCAATAAATTCACATGAATCGTACCTTCACTATTAGTTACATTAAATTAATTAATTAACATCAATCAGTATTTTTAGTTAATGATTATCTACTGTAGAATGGTCTCCCATATTAATAAATATATGATTAAATATTAACATCAAGCCCATTTTACAAAAATATCTTATTTTATTCTAGTTAATGTTAGTAATGAAATATTATATTTTGAGATTTCACTGTGGCCGCAGATCAGGGAAGAGTCAGGGATTTTTTTTAATTGCAAAAGTCAGGGGATTTCTGTAAGCAGCACTTTAAGTAGCTAAAGGAAAGAAAATTACAGAGAGACAAAGTAGGAAGAGTGATGTAAAATGAGGGAAGGGTAGCAGGGAAAGGGGATTGTCAGCTGGGAAAGCAAGGAAGGGTGGAAGGGTGGGAGTATAGAAGAAAGAATTTGAGGAACAGGGGGTGAAGTAATGGGAGGGAAAGTGTGAGAAGTGAGGCAAGGACAAGTACGAGAAATGATTAAAAATGAGGGTGAGTAGGGAAGAATAACTAAGGGCTAGGAAAGGAATGTAGGAAAAAGGGAAAACGCAGTGTATGCTAGAGAAGCAAGGAGAGAGGGAAGTAGAAGAGGAAAAAGCTGAAGAATAGAGCGAGGGTGAAGTAAGTGGAGGGAAAGTATGGAAAGTGGTGGCAGGGTGAATAGAAGCAGTCAGATGAAATAAAGTGAAATTACGGAACGGGAAGTAGTTGAAGTAGGGAAAATTAGAACAAATTTGGAAGGAGTAAGAGTAGGAGGAGTGAGAGGAAAAATCTGGGAAGGTGAAGTAGGGGACGTGAGAGGAAATGTGGTGGAGGGTTAGTGTGCGAAATAAGAGAAAATAAAGAGAAGGGTAATAGCGGATGTGAGAGGCGAGTAGGGAAAGTGAGAGGAAACGAGGAAAGGGAAAGTAGAATAAATAAGAAAATAAGGGGTAGGGTGGAGAGGAACTGAGAAGAAATAAGGCAAAGCACAGGACAAGAGTAGAAATTAGGGTCGGATAAAGTCACTTTAGTCAATTATCTTAATAGAATCCGAGGGTTAATCACTATTGACGTTAACTTTATACCCATTTCGACATCTCTAAATGAAAAGGTTGTCGATTTCTGAATTTTCTTGAATTCTATTGAAATCTTTTAGGGAATTTCAAATTATTCTAAGCTATTTTTAATCAATTTCAATAATTTGAAAGAATTCCAAATAATTTTGCAAATTTTCGGCTTTTTTAAAAACTTCTAATGAGTTCTCAAGAGATTTATCAACTTTTTAAGCATATCAAAAAATTTCCAATGAATTAAAAGTATGTTAGGGATTTTTACAGTTTCTCAGGAATTATTAATATATGTATTTTAATAATTCTAAGGTATTGCAAAAGATTTTATAGATACTAAGGCACCTTGAGAACTTCCAAGAAATTTTTAAAAGCTCAACATGTTTCAAGGAATTTTAATTTATTACAAAATACTTGGAATGTTCTAGGCTAATTTTAAAGTATCTAAGGAATTTTCAAGAGATTGACAACTTTTCAAGGAAGTTTTAAGGATTTTAATATTTTTATGGGATTTAAAAAATATTTCACGAGATTTTCCAAGAGATTTTTAAAAATCCTGAAGATTTCAATAATTTAAAGAGATTTTAAAAGCCTTCATTTAACTTAATTCAATTTTTCAGAATTTTAGATAGTATCTGTTTTATTGTCATTTCGCCGAATTGGATAATATTTTAATGGATTTCAAGGAAAATATTCACAACAATTGACGGGTTTCAATGACTTTAGATATTTTAAACAATTCTAAGAAATTTGCGAAAGCTCTCAAAATTCCAAGGAATACAAAGGAACTTCCCAAAATTCTTAAAAATTTGGAATATTTCAGTATTTTAAATTTCCAAGAAACTTTTGAAAAGTTTCAAGAAATTTCAAAACATTTATGAGAATTCGAAATATTTTAGGAAATGCTTAAATATTACGAAGAGTTTTAAATTTATTTCAGTAATATAATGGGATTCAAAATGATTGCAAATATTTTAGGGTATTTAGAGAAGTTCAAAGTAATTTTAAATAGATTTCAATAGTTTAAAGGGATTCTAAAGGATTTTATTAATTTTAGGGTAATTTTAAAACTTCCAAGGAATTTTTTTAATCTTTAAAAAGTTAAAAAAAAAGTTTTTAGGTTGAATTTTAATTAATTTCCATCGTTTAAAGGGATTTTCTATTATTTTAATTATTTTAAGAAACTGTAAAAAAATTTTCATGGGGTTGTGAAGAATTTTTGGAATTTCAGTACATATGAAACGATTATACAGTAACTACAATTTTTTAAGTTATTTTAAAAGTTTCCAAAATATTGTATTATATTTTAGAGGATGTTAAGGGATTTTGAAAGTTCTCAAGGTATTATAAATAGTTTTTCAAGATTTCTGAAAATATCATCAGATTTCATAAAACTGCAATTTATTTATATTGTTTTGGAATTGAACCTGCCTTCTTATTAATTAATTCTGAATCCTTTTTTAATTCCTTTGAATTTTTCATTTATTTAAATTCTACTAACTTTACGGAATTCGACTTAATTCAATAGCTTTTGTTTCAGTTTTTGTTTAATTGATCCTGAAGTCTTTTAAACTAAGCTTGAGTCTTTAGGCATTTTGTCCAATTCTTTAGAAGTCCATTAAATTATTCTAAACTCATTTCAGACTTCCTGAATTTAATAATTTTTTTCATATTTATGAGTTGTTTTCAATTCACTTTACTTTTTTTCCGAACTTTCATAAATATCATTGAATTTTTCCCATTACTCTTAAATTTCACTAAATTCACTTTACTTTTACTTAAATCAATGGTTCTTCACTAATCGAATTCTTTTGAATTCCTTTAAACTGAAAAGTGCATTAGTCACATTATTAAATCACAACAGTCACTTTTTGGATAAGAAATCAGTCACTTTTGGTCACTTTTGTGGTTTAAATAGGTCTCTTTATCACTTTTTAATGTTTCGTGACGCTGGACAGAAACTCTTATTAGTCGGGTATCTGTAAATCGTACTTTTTCGCCGAGAGAGAAGTTATGTCAAGTGAGTATAAAGGAATTTTGTGTGGATGGGGGTAAAGTGAGGGGGTGAGTACGGAAATTGAGGGGTTGAGTACGGAAATTGAGAGGGCGAAAGTAAGAGAGGGAGGGGATAGTAGTAAATTGAAATTGAACAGGGAAGGGAAAGTGTAAGAAAGTAGGAGAAGTGAAGGGAGAGTGATAAGGCAGGAAGGAAAGTCGAAGCAGTGGTAACAGAAGAATTAGTTCAAGAATTAGTTCCAGTAAGGGGCAAAAGTTGGAGAGGCTAGGTGAAGGGGCTAAAGAAGTAGGTTCAAAGTGAGGCTTAAAACAGAAGGAAAGTGGATAGAGGGTAAGTAAGGAAATGCGAGACAATGAGAAGAAGGATAGTGAGCGAAGGTGAGAGGTGAGGAAGTAGAGGTTATCGGTGGATGGGGTAGTGGATGAAAGGGACGCGAGGCGAGAGCAAGAGGGAGAGTAGGGTAAGTAAGTGGGCGGAAAGATGCATGGGTCGGCGAAGGACCGGAAGGGGTAGTAGGGAAATAAGGATGAGTCGGAAAGAAGAATTAGGGATAGTCAAGCCAGTAAAAGGAGGGCATTGAGTAAAATTAGTGAGGGGTTGATCAGTAGGAAAAGGGAGGTGACGGGAGAATGGAGTTTTTGGCAAGTAAAGCAACTGGGCGGTTGGAGAGGAATATCGCAGACGGGTAGTAAAAAAGTAGGAAGCAAGGTGAAGTATGAGATGCGAGGGAAGAGGAAGAAGCGGAGAGATAAGGAAGGGAAAAATGTGTTATAAGGAAGTAAAGAGAGAGAAGGCAGAGAAAATCGGGGATGTGAAGGGAAGAAGAGTGATGATAAGTGACGAAAGGTCCAGTAGGGGGAGGGAAGTAGGGGAAGAGATTGAAATTTAGAAGATGAAAACGAGAAGTGCAATTTAGGGAAAGTAAGGTAAATGGGGGAGGAGGAGTAAGGGTAGTGCAGGACAGAAGTAGGAGAGATGCGTATAAAGAAGAGTGAGTAGGGACAGGGAAATGTAAAGGGTGGATGTGAGGGAAATGAGTGGAAGTGTGGACGACAGGGAACTGAATGGAAGTTTGAGGAGTGAGGTGTTAGAGGAAGTACATTGTGAAGTAGGACAAGTGAGGGGGTGGAAGTATAGCAGTGACGAGCTAGTAAAAGGGTAGTAGGAAGTGAGAGTGAGTAGAAAAAGGGGAAGTAAGGAGAATGAAATTACAGAAAGTGAAGGAAGCTCAATTGCATTAAAATGAGGGGAAGTAGGAGAAGTAAGTTTGGGAAATTGAAGAGATAGGGATAGAAGAGAGAGGGGCTGAAGTAGGAGAATTACTTGAAGGAAAGGAATAGTGGGGGATGGGAGGAGAAGTAGAGAAAATGAGAGGAAAGGAGTTATGGAGTTATTAAATAAATGGTAGCAGAAAATGAAAAATTAGTCAAAAAAATGTGGAAAGTCAGAAAAGAAGAAAATTAATATTTGCAACCATCCTGGAACATCTTAAGAAAAATGTAACCACCAACTATTATTTTTTACGTATTTATAATAAAAAAAATCATTTTATAAGAGTAGAAGAAAATAATTTAGAATTGAGTCCTTAGATTCAAGATAATTTTTAGATGAGACAATAACTGGAACTTACATATAATTTGCACATTCTTCTTGCAGGAAACTCAGAGCCTTATCCAAGATTTGCCTCGAGAATTTAGCAGCTGTTCCCTCGGGTTGATTCCCATCACATCTTTTTCTCGTTTCCATGATGACGCATGTTCGAAAATGGTAATGGGCACTGCAGCAGTAAATTGGGTTCATTAATTCTGACATCCACGTAGGAAAATTGTCGGGAAATTGTCCAAATATTAGAGGATATTGAGAACCTTTAAGAAGTTATAAGGACTTGGAATAAGAAAGTTTTCCTCACCAGCAGAGATTAGGTTTCACTACTTCGCTCCTCGATACTTCGTTAACGAGGGTTGCATACTGATTACCACAATGCTCTGATTCGATCACTGTTGCTTTTATGCAAGAAGCGTATTGCAAGTATTCTGGCAAAGTTATAATTATCTTCGTTAGCTATAACTAATGCATTTTGTAATCCTATATATATATATATATATTTCCATTTACAATTACTAAAGTATTAAGATTCAATTAATATTCACAGACTAATTCCATTACAAATCAGGCAAAAAGATAAGCATGTGAAAATTCCACCTGCACGTATCATATCTACATTGGCCTCTATGTGATTAAAAAATCTTTGGTGGAAAATTTAAATCTATTTGATTGAAAATCCGAATTCTTTCGTTGAAAATTTATTTTTCTAATTGATACTTCCAGTTGTCTATTGTTCATTGAAATTTTTTCTTTTTAGTTGAAAAATCGTGTCTTTTAAAGATTTCTTTTTGTTTGTTTCATTTTTTGAGTTAATATTTTTTATAGGGTTTATTATTTAAGTTAAAAATTCATTTCTTTAAGTAAGTATTTAACTATTCCATTTTGCGTGGGAAATTTATCTTTTATTCTGCAAATTTAATCATCTTGGTCGAAAATACCTCTGTTTGGTTGGTACTTAAACTACTTTATTCCAATTTCCTTCATTTGGTTAAAACTGATTTTTTTTACTCCAAATCAAAAAATTAAATTTTTTAATTAAAACTTAATTTGTCTGGTGAAAAATTTATCCTTTTTGGTTGAAAATTAACTTATTTGTCAAAGAATAGTCTTTTTTACGGTTTAAAATTGAAACTTTTTCTATAAAAAATTAGCTTTCCGGTTAAGAATTTAAATTTTCGGGTGGAAAATTCAACTTTTTGTAGAGAAGTCATCTTTTTCAGTTGATACTTAGAAAATTTTGTTGAATAGTTTTTCGTCTTTTGACTGAGAAAATTTTTATGATCGAAAATTAAACTCTCGATGAGAATTTATATTTTTAGTTTGACAATTAAATTTCGTTTTAACTTAAAATGCACTGATTTTTAATAATTTATCAATTATAGACTTTTCTGCTGTGAATTGTTTTTAATTAAAGTATTTTTTATTAAAAAATAATTTTTTTTCTTAAAATGCCAATTATTTGCAAAGAATTTTTATTAAGAATACACATTTTTAAATTTTAAATTCAACTACTTGGCTGGAAGTTGAACTCCTTTGTTAAGGGTTTATTTTGTTATTAAGTTTTCGTCATTTTAGTTGAATTTGTTTTTTCATTGAAAATTGAACTTTGATTTGATATAAATTTAATTTTCTTAGTTGAAAATGCATCTTTTTAGTTGAAAATTTAACTATTTCGTTAGAAATTTATTCAATTTGGTTCCAAATTTGTTGTTTTTTTACTGGAAACTTACCCATTCTTTATTTATTCTATTTTTGGTTAAAAATTAGTTTCTTGAACTAAATATGTTACTCTTTTGTTTGAAAATATTTTAGTTGTTGAAAATTTGCCTGTTTTATAGTACATTTATCTTTTTATTACAAAATTTTAAACATTCGTTTAAACTTTTTTTTTCTTTGTTGATTGAAAAATCTTTCTTGACCGAAAATTCAAATCTCTTGTTGATAATTTATATTTTGGGTAAAAAAACTCACCTTTTGTGTTCAAAATTGAACTATTTAATTAAGAAACAATTTTTTGTTTGAAGAATCATCATTCTAGTTGAAAATTAATTTCTTGGACTAAAAATTTAATTATTCCATGTTAAGTAGAAAATTAATGTTTTTCTATAAAAATTTAATGTTCTTGGATATAAATACAGCTGTTTGTTCTAAGATTAAGATTTCTCGTAAAAAATATATTTTAATATAATTAAAATTAATTTTTTGATTTAAAATTTACTTTTCCATTTTTGGTTTTTGGCTGAAATTTTTCTCTTCATTGACTGAATAATATTTCTTGGTTGAAAATTCAACTCCCCTGTATATACAAATCCTCTGTACAAATATTTATAAAATTTGTATTTTTTCGTACAATGCAACTGTTTTTTATTGCACATGAAACCTGCTTTTTGGAAATATCAACTATTAAAATTTTCGTCGGGAATTCATTCTTTATCGAAGATTTAACACTTTGATTGAAAATTTAACTATTTTGTTGAAAATTAATTTTTTCTTGGTTTAGTATTCATTGTTTTCACTAAAAATTTAAGGCTTTAAAAACCACTTTCAGGAATTAAAAATAAGTAAATACGTAATTGTCCTGATACCCTTCAAACAACCTCTCTGATTTGAAATGGAATTGGTCGTAGAGTTAATAAAGTAATAATATTTAATTAATATTTATAATATTGTTATTCTCGAGTTATTTATAAATATTTTTTTATATAGCAATTTGAATCAGAAAAAAGTCTAAACGTTTCTCTTAATTTTAGCTTTTTTATTGTTTGTAGGGTGTCTACCAAACCGGACAATCTCAAAAACCAGGAAATGACCCGGAATTTTGTTC
This sequence comes from Acraspis erinacei, assembly GCA_035041075.1. Lineage (NCBI taxonomy): Eukaryota > Metazoa > Arthropoda > Insecta > Hymenoptera > Cynipidae > Acraspis > Acraspis erinacei. Next base: position 13,577,560 of record JAWWLR010000155.1, on the reverse strand, counting down.
ATCGGAAAAAAAACGTCAAGAATTAAAACTTTTACTTTGGAAAAAAATTCATGAAGCAATATAATTTTTTGAGTTTGAAACAGGCCATTTTTGTAAAGAATTAGAGTTTTTACTTTGGAACATGGATTTTGTTAATAAATATAATTTTTCTCTCTGGAATAGACAATTTCTCCAAATAATGATACTCTTGACTTTTGGACAGCAAATTGTTGGAATAAAAAATTATAATTCAAGGTTGACTATACAACTTTGCAATTCATTATGTTTTTAGGAAAAAGAAACTATGGATATTGCAAATTTTGTTAAAAGGTATTCTAAGCGATGTCCACTTATTGAAAATTTGGAACCATTATTATTTTTTGACTCATTAAATATTAATAAACATATTGTTTCTGAATAAACTTTTCTCTGAAATTTACTCGATAAACTGTTATAAATCATAATTAAAATAGTGACGTTAACTCTGCAAAGATAGCCGGGATAGCATGAGAGAAAGGCTGAAATATTGACAATTTTTTAACAATTTTATAATCTCAACTTGCACTCTCTGCATGCTTTAAGAAAGAGAATAAAAAATTCTGATTAGGCTAAATTAAAGTTTGAAATCTCCTTTTAAAAATTAGACCAAAAGCATAATAAAATAGTTTATGGTTCTCGAACGATAATAAAAGATGTAGAAGCGTGCACAAGACGAAAATCGGTGGGTCATGCAGTGGTCGAGCATGGGAAGGGACTGCTCGACTCCAGCTCGACCTAATGATTTTAGTTCTATGTAAGCTTCTACATTTTTTATGATATTCCAAAAATCAATAAATATTCTATTATGCTCTTGATCTCATTTCAAAAATAATATTTCAGACTCTAATTTGCTGAAATCTTAATTTGTTTCATTCATTCCCTAAAGTATGCAGACAGTGTAATTTGAGCATTCAACAGTTATCCAAAACCCAAGATGAGTCAGTGTTTATCACAAGTTAACTCGGCTTCTATTTTAACTTGTAGTGTATTTTTACATTTTACAACGTTTTGATGGCGTGTAATTTGCGCCTGAGTTTCCCAGTTTGGCAGATACAGGATATCGCGTAGTATAACTTTAAGCCGACGAATTGTTATTTGTTTGTTCTACGTTTATTATAAGTTTGCTAATAATACTTGCCAGTTTGATATGCAGAATTCGAGCACATCTGATGAATAGATTCTATTGAAACTTCTACAGCAGAATTGAATTGCTCTCGCATATCCTTTGAAAAGCATTTCTCTGTATACCTGCTGATACAGTCCACAAAATTCGACCACGTTCTGTAATTTTCAAAAGATTTTTAACCAGCCATAAATATATTGTTTAATTATTCCATGAGAGAGAATTAAACAGAATTTAAACCTCAAATTCAGGATGTTCTAGGTGTACCATTAAAACTTGACTTAAACAATTTACAGAAAAAGGCTAATAGATTATTGCAACAAATTTAAAAAGAGAAACCTAAGCGTCAATAATAAAAAAAATATTTGGAGACATAATTATTCAATTGTTTAATTGAATAAATGACTAACTAAAAATAAGTGTTAAGGAACCCTTTAACTTTGGGTCCAACCTACAAAGTTTCTTGAATTAGAATTGTCAAATTATCAAATTAGTTTGATGAATAAATGAAAGAGAGAAAAAAGAGAGAAGGAAGAGGGGGAAGCTAGCGGTTTTTTTTTTGTAAAAAAAGATTTAAAAAGTGCTAGGAAACATTCAGATGCCAAATTTTAAACAAAATAAGTATAAGAGCCAAAATATTTGGAATTCCAAGGCCTCAAGTGCCCCCCCCCATCCTTCAAATGAAAATTTTTAGTGGAGCAAAGAAAAATTTTGAACCAAATGGTCGAATTTTAAAACAAAAAAGAATCAACCTTAACTACAAACAGTAGTTTTTTAAACCAAATGTTCGAATTCTCAGGCTAAAAAGTCGAATTTTTTAGAAAACCGTTTCATTTTCAACAAAGAACTTTTCTTACAAAAAAGATGAATTTTCTAACCCAAATGTCAAATTTCCATTTAAAAAATGCAATTGTGAACCAAAGAACTGAATTCGTAATCACACCATTGAACTCTCCACCTACAAAGATGAATTTTCAACTAAATATTTCAATTAAAATTAAATTATTTACTGAATAGATACTTGAAGTTTCCAGGAAAAGAGTCAAATATTCAAGAAAATAGGAAAATTTTTAACCAAGCAGTTGGTTTTTAACAAAGATAAATTTTAAACCCTAAAAGTGAATTTTTTTAGAAGAAATGTAAATTTATAAAACAAAAGAACGGTATTTATATTCAAAAAGACGGATTTTCTACCAAACAATTAAATTTTGCACAAAAAATTCAATTTTTAATAAAATAGTTGAATTTTTAACATAAAGATTAAAATTTACAAAAAACAGTTCGATTTTCAACTAAAATTATGAATTTAATAAAAATTAATTTTTAATGAAGAAGTACAAAAATTTCACCCAAGCAGTTAAACTTTCTATTAAAAAGGTTGCTTAATTTTTTTATTGAACTTTCTTCATTTTAGGTAAAAACTTATTTATATGGTTAAAAATTAAACTTTTTTAAAATTCGTCTTTTTTCAACTGGTACTGATTTGGAAATTAAATGATTTTTTGTGGAAATAATCAACTATTACACTTTTTATTGAAAATTAATTGTCTTTTAATCATAGATTCATCACATTCTTTTAAAAAAATTGTTTGTAATAACTTACTTTTCTAACTGAAAATTGAACTATTCCTTATTTTGTTAAAAATGTATCTTTTTTAGATGAAAATTATTTTTCAAAATTCAAATTTTCAAAATCAAAGTTTAATTTTTAAATTTTATTGTTTGGCTTGAAAGTGCAACTACTTGGTTAAAAATAGATTTACTTATTGAAGATTTATCATTAAAAAAATGTATTTCTTTGGTTTAGAATTTAACTAATTTGTTAAAAGTTCACTTTTTCGGTTTAAAATTAATTTTTTCATTTGGAAACGTAACTTTCATTCTTGATTCAAAAATTATCTTTTTAAGTTAAAAATTCATTTATTGAGTTGTAAAATCGTCTTCCTTTGTATTGAAAATTTAATGATTTTGTGTAAAAAATCATATTAATGGGTTAAAATTTTAATTATTGGGTACAAAATTAATTTTATTTATTGAAATCTCCATTTTTGCAGGAAATTCCTGCTTTTGGTTTATAAATTTAACATTTTGAAAAGATTTTCTTCTTTATTGACTGATACCCTTTTTGGATGAAAATTTAACTCTTTTCTTTAAATTTCCTCTTTTTGTCTGAGAATGAGTGTGTTTTTTGGAAAATTCAACTAATTTATTGGAAATTCGTATTTTTTATTTAATTCAACTGTTTTGATTTAGAAAAAATTTTTTGTGTGGAAATAACAACTATTACATTTTTCATTGAGAATTCATTTTTTTGAAATAAAAATTCATCACTTCGGTTACAAATTGAACTATTATGTTGAAAATTCTCATATTTTTTCCTCATATAGGTAGCTTTTGAATTGCTTAAATTTGCAAGTATAATTGTTTGACATATTTCGATATAATTCAACCCCAAAAAATCAAAAATAGAATTCTAAAAAAATTTCCATGTGTTTGTGTGTATGTAACTTTTTTCTGTTCATCATATCTCAAAAAAAAGAGCTATGGTCATGAAATTTGGACAACTTGCAGCTTTAATTGATTTCCAAGTCTTATAGGATTTTTAGTTAAGTCGGCCAATTAGAATTTGTTTTTTTTACAATTAGAAATTTGAAAAAAAATTGTGAACAGATATATATTAATGACGTTTTTTTAATATTCGATATAATAGAATGCCATGTCTGATGTATTGGTTTCCGTCTTTGAGACGTATTCATCCATATATTCTTAAACCTTGTATGACCTATCAGTACCGAATTATGAAGTTTCGAAAAAATGGTTTATTCTATTTATACAAGAAAAAGTTTTTTGATATTTACAAGACGGCAACACTATATGTACTGTATTTGTTCGCGTCCTTGAGACGCATCGATTGACCTATTTTTAAAACTTTTATGACCCAATAGTAACGATTTTTGGAATTTAAAAAAATATGGCTATTCTGTTTATGTGAGGAAAAGTTTGATCAGATTGGGAATACTACAGTACTTTTTTTGTCATAAACTTTAAAAAAAATATATATATATATATTTTAAAAAACCGTTCGGGTCTTCGAG
>JAWWLR010000155.1:13554454-13573224 GCA_035041075.1 Acraspis erinacei | reverse complement strand
ACATAATCAAATATTTGCTGGTTCTCAAATTATAATAAAAAATGTGGAAGCGTACACAGGACGAAAATCGGCCGGTCAAGCGGCAGTCGAGCATGGGAAAGAATTGCTCGACTCCAGCTCGACCTACCGATTTTCGTCTCATGCACGCTTCCAACTTTTTTACGATATTTTGAAAAACAATAATTTTTTTATTACGATCTTGTTCTTACATTGAAAAGGATATTTCAGAATTTTATTTACTGAAATCAATTTTTTTTATTCACTTCCGTAAAGCATGTAGGAGGTGTAATTTTAGAATAAAAAAATAGTTTTGGGTTTAAAAGTTGTTGAAAAATTAGGCTGTTTTGTGAAAAATTCGTCTTTTTGAATGTCTCAATTAAAATTTCCGATTTTTTGATACAAAAATCTTGGTTAAAAATTCGAATCGCTTTTAGAAAATTCGCCTTTTGTCGTGAAAAAAGATCTATATTGTTAAAATTGCGACTATTTTCGCTTTGCGTTTATTATTTTTTGTTTGGAAAATTTGAACATTTGTTGCAAAGTTTTGTTTAAAAACTTATCTTTTCAGGTTTAAAATTAAACTATTTTTTTAAAACATATTCGACTCATAAGCTTGACGACTCAACGCCTTGGACGAAAATTAGTCTCTTTTTTAATTAATCTTTTTTGGACAGTAAGTGGCTGTTTTGTTAAAAATTCTACTATTTTGCTTTTTTTTATAATCAATTTGGTAGACATATATTCTATCTTGACTGAAAACTCTTTCTCGTAAAAATAAAATTTTTGTACAAAAATTCTTCTTTTTCATTTGAAAATGAAACTGTTATTGATTTTAAATTAGAATGTTTTTTCATTGAACTATCAACTTTGTTGAAAATTGAAATATTTGGCTGGAAATTCACCTTTTTGTTTTATTTTTCTTTGTTTTAAAATTTTACCATTTAATTAAAAAGTCATATTCTGCGGTCGAAAATTTAACTGTTTTGTTGAACATTGGTCTTTTTGAATAACAAAATTGGTTCCTTTTGATTGAAAATTCAATTATTTGGTTGAGAGTGCGCCTTATTTGGTTGGAAATCTTTTTTTAACTTTTTTGTTTAAAAATTCGACCACTCGGTTACAAATTCAACTATCTAGATGAAAATTCGTCCCTTTCGCTTAAAGTTCAAATATTTTGTTGAAAATTGAACTATTTTCTTGGTAATTTATTTATTTTTAAATTCAATTATTTGATTGCAACAAGGCTCCAAATAAAATATGACTTGTGACATGACTCGAGGCGAGATTCAAGAAAATATTCGAGACAATAATTAAGACTCGAGACGAGATTCAAGATTCGATACGATCCTCGAGACGATATTCAAGATAAGAAGGAAGATACAGAACGAGATTCGAGACGATACTCGAGATTCAAGGCGATATCCGACATGCAACACGTGAAAAGACGAGTCTGGAGAAAAGATTCAAGGCTCGAGACAAGGCTCTGACTGCGATTCGTGACGAGGCTCAAGACTCAAGCCGAGATAATATGTATCACTTAATAAGGTACGAAACCGTTTTTTATAGACACATGTTCCCTGATTTCACTAATATTTTGGTAGAAAGTTAAAACTGCTTTGTTCAAAACCAACTTAAAAATGAGATTTTTGGTTAAAAATTTTAATTTCTAATGATTAAACAATAAAATAACTATAAAAAAAACATTATACATGATAAATTAATTAATTGTTACATTCTCGTCCTGTGAAGGAATTAGATTTGTGTAAAACTTAATCCCCCCGGTTTTTGTCCAATGTCCACGTTTTGTGACCCTCTGAATCTGAAAAACAGGTTTTTACGAATGTGTTTCTCTGTATGACTGTTTGTATGTATGTATGTCTGTTTATAGTGTGTGACTCTCTCTCTCTCTCTCTCTCTGCCTGTGAGAGCGATAACTTGTGAAAAAATTATTCTAGGAGATTGGCCTTTGGTACACTCTTTTAGTGTCCTCATCTCAAGGTCAAGTTCAATAGCCAGCTATTTTGGATACAAATTCAAAAAGTGGGCACATTTTGAATTTTTTTGAGACTGCATTTGTTCCTATTAAAAAAATTCTCTGTACGGTTTTTCATATTATTCAAAACTGCGAAGAATTTACGAAAATTGACATTTTAAGCCAAATAACGCAGGATATGAAAAAAATTCAAGTGAAAAAAATGTTGCTTTTTGAATGCCCTACAATATTATCATATCATCTTCTTGAATTTTCTTAAAAATTAAAACTCCAAATTTTGACTATACAAAATAATGAAAAATAAAAAAATTACATTTTTCAGCCAAACTATGCAAATTACGATAGAAGAAGAGTTAAACAAAATTGTGAAGTTGTAAAATATCTAGAAATTTATTATTAATTACTTTTTGATTGGATCCGTAGTTTTGGCTTTAATCATGAAAAACGTAATTACCAGTAAAAAAAATCTACCCGCTGTGTGGGAACATTTTAATCACAACTTTTAACTTTTAATTTCCATTTCATCTCGTGCGTGGGCTTTAAAGAAATTTATTTATTTTATTTTTTTAATGCTATTTTTTACGATTAAAACCAAAAACAGAATGATCAAGAAATTATTCCTGACAAATTAAATCATTTTTATATCTTCATCAGAAAAGGTATTAGATTTGTGTAAAATTTGACCCCCTTCCCTCCTGTTTTTGTCAAAAGTTCCAAGTTTTGAGACGCCCTGATTCCGAACAACAGGTTCTTACGAATTTGTCTGTCTGCATTTCTGTCTCTCGGCCTTTATGTCTGTTTGTCTGTGAGCACGATGACTTAAAAAAAATTAATCTATTAGATTGGACTATGATACACTCTTTTAGTGTCCTGAGCTAAATGCCAATTTCGTTAGTCAGACATTTCACATAATAATTCTAAAAGTAAGCGAATTTTCAATAGCCCTACAAAATTATCATAAAAACTTTTTGAATTTTCTCGAAAAATAAAAAATTCAGATTTCGACCGCACAAAAAAATAATGAAAAATTTCATTTTTCAGTCAAACTATGCAAGATATAAAAGAAGACTCTCCACCCTAGACGCTTTTTGACACTATTTTCGTCAATTATTAGAAGAAGAAGCAATAGGGCACCACAACTGTTATGTAGAACACGATGCGATAGAAAACTCAATTAACAAGGTCTGGGTCACCTGGGTTAGGGACGTAATTTAGAAGTTAAAAAACGGCAAGGCTGCTCAGTAGACCAGGAATAAACTCGGGGGCGAAGCACGAGATACGTGATGCAAATGTGTTCGTTAAATCCGAAGGAGCTTTAACAAAAGAGAATTCACAATTACCAAATTACTGCTGTGAATGCTTTGACTTTTAGTTTTGAAAAGTGTGCACAAAGACCGAGCGCGTAGCGCGATGTAAATACAGTACCGAGCGCGAGATAAATATATTATCGAGTGCGAAGCGCAAGAACCAATATTCGACAAACAAATATTTGTAAGTTGCGGGATATGGCTGAATATAACTTTAAACTGACGAAGTCAAGGTATCCTAAAAATACTTTCGGACTTTTTAAAATCTAATTTTGTAAAGTCCTTGGTCGAACCTTTAATTCTCTTTTATGAACCTTTCGAGGAAAATTGCTGGACTATTAAAAAATAAGGCAGTGTCTGTAAAGTCCATCCTAAGTTTGCTATTCTCTCAGATCAAGATTCTTACAACTTCCTCAGTTTAATATTTACTACGTGAAAGGTGGGTCGTAATATTCTTGCATATTCACAGTACGTGCTTGCATTTTCCACATTATATGAGACAGCTGGATATAAAGTTAAAAAAAGAAAAATATCAAGGTCCAATGTTCCTACGCTTTAACATTTTTTTATTATTAAAGTCTGTTTCCTTGCGAGATAAAAAGAGGAATTATATTTCCTTGGAAACGTGGAAGATTTGAGTAATGAAATCTTGTTACGTCGTGAGAATTCCAGCTTATTCTTATCTAGAATAAAATTACAATTCTTCACACCCTACTAAACTTTGTTACCTACCTGAAGCGCATTATTCTCAATGGAAAACTTTGTCTGTTGTGTTATGCTTTATTTATGTAATTGATACTAACAAACTTTACATATTTCCCCTGTTTCTTGCTTTACCCCTTTTCAACGAATTCCTCGTTTTCCACTGTTTTCACGAAACTTTGTCTTTTTACGATTTTCGTATTTTTTCGCTTTAATTCTAACTGAAATAATACAAAACATTCAGAAAATCCAACCATTTTTTGTTTAATGTTACTTTATAATCTTTATAATTTTTTATAGAAACTTCAACTACTTTGTTAAAAAAAACCATTTTTTGATTCAAAAATTTAGATTATTTTGTCGGTTGAAAATTTCTTTTTTACTGACAATTTTGCTATTCTGATTTCAGTAAAAAAATTATCGATTTTATTTGAAACTTAATACTTCATTAAAAGTTAAACTACTTTGTTCCAAATTACTACATTTTATTAAAAGAGTCACCTTTTGCGGTTTATAGCCCCGGGCAGAAACCCTTATCATTTCCGTCGGGAACCATTCCTCCATCATAGTTTTTTTACGAGACACGATTCGAGACATAATGAAGAAATACGAGACTCAAGGTGACATAGGACTCGTCACGAGACTGGAGACAAGGTTCGAGACGAAATTCGAGTCAATAATCGGGATTTGAGGCAATATTCGAGACGAGATTCAGTACGAGATTCGACACGATGCTTGAGGCTCGACACAAAGCATGATTTGTGACAAGACTTGAGACGAGACTCGCCAAGAGATTCGACACAAAATTCACTACCGGATTCAAGAAAAGATTCTGGAATCAAGATAAGATTTAATACGAGATTCGAAGTGATACTCGAGGCTCGAGACGATATTCAGAACAAAATACGAGATTCGAGAAGGCACTCGAGACTCAAGGCGATATTCGAGACGCAACACGTGAAGGATGAAACTGGAGACAAGATTCAAGGCTCAAGACGAGATTTTAACTGCCACTCGCAACAAACTTAAACTTGCTGCCACTTGTTTCCACTCGCAACAACCTTACTGTGAAAAAGTCAATTATTTTGTAGAGAATTCGAATTTTTGGCTTAAAAATTAAACAATTTGGATAAAATGATTTTCCTATCTTGACTAAAAAATCTTTCTTAGTTAGAAATTTGTCTTATTGGTTTTAAAATTCATATTTTTTTGTCAAAATTAACATTTTCTTTGCAAATTAATCATTTCGTATTTAAAATACAACTCTTTTGTTCGTACTTAGTTGTAAGGTGAGAGTTTTTTTGTATTCTTTTACTCAACTATTTGTTTCAAATTTAATGCTGCTCAACTGAAAATTCCCTTTTCTGTTAAAAATCCTTTGTTTTTTGGCACAAAAATTTGGGTTGAAAAATTCGAATCTCTTTTGGAAAATTCGCATTTCCTGAAAAATAACATATATGGTAAAAATGCGACTCTTTTTCGTTTATTCTTTTTTGTTTCAAAATTTGACTATTTGTTGTAAACTTTTTTTTTTAAAAATTATTTTTTAGGTTTTTACATTCAACTGTTTTCTAAAACACATTAAACTATTAAGCTTAAAATGTTTCTTCATTGAACTATCAACTTTTTTGAAAATTGAAATATTTGGTTGAAAATGAAACTTTTTTTGTTTGTTCTTTGTTTTAAAATTCGATCATTTAATCTTAAATCTTTTGTTAAACATTCGTCTTTTTGGGTAACAAAATTCGTTTCTTTCGATTGAAAATTTTACTATTTGGTTGAAAGTGCGCTTTATTTGGTAGAAACTTTTTTGTTTAACTTTCTCGCTTGAAAATTCGAATGCTCGGTTACAAATTAAACTATTTAATTTAAACTTCGTAAATGTTGTTTAAAATTTCAAATATTTGGTCATAAAGGAAACTTTTTTGTTGGTAATTAAGTTATTGTTGAATTTAATGATTTAATTGAAAATCCATCTTTCTAGGTTGAAAATTTAACTATTTGGTTATAAATTTAACTAAATAATAGTAAGAATAATAATTTGTCCATTTTGCCTAAAGTTCAAATATTCGGTTGGAAACGGAACTATTTTGTTCGTAACTTATTTATTTTTAAATTCAATTATTTTATTGAAATAAGGCTCGACACAAAATATTACATGAGATAATATTCGAGACAAGATTCGAGAGAAGATTCGATGAAGGATTCGAGACAATATTCGAGAATCGAGGCGGGATTTCAAATTCAATACGAAACTTGAGATGGTATTCGAGGCTCGATGTGAGATTCAAGACATAATACGAGATTCGAGACGGGCCTCGAGACTTAAGGCGATATTTGAGACGCAACCCGTGACAAGACGAGACTGGAGACAAGATTCAAGGGTCGAGACGAGATTTTAACTGCGACTCGCGACGAGAATGAAGACTGCTTTGTTCAAAACCAAACTTAAATATTAATTTTTTAGTTAAAGAAAATTTATTGATATGTTGAAAATCCAAAAATTTTCTCGAGAATTCAACTTTTTGGCTTGAATATTAAACAATTTGGTTGAAATGTTTTTTCTCTCTTGATTAAAAATCTTTCTTAGTTGGATACTTGTATTTTTGGTTGCAAAATTAATTTTTTATGTTAAAATTAACATTGTTTTGCAAATTTATATTTTCGTATTTAAAATTCAACCCTTGTGTTCATATTTCGTTGACATGTGTAATTTTAGTTTAATTTTTTTTATTCCTTTTTGTTAGAAAATTTGACTGTTTACTCTGTTTTTTCATTATATTTTCAGGCTTAAAATTCAACTTTTTTATTTAATTAATCTGTTTTGGTCTTAAGGTCACAATTTTGTTGCCAATTCGTCTCTCTTGCTTTTTTTTTTTAATTTCTTGATGATGAATTTTCTTGAAACGTTTTGTCTCTCTTGACTGAAAAATTTTCCAATGTGAAAAATAAATTCTTGTGTAAAATTCTTCTTAATTTGAAAATCAAACTATTATTTATTTTTAATCAAAATGTTTTTGGATGAAATACTCATTTGATTTAAAATCCAAATATTTGTTTGAAAATTCACCTTTTTTGGTTGAAGTTTAGTCTTTTTCGTTTTAAAATTTGACCTTTCTTAAAAAAGTGATATTTTTGTTAGAAAATGTATCTGTTTTGTCGAAAATTCGTATTTTTAGATAAAAAATTTGTTCTTTCGATTGAAATTTCAAGTATTTTGTTGAAAGTACGACTTTTTTTGGTTGAAACTTTTTTTTTGTTCCAACTTTCTTATTTGGAAATTCGACCATTTGGTTAAAAATTCAACTATTTGGTTGTAAATGAAACTATGTTGTAGTACCAACTATTTAATTAACTAATCATCTATGCAATTTTATATTAAAAATTCAACAACTTGGTTGGTGGTAGAACTATCTTGTTGAAAATTTGGTTTTTTGTTTGAAACTTAATTTTCCTAACTGAAAATTTATCTATTTCATTTTTAGTTGAAAATAAAAAATGTGTCCTTTAAAAATTTAACAATTTCTTGAAAAATCCTGTATTTTTCTTTAAAGTATCTTTGTTTTTTTTAATTGTATTACGTGGTTGAAAATTTTAAACCTTTGTTAAAAATCCGTTCTTTTCGGTGAAAAATCCAACTATTCTATTTCAAATTCATTTCTCAGTTTAAGATTCATTATATTAGTTGAAAATTCATTTCTACGTTTAAAGACTCGATTTTTTAAATTAAAAATCTATATTTTTAGTTATAATTTTAACTTTGGTGGAAAGTCATCTTTTTGTTAAAAATAGAACCAATTTCCGAAAATCCGTTTTCTTTTAGTAAAGATTAGTTTAATCCTATTTTTTGTTAGAAAACTTAACTATTTTGTTGAGTATTCGTATTTTTGGATAAAAAAATTCGTTCATTCGTTCGAAATTTCAAGTATTTGGTTGAAAGTTCGCCTTTTTTTTGGTTAAAACTTTTTTTTTCATATTTTCTTATTTGGAAATTGGACCATTTTGTTAAAAATTCAACTATTTGGTTGTAAATGGAACTATTTTGTAGGAAATTAATTTTTGTTTACACTTCATTACTTGATTGAAAATTCATTATTCTATGTTGAAAAATCAACTATTCAATTAAAAATTCAAATATTGCAAAATCTTAAATAAAATTTCCGTTTCCTATACACATTTGAAAAAAAATCAATTGTTCATAATTGATTTCTGTTTCTCAATGGACTTGAACTTTATGATATTGATAATCCACTGTGTAAAGTAGGTACACCTTGATCGAAACACTGAAACCTTGACATAGAACATAATGAATTTAACACCTTTATTCGGATTATAAAACCACTTCAAATAATATTTTTAAAAGCAGGATTTCTTCCTTAATTCGAAAAGTGCAATCTAATTAGCGCAATTTCACTTTCTCTTTTGCAAGATTCTACAAGTCGTAAAAAACGTCACTCAGCGAGACCTGAGCCGGAGAATGTCAATCATTATTTGTAGTTTCTGAAACTTTCGCGAAAGCCAGTGAAATAGACTTTTCTATTCTGCTTATAGTCTCTAAAGCATAGGAATCAATCTGCTTGACGTGGACTCTTAAATAATAAATAATAATGCATTTCGTAACTGAATTACCTGCAGACATTATCTATGTCCTTCATGTTGTCTGGAAAAATTAGTTGGGGATCCTTAAGTAGAGGATCTGCTAAAGATATGCATTTTTGGTGTTCGTTTTTCGAACAATTTTCGCCATTCAAAGCCGTCGATTGATGAACTGATTGAAAAACATTTAGAAAAATTAATATTAATTTGAAAAGATTATTTAACGTTTACTGGTACAGGCAAATTTTACTTCTTTTAAATTTAATTAAATTTTTTTTTTACATCTCTTAACAGTTTCCATGACAATCTTCATGAAGTAAGAAGCCGAATTTATACGATTTGATTCTCGTTTAAAGCTATTTTTTATTTTAATAATTTGTTATTCAACTTGAAAATGACAAAAAACTATAATTATTTATATTTATATTACTAAAATTGCTTCGTTCATTTATATTTTTGCAAAAATATAAATTAAATTTTTTTAATTTTCGGTATTTGAATGCTTTAATTAAACTGATTTCGTTGTTGCTTTTTGTAAAAATAATAACTGAACATGACAGATAACTAACATAAGCAAAAATAATTGCGATTTTTATAAATAATTGTTATAGACAACTTCACTTATATAATATTTTGAACATAAAAACTTCTCATTTCCTACGGGATATTTTCATTTCATGTCATAAATAATAGTTTCGTAAAAAATATTAAAAGCAAACAATAATTGGTCTTTATAAACAATTTTTAATAATTAAATGAATTTATTTCACATTTTTTAACAAAGAAAATTTTTATTTGTGTAGTCACTTCGTTTCTTGCCTAATAATATTGCCATATAAAATGTTAACATTTAACAACCTTAGCCATTTTTGCTCTAAGGTTTAAAATTGAACTATAATGTTGAAAATACGCTCCTTGGTTTCAGAACCCTGTTGAAAATTAGTTCTTTTTAGTTAAAAATAATTTTTTAATCCAAAATTTAACTATTCGATTGTGGGCTGAAAATTCCACTTTGTGGACATTTTTTTAAAATTAATTTTCTTAACTAGAAATATAGGTATTTCATTTTTAGTTGAACGTTGCAAATTTTTACCTAATAATTAAACAATTTCTTAAAAATTCATGTATGTTTTTTAAAGGCTTCTTATTCGGCTGAACATTTTATTAATTGTTTGAAAACTTAACAATTTTGTTAAAATTGATTCTTTTTGGTTGATATTTTTAGACCATTTGTTGAATATTCATTTTTTTGTTTAAAAATGTATCTGTTTTGTAGAAGGTTCCTCCTTTTGGCTTAAAGGTACAAAAATTTGATTAAAATTTGTATTCTTTCATGAATAATAAAAATATTTTAAAATTCATCTCATTGGTTTAAAATTTAAATATTATGTTGAAGCATGGTTTTTTTAAATTTGTCGTTTCTAGTTGAAGTTTCAACTCTTTGGTTGAAATTTGAACTCATTTTTAGACAATTTTTTTTTAATTCGTCTATTTAATTGCACTTTGAATTTTTTGTTCAACAAAATTTTTTTTGGGGAAAAAATTAATCTTCCTTTATGAAACTCTATCCTTTTTTTAAATTCGGTCTTTTTCAGTTAAAAATTCAACCACTTGGTTGAAAGTTGAATAATTTTTTTTCGAAAATTCGTTTTTTTTGGTCCGAAAATCAATTTTCCTTACTGAAAATTTAGCTATGTCATTTTTAGTTAAAAATAGAAAAACTATAGCTTAAAAATTTAACAATTTCTTGAAAATTATTTTTTTAAGTCTTTTTTTTGTTTTTAAATTGTATAACTTGGTTGAAAACATTAAATCTTTGTTAAAAATGTATTATTTTAGGTTAAAAATCTAAGTCTTCTGTTACAAAATCATTTATTAGTTAAAGATTCATTATATTAGTTCAAAATTCATCTCTATGTCTAAAGTTCGATTTTTTTGGCTGAAAGTTTATCTTTTTTCGTTAAAATCTTAACTTAAATGAAAGTTCATCTTTTTATTGAAAATTAACAAGTTTTTGAAAATATGACTATTTTTGGTAAAAAATTATTCTTCCTGGTTAATACCTTTTTTCTTGTTGTTAAAAATTTATCTTTTTTGGTTTAAAGTTAACCAACGACTTGACTATGCAATTATTGTTTTTAAATTTATACTTTTTAATTGGAAGTGCAGCGACTTAGCTGAACTACCCTGTTAAAAGTTCTTTTTTCATAAATTAAATTTTTTACCTGCAAATTCAAGCACTTTGTTGAAAGTTGAATTACTTCGCTTTAAACTCGTTTTTTTTTGCTTGAAAATTAATTTTCTATCTGACAATTTAGATATCCCATTTTTCGCTGAAAATTCAACTACTTGGTTGAAAGTTTTTATATTATAAAAAATGAGAAATAAGTAAATTTGTTTAAAACAATTGTTTATAGCAATAAACTTTGCGAATTATAAACTCTTTTTTCAAGCTTTTATCCTTAAAATGTAAGGTAATGATTACGTTGCAAGTAGACAGTTTCAATGTTTACAAATGCGACATAAGTGAATTTATTTATAACAAATATTTATTATAATGACGTGTGTTATGTCTTAGGTCGCGATCATGATTACTATTCTAATTGCAAAATTAGTTCAAATCATGCATTCACACCCCAAAAACAAACTAAATATAAGTTTCATATGATAATTTGTTTATAACAATTGAATAAATGAAGTAATTTTTTTTAACTGAAACAATAAATTTATAATTTTTTTCAAATTAGCCTCCTGAAATGTACAGTTTGCTTTTTTTTATTTTATCTCCCAACCTATGAATCATAAAATATTTCCCTAAATAGTTACACAGAATGTGCCCCACTAAAAATAATTTATTCGAAGATTATGATCTGTCTTAAAATTTATCTCACGCAACTCACCTAAATACAATGCTCCAAACACTAAAATCCATGACGTCATTTTCTAAAGTGTCTCACAATTGAGGTCAATCGATTTTGTCGAAATGTTGTAATTTTTTTATTAGTGAATAGAGATCCTTTATTGAATTATCCTCCAGATTTCATACTCAAATCGGCGATAACTATAAGAGAAAATAAATAAAAAATTATTATTTCTATTTTTTTAAAGCAAATGTTTAAAAAAAATAATTGTAGCAAATATATAAATAAAATATTTATTCGAATTATTTCATGGCCAGAGATTGTTTTATTGACCTAGACTAGAAAAAAAAACAAGCACGCCACGCGAGTGATTATTATTTTTTTGGTCACGCAATTTGTGAATTAAAATATAACAGTAATATTGACCCCATTTTTTGTTTCGTAGTATCTAAACTTGATCATTATCCTTCCTGCGCATTTTTACCAATGACTTTTAAAATTGAAGGTCAAACCGTCGACAAATGAAATTTAATAATTGTGAATTCTCTTTCGTTAAAGCTCCTTTCACTGGAAGAAACACATGCTCATCACGTGTCATTTTTTTGTATCTTGGGCAGCTTTTCCAAAAAATTTAATTTCTTTTAATATTTTTTTTACGGTTCAAATCAAAATTACGCGTTCTACCAAAAAATTATACAGAAAAAATTTGTAGAGCGTTCCCGGGTGCATTTAATTTATATTTCATATATAATATTTTTGTGTAAATTTTTTGTAATTGAAATTTTCATTTTTTAAAGCAATTTTTTTTAATTTAAAATGACAAATTACCGACAAAAAATGCAAATTTACTCTATTTATATTCAAATATTGCAAACATTATTGTTAATCTAATGATTTTTCATTCAGAACGACACTTTTAAACGGAACTCACTAACATAAAATGTAGCAAGAAATTGTTTAATATATTGCAAGTCTTCTTTTTAATCTTTTTTTGTAACTTAAAATAACCGATTTAGGCGAAAAGAATTCAAAATATCCATTTAAAAATGTTTTTTGTTTAAAATAACCGCTATGGATGAAAAATGTCAACATAACCTAAAATTGTTAAAAAATTATCGATCTTCTTCGAAATCTATACCGATTTCCGCTGAAAAATGCGGGAATACAAAATAGTAAACTTCTTTTAAGTCCAATGAATTTTTATTAAACGTACTGATTTTCGGTGTATGGACGAAATACAACCAATAATTGTGTATTAAATGACTGAATTAAACTCTGAAAAATAATAATAATTTGAAGAATAAAATAATAATATTAAAAATATTATGATTTTTTAAATTGAAAATTCAAATTTTCGAGGAAAGGCACTAACATAAAATAACAAAAAATTGTTCAAAATTTAATAATTTTTCTTTAAAAAGACCTGTTTTTAGTGAAAAAGGTGATATAAACTTAAATTTAACCTTAAATCTTCTTTGAAATCGAATGATTTTTTTTATTAAGAATACTGATTTTCGATATAAAACGCCAACATAATCTAAAAAAACAGGAAAATATATTTTAAAATTGATGAAATATTCTAAATCTTGTCAAAAT
Source organism: Acraspis erinacei (assembly GCA_035041075.1). Taxonomy (NCBI): domain Eukaryota; kingdom Metazoa; phylum Arthropoda; class Insecta; order Hymenoptera; family Cynipidae; genus Acraspis; species Acraspis erinacei. Next base: position 13,560,169 of record JAWWLR010000155.1, on the reverse strand, counting down.
TATTGTTACTTTTATGTAGAAATATGACCAATATTCGATTAGAAACACTATCATGAAATAAAAATATATTGTTCCAGCTTTTTCTTTTAATAACCGCAGTAGACGTAAAACATCATCTTAACCTTAAATTGTTCAAAAATTCAAAAATCTTCTTTGAAATGCATACTGTTGCCGATTAAAAACGCGAGCATGACCTACAATTGTACCAAATTTTTTTTTTCTTTTAATCCAATGAACTGTTATGAGAACTACCGATTTCTGGCTTTAATCTTCAACATAACCTAAAATTCCTCAAAATCTGTGAATCTTTTCTGAAACGTATTTTTTTATTAATAATACCACTTTCCGACGAAAAACACTAACATAATCCAAGAATCTTTCAAACATTCTACATTATGTAAAAGTTAAAATTATTTTTGTTCATTTCACTTTTCAATATAAGACGCTAACTTAACCTAAAATTGTTAAAAATATAAATATTTGAAATATAACGACTTTTGTTTAATAATACCAATTTTAAGGGAAACATGCCACCCAAACTAAGAGATTTTGAAAAATAATGCATATATTTAAAATCTAATATTTTTTATTGCAAATACCGATTATTTCCGAAAAAGATTAAGATAACTTAAATTGAAATATGTTGAAGAATTTAGATATCTTAACTACAAATTTCAACAAAAGGTTAACTATCAAGAAAATCGTAGAATTTTCAACTAAAAAAAGATTAATTCTCAACAAAAAATTAATAGTCGCTATTTGAACCGAAACGATTTTATTTTTAATAACAAAACAGTTGTATTCAACTATAAAAGTTGAATTTTCAACCATAGTAATAAAATCTCAACCAAATTATAATTTAAAAGGGAAAAAAAAATTTGACTAAAAAAAAAATTTAAATAACTACTTATTTTTTAAGTGTTTTTTTTTTTTTTTTTTACAGTCCAATAAATATAATTTTCCTAGAAATCATGAGAAAATTGAAAAATGTTTTGAATATTTCAGATATCTAAAAGAAGTATCTAGAAAACTTCTAAGGAGGTTTTTTTATTTTAGATGATAACAAATAATTTTGTTATCCTTTTGGAATTACTAAACCTTCGAAATATCTTTTAAAGGGATTCGTATTATTACTAAAATTTGGTGACACAAAAAATGATTTTAAATTTTCTCAGGCCTCTTAGGGAAACTTTGTTATTATCCTGAAACCTTTCCAGCTTTTTTTAAATTTTCAAAATCTTATTTCGTAATCTTCAAAAATCTAAATATTGTTTTAAATTTGTTTAAATCTTTTTAAAATTAGAGTTATTTCTTAAGCAGTTTGAGAAATTCTCAATATCTTTAGAACAACTTTCGAAATGTTTTAAAATATGATTAAATAACTTCTTTAAATTAATTTTTTTTTAATTTTCTGAATTTTTTAGGAATCACGGGGAAATTTGTTATTCTTTTGAAAAATAAAAACTTCCTAAAAAAATTCTAAATTGTTGTTCGAAATGTTAAAAAAAATCTACGTTTTACATTTAGGTTTCAAAATAAAAAATTGCATGATATTTTCTCAGAAATCTTAAGAAAAGTTCTTTATTGACTAAAAGATTTTTTTCTCAAAATTTCCAGTAAATTATACATTAAAAGCTAAATAGAAAAAGGGCTGATTTTTTATTGATTTTTTAATTTAGTGAAAAAAATGTTCAAAAATTAAAAGAATACATTTGTTTACGTTTGTTTCATTCCTTAAAAAAATGATTTTCTTGTTTTACAACACGTATCCCTGAAATTTTGTTTCCAATGGTAGAAATGATTTTAATTGAAGTTAGTAATATTTCCTGAAACTTTCAGAATGAAAATAAATTTTCTGAGGGATGAATTTCACTTCTGCATCTCCACTTTATCATAAAATCGCAACTAACTATAAAAGTTTCATTTTTTTCAAAGTTTGTTATCTGGAAAAATTTTAAAAAAATCTTAACAATTTTCTACATTTTATTTTATTTATAAATTAGGTTTTTAGAATAAAAAGCATCTAAAACTTTCCTAGGAATCTTGAGAACATTTTTTAAGTTCTTGTAATCTTTCCAAATTCATGAAAAGCTTGAATAAAAAGATCAATATTATGTTTCAATATTTTCCAAATTTCGATAATCTCCTGAAGCATACTCAAATTTTTTCGAAAATTTTTTTATTGTGGACATTAAAAAACAATTTCTTTAAAATTGTCTACATTATTTTCGCAATTTTAATAGGAATCTAAAGAAAATATTTTCTATCCCTTGAAATCTTTCAAACGTAAAATTTTTGTTTCGAAATATTTAAAAATGTACATTTAAAAAACTTCGAAATCTTGACAAGATTAAAGTTGTCTTTCAATCATTTCAAAAATTCTGAATCCTTTTTGAAACGAGAAAATTATTTTCTAAAAATGGAAAAATTGAATCTTCAAACAAAGGAGATGAATCTCCAGAAAAAAAATAATTAAAAACAATTGTTTAACTAGTTTGTTGAATGTTAAATCCAAAGCAATTAATTATTATAATAATTAGCTACAAAGCGGTTACACTTTAAAACCAAAAAGATTATTTTTTAACGAAAAAATTAATTTTCTACTGAATAATTTAATTATGTCAACTTGTTGAACCCTCAACCAAACACATATTTATTTTCAATCTAAAACTTGTATTTTGAGTCAAAAATGATAACTTTTCAACTAAAAAAGATTAATTATCTGTAAAAGATGACTAATTTTTAAGAAGGAAACGAATTAAAAAAAAAGAGTTTTCAGAAAAGGAGTTCATCATTTAACACCAAAGATGACTTTTTAACCAAGCAGATTAATTTCCCAAAAATTTAAAAATTAAATCTTGAACCAAGGAGATGAATTTTCAAAAACAAAATTAACTTTTTTTAAAGTTGTTCAACGAAATTGTTCAATTTTAAATAAAAGAATATGAACTATCTAGGAAGCGATTGAATTTTAATCCCAAAAATATTATTTTTAACAAAAAACTTAATTTTCAATCGAATAATTTAATATTATACCAAACTGTGAATGCTGAACCAAACACAGATTAATTTCTATACTCTACAAAAAATTTCGAAGTGTCAGCAAAGGAAACAAATTTTCAATAAAATAGTTACATTTTCACCAATTAAAAAAAGAGTTCATCATTTAAAAAAAATGAATGCATAAAAATGCACAGATCGAATCTTCAAGCAGAGATAAATTTTTAAATAATGAAAAAAAGAATTTTTAAAAAAGTTGCTCAACAAAATTGTTGAATTTTAAATGCAAAAATATGAATTATTCTAAGATGATGAATATAAAAAAAGGAAATTTCAGGCAAAAATATCATTTTTAACGAAGGCAATTAAATTTATAAAAATTGAAAAATCAAAATCTTCAACGAAAGAGATGAATCTTAAAAAAATGAATTTTTAAAAAATTCCTTTAAAAAATCTTTGAATTTTACTCCCAAAAATATTATTTTTTAACAAAAAACTTAATTTTCCCTCGATTACTTTAATATTATACCACATTTTGAATGCTGAACAAAACACAGATTAATTTTTAAACTAAAAGTTCTATTTTTAATGACAAAAGGATAAATTTTCAACTAAAAAAGATTAATTTTCTACCAAAAATTACGAATTTTCAATAAAGAAAACAATTACATTTTCAACCAAAACGACGAAGTTTCAAAAAGACAATGAATTCCTAAAAAACTGAATTTTGAGAAATATAGTTAATCATTTAGCTGAAAAGATGATTTTTTAATCCAAAAATTAAGTTTACAAAAATTGTCAAATTAAATTTTCAACAAAAAAAATTAATTTTCAACAAACAAAAAATCATTTTATAAAAAAATGTTTGAGTTTCTTTTCGACCAAATAATTTAAGTTAAACCAAGTTGTTGAATCCTAAACCAAACTCAAATTAATTTGTAAACTAACAGTTCAGTTTTAAATTAAGAAGGACAACTTCTCAACTAAAGAAGAATAATTTTCTATAAAAAATGACGATGATTTTTTAAGAAAAGAAATGATTTTGGAAAAATGCATCATTTAACTCAAAACATTATTTTTAACTAAGAAGATTAGTTTACTAAAAATGGAAAAATTAAATCTTCAGGAGCTGAATTTTTAACAAAATAAAAATAAATTTTGAAAAAGTAGTTTGACTATTAACAATATTATTATATATACAACCGAATAGTCGAATTTCTAACCAAATTTTATATTATTGATTTTGGGCAAAAGGAATAAATAACTCATACCAATTTAATATGTGGAAAAACGAAAAAAATGAAATTTATTTAAACATTTCCGAGTATTTTTAGAAAAGAAATTATAACCTTAATATTAAAAAATGTGAAAATTTTTGTGAGATAAAATATATTTCCTGGTTTTTTTAGTGTAACCACATAACGGAATAAACACGTATTACTAAAAATTGTAAAATTATTCAACAAGATTATTTTATTATCACTGATTAAAGAACTCATAACGTCTAGAAAATACGATCATTTTGCGACTAACCTACAAAAATGTATAAACAAATTCAAATTAAAAAAATTTTTTAAACAAATTTATAAAGAAAATTCTTAATCGAACAAAAACACAAATTCCCTTTTTGAAATGTATTTTAGCTTGTTTGATTCCATTTGTCAGTATTTTTCTGTTTGAACTATAAATTTTGTTTCCGTGTACTGCGCAACGACCAGGAAAAACTAATTTCAGTTATAAACTGTGTAATTAAACTAGAATGGAATTTAAATTGAAATTGAGGAAAGAGAACAAAGCAAAGTTTTCAGTTTGCACATAGGACCAGAAATTTCGTCAACATTCTAGGATGCGGATATGACTGGTCCTATCTGACAGCGCAGAATTGTTCATCCGGGATTTCCACGCTTACATACTACAATAAGAGCTACACCTGAGTGCACCTGCGTACTCAGTGAACCGAAGTAATGTTGCGTGAATGCTCTCCTCTTCTGTCTCATTTTTTCTCTTTTTTTCCCCCTTTTTATTCATATATATTCATATACTATAGTCGGGGTCAAAATTTCCCCTCGCTATTATCCCTCCCTTTTATTTCGTGTCTCTCGAGTGAGCAATTATCACAGCTTGACAAACATACTGCTATTTTACTTTTAAGTATAATAATTACAACAAATGGTTTTGTTTAACTTGTTAAATGAATAAATATCTGTCAGGGTTTGTCTATAAACTGCATTGCTAAGAATTCATTTTTTAAGGTTGTCAATTCATCTCCTTGATTGAAAAATTAACTAATTAATTATAATATTAATAATATTATAATATTCTGGGTTAAATAAATCATCTTTTAGATTGAACTTTTTTGCTAAAAATTGATTTTCCTTAGATCCATAATTTTAATTGAAATTTCATTTATTCAGTTAAAAATTTAACTATTATGTTGAATAATCGGGGTTTTTTCGTTGAGAATTAATTTTTTTTTAAATACCAACAGAGCTGTTCAATTTTTTTTTTAAATTGATATTTTTATTGAAAATAGATCGCTTACAGTTAAAAATTGGCGTTTTTTGGTAAAGAATGTATCTTTTTGCTGGGAAACTCATCTTCTTGTCTAAAAATATAACTATTCAATGTTTAGAAAGTTAATCTTCCTGGTTAAAAAATCATCTTTTGGGATGAACTCAATTTTTTTAATATGCATCATTTTTGTTAAATATTTAT
>JAWWLR010000155.1:13472750-13486699 GCA_035041075.1 Acraspis erinacei | reverse complement strand
AATAACATTTATACTATGTTTTGCAATATATGAGTAAGCGCTCCCGAAGCGAGGTACAGAAATGATTACAATATGTTTTTCGGACAAATAGAAATACCCCAATTACAGTATCCGATAGTTTTACCTTCAATTATAAAACTTCTAGTTACAAATTTCCCATGTAGATAATTATCGGCGAACTATTCGGGGCCAGAATAGATCGCCTTGACCGCTAATCTGGCCCCGTTAAGGCGATCGATTATGGCGCTAAAAAGCAATGGAAACGTTTTTTATGCTCGAACCCTAGTTTGGAAAAGCTAAACTGGCGCTATTCAGTCGGGCTTGTGAAAACCTGTTTTAGACAAATGACGTTAACAATTATTTCAAAAACTGTCTAGATGAACAGAAAAAGAATTGTGTTAGAAAATTTTTTGTTCATGTCGAATAGTCAGGGCTCAATTCGACTCCAAAAAGTTCATCTAGATTAGACGGTCTAGACAGTGACGATAGATAAAACAAAATTTATCTGTGGAATTTTATTATTCATTATAATAGCGTATTCAATTTTTATTTATTTTTTTTCATTTTAGAGCATGAGACAGCACCTAATAAAATAACGAAAATGATTTTAATTTTTTTGTCTTTACCATGCACACTATGGCACATTTCGTAGACTAATAATTTTGAAAGCTCAACGATCAATAAACCTAACAAATAAAGGAAAATTTTAAGTTGTGAAAAAAACAACATCTTCCTCCATCTGTTTCACCTATTTTTTAGAATAAATAAATTGCTGCTATCTGCAACTCATGAAAGTCAGCATGTACAGCAGCCATTATTGAACAAGTCGCAGTTCACAAGAGCTTCTCGTAAAATCATATTCAGTATTCTATCATCGACTGTTTAGAAAATGAAGATTTATGCGGATATAATACTTCTCACGTTCATGGGTGTCTTTAATATCCCACGTAAGTTTAATTCAATATTATAATTAATTTTATAAATACAACGGTCAAAAAAATATCACCAATGTGTTCAAAAAATGAAAAGTGTCTTTTCCGAAGTATATTTTTCATGTGTAATGTGAATCTGATCTCTATTTTTATATTCTCATTCTAATCAGAAGGTATTGGTCTTATGTAGGATTTAAGTTTATCGGTTTTCATCAAATCTCCACATTTAAGCCACCCGGAGTCTGTATTCTGTATCTTGTAAGCACGATAAATTTCAAAAGATTGATCAGATTTGATTTTGCTTAAGAATAATTTTTTAGGGCCTAAAAAGAGAGAACAAGTTCGTAAATCGGCTATTTTGGATGAAAATGAAAAAAGTAAGCGTATTTTGAAAAATTTTTAGACCATTTTTTCAAGATGTAAGCATTTTATTTACGGTTATTCGTACCGATCGGAAACTCTAACAACTTATTTCTACAAATTTTTTTGATAAAAAGAAAATTATCAGAGTTATAGCCTTTTACAAATTCATTAAAAAAAAACTAAAATGCAAATTTTAAGCCAAAAATCGCATGTTAAGAAAAAATTAAAAAGAAGACAAACATTGATTTTTGAAAGTTCTGGAAGATTATCATAACTACCCGCGTAAAAAAAATTTGCATGGCTCACTCATGGCAATAAACTTGGAAATATCTGGCTAAAGCATGGGTCACGGCTGAATGGTAGCATGGCGCAAGCCTTCCCCTTGCCCGTCTCTCATGCCTGCATTGCCTGTCAATTAGCCTGCACTCAAAATGAAAATCTTAGGTTTGCCAATAGTCGACCCGTCTCTAAATAGTAAGTTCACTACCCGGGTGCATCAGATCGTTCAACACGATGTTTAAGACGTCATCTACGAGAACGTTTAGAATATTTAAACTTTGCTAACAGCCAAAATAAATAACAATGGTGAGCCGACGACCCAGGTGCCCCAGATCATGCACCAGGTTGTTTGAAACGTTACCTACGAGAACTTTTTTGAAATTTAAATTTGGTTAATAACCAAATTCAATTACAAATCGTGAGTTGACGACCTAGGTGCACCGGATCGTGCCACAGGTAGTTTATCAAATATTCTACAACAACTTTTTCAAAATTCACATTTTTCCAAAATCCAAAATAACTATCAATGATGAGTCGACGACCTGGGTGTGCCGAATAGTGAACCTGGTGCTGTCATATGTCATCTGCGAGAACTGTTCTTAAATTAAAATTTTTTTCAATAACCAAAGACAATTACAAATGGTGCGGGCAGATTTTTTTCCTCTAGGTTATGTTTTTAAATTTCGTGAAGTCAAAAAAAAGGTTCCTGTTTAAACATAGTGGCTCAAGTACATCTATTTCGATCAAGATTTCTGAGAATAGGGTGCATTAACTATATTCGCATTTTGAAAACGTTTCAGAATATAACAAGATTTTTTCAAAACTTCCCCTGGGGTCATGTGAAGGTATACATGTTTCTGATTAGCGGAACTAACTTTATAATTTTTGATTGTACTTGATTGAAACGCCCTTAAGAAGAATTACTAACAATTAATTGAACATAATTTGATTCATGAAACCCTACAAATACTTGTAAACTTTATGATGAATTGTTTGAAATTGATCTGTTTATTTTTGGTCAGAATAAGTATTAATGTTAATTATTATTATTATTAAATTTTTTCATATAAAGGCTATGCAATTTTGTAATTTTCTAACTGCTTCTTCTGTAAAATTGAGCACGTACAAAATTTGTTCGTAAAGAAGTCACGCTCTGGTCGCAAGGGCTCGGATGATTCGAACCCTTGAAGGACACTGCTGACTCACGAGTTTCTAAACATAAACTAAGAGTGCGTAAAAACGCGCAGCCATCGAGGCAAAACAATATTGGTTTTCTAAAAATTCTAATCACTCATCTGAAAACTTGAAGCACACATACAAGTACACGTACGTGCATGTGTTTGGCGAGCGTTTGTGGACCTAGTGCAGGTGAACCTAAATTCCAGATTTGTGCGGCAAGCTAGTGAGTTCTCGAACAATTTTTTGCCAATCACTCGCAATATTTTTGTAATTATTGACAAAAAAGTGATACGAGACCTAGCTACTAATTCTTGACTTTCTTGGGGACAAATTTCTTAGGTGTAACAAAAAGTTGCAAATGTTTACAAAAAAAAAACTAACGAGTATATCATTCGTTCCCCTATAATTAAATTAGTACCAATATACTATTAATTAGTAAATTAATTAGATGACTGATTAAGTTCTTTGAATTTTAATTATGCCTGAGCTAAAAAAGTTTCTCTTTCAAGTGTTAGATTGTTCTCGCAGTTCTGTATAGAATGAGCCCTGTGTCAAACAAATTTGTCTATTTATTAAGTAGATAATGCAACACAATCAACATTTTTCTATCTTCTTAGGCTCATTTGGAAGCTATATTTAAACCGCATCACATCAGCATATGCTTATGAATAGTAAAATTTTTCTTGTTGAATTAGAAGAACTTGAAGTTGTAACAAAAAAGTTGGAAAAAATTAAAAACATCTTATCTGTATAAGGATTTGAAACCAAATCAATCCTTTCGTCGACCGACGATCTTTATGAATGTTGAATCCTAGATTCTTCTTTATGTCTTACGGTCCACATAAATTAAAATTAAATTGAGTCAAAAACCATTGTTTAACTCAAAATTGATTTTATTAAAAACTCTTCTCTCAATCCTTAAAGTTTAGGTACAATGCGTACCTTTTTCACAAGTTTAAACAATGGTTTTTGACTCAATTTTATTTTAATTTATGTGGACCTTAAGACATAAAGAAGAATCTAGGATTCAACATTCATAAACATCTTATCTGTAGGAATATCAGAATAAAAATTAAATAAATGTATATTATAAATAAAATTTCATAGAAATTTCACTAATATATGTTACACATATTGTACAAAAATATTATTGTTATTAAAAAGAATACTGCAATTTTTCTACCTACAAAACGTTGAAGCAATTAGAATAATGATACTCAGTGGCAAATATTTTTACAATTTTTCTTATTGCTAATTTCGCACACCAAAATGTGCGAAGCATTCACGGAGATGTCTCTTGACATCACAAAGTATTTCAACTTTTCTTGATTTTTCCTATGATTAGTTTAGTTGAAATTTCCAAGAAACGAAATTCGCATAATCAACGATTACTTATCCCATATGGCGACTATCTTTCAGAAAAGTTGCAAAAAACAATCATAAGCCAAGTACACCAGTGAAAATACTAATCAATTAACAAAAAGTCGAAGGTCTTTGAAAACCTGTATATTTGTTTTTTCATTTGTTAAACATAAACAACATTCGAAATTTTTATAAAGACATTTATTTTAAAATTTTGCATCTAAGGCTCCACGAAAAATCAGACCATTTAGAAAACTTGAGTTAGCAAACTTGTTTTGTTTATCACTCCCCAACGAAAACACCAAAGGTTTCATGAAATGCTGTTTCTTCTTTTTTCTATCGATTAATGGTAAAATTGCAATTAATAAAAACTGTTCCTTTTATAAACTAGACAAAAATTCTTCAAATCGTACTGAGTGATTCTATTGTTTCTGCTTCTTTCCATTGAAAGGAGACTAATATGTGATAACGTAAATTATAATTGTTTTAAATTAATCTTTCATTTTTAGCAATTATACTAAAAAAATTCTTGGAGCATTGCAAAACGTTGCACGAACCGCAAAAATTTTAAAATTACATTTAAAAAAATTATGTACTTTTTTAAACATGCTTAGAAATACAAATATTTCGCAAATCGTACTGGGTAATAATTAAAATAGAACTAACATCATATCAGATTTGCAAACTGTTTATTACTTTCACATAATGATGATGATAAAAAAACTTTTTTTTTAATTATTCCCCAGATAAAATGCTCAAGGTGACGCGAAAGCATTTTCTCTTACTATTGAAGGGTTCCACATATTTTTTTATGGATTTACAGGCTTTTTTATTGGATACCACAATGTTGGACGAATATTACGATTCATTGCATTATATATAATTTTCGAGAGTTTTTTAAGGTTCCTCCTTACTTTAAAAAATTTTTCGAAAGTAATACAATATCTTCCGGTTTAGAAAAAACAGAAAAAATGTTCAGAAAAAAAACGAGCAACAACATGCAATTCAGGAGTTGTGCGAACATTTTTTGATAAGGGAATTACTTTTTTGCAATAATAATTTTTAAAAGGTAATCTGAGCATGATTAAACTTTTTTATTTATTTTCAAGGGTAGCTTTTCTGATGAGCTAGAAGTTTGTTTTCTTATTCATTTCTTTTTTTTCATATTTTTTTTAAGTTCATTTTTAAAACAATTCGATTCTTTATCATTTTTAGGAATTTATTTACCAACTATCGAAAATGATTGAAACTTACTAACTGCAACATAAAGCACCGTAAAGAATCACTGAATTTTTTTTAAATAATGCCAAAAACTTAATTTAAACAATGTTTTATCTCCTCCACGTTGACTACTTACTGTTTTATTATGGAGCATATACTTTTAAGATTTTTTCCATTATAAATAAAAATAAAAGTCCGATCGAAAAAAGGTTATTTTTTCATTCTTTCAAAAAAGACCTTTTTTAATACAATTCCGAGTTGAATCTAGGGTATGCTTCCTTTTTTCATAGGACTTTTAGTTTTATTTGTAATTTAGGCACAAATTTGAAATTTATATGTTTCGTGGTGTACTATAAAGGACTGAGTGTAGAGGCGATAAAATCAATGTTTAAACTAACTTTTTTGCATTATTTACCATTTTTTGATTCATGATACTTCAGGGTATTTTTTGTTTCAGTTAGTAAATTTTATTGATTGTCCATAATTTTTCAATAAAATTCTAAAAAATATAAACAACGAAATTTTTTCAAAAATTATTTTTTGAAAAAATGAGAAAAGACACCAGGGCTGATTTTAGTTTTTCAGTAGGTCTTATAGTATACAATTTTATCTCAAATCGTCTTACATTTTAAAATAAATCAACATTTCTAATCATACTGCGATTACCTCATAAAAATCATTTTAAAAAAATTATTCACTTATCAAAATTTTTTACGCAATTCCTGAACTGCTTATTGTTAATATTTTTTCACATATTTCCTCTTTTTCTTTCTCTATTTTTGCTTCAATAGTAAGAAAAAATCCTTCTATAACACCTTGAGAATTTAATCTACGAAAATATTTAAAGAAATGTAACTTTATTTTTCATTATCAATGTCACCAACTAGAAAACATTTTGCAAATTTAATATTACATTGGTAATAATTTTTTTATCACTCATTAGGATTTGCAAAATGTTTGTCATTTTCGGCAAGTTTAAAATAGTAATTTTAATTGCTAATTTGTTTTTTTCAAATTTGAATTCAAAATTTAATTTAATGAAAATTTTCAATTTTGTTTGGAATTTTAAAAGTCGAATTTCAACAAATTTGATAATAATAAAAAAAAAAGAATGAAAATAAAAAAAGTATGAAAAATGGAGAATTAAAGGGAAAAACGTATTATGCATTTAGTTTGGCAAATCATATCATAGTTTTCTCAATAAAAAAGCGGAAACAACATTTTGTAAAACCTTCAATAAAAAAACGCATCGACAAACTATTTCGAAAAAAGAAATGTTTCATTTCATGAATACATAGACCATTCTTTGTTGACCGATGATTGCTCAAAATTGTTAAATGTTTACAAACTTAAAAAGCTAGTATTAACGATAAATTTTTTCTTAACAAAGTAGGTGAAGGCGTCTCTTTTCCAAATATTGAGGAACACACCATTCGAATAGGAATGAGTGAAGGCTCCTACATTAATGCCGCTCTTAGAGATGCTAGTGGTATACTTATACCCCCCTGGCTGCAAAGAGGCAAGACATCACCGGACTTTGAAGTTTATATATTTACGGGAAACTACGAACGTTTTAAGATAGAAGCCCGAAGGCTAAACATACCTTTCTATCCTAAACCTGAGTATTTTAAACCAACCTGGGCCTGTATGCGATTTTTTGAGTCCAGAAATGCTACAGCTGTAAATTTCCAGGTCTACAATGTCGACCATCAGGATCATCACACAGGAAGAAGAGACCTACCACCTAAATTGCCAGACAAGTTTTACATATATGTGACAGTTAATACCGGTAATGATCGCACGGTATATCGTTCTAGTATTTCTGAATTCTCAAAGCTACAGTCAACACAGAAAGGGACCCAAAGGGCATCTTCTAGTCGAAGAAACTGAAGTATTTTATTTCGTAGCGGACGCATGCAATTTTTTGAGAACGATGTTTTATCTTGAGGTGCAAAATATTGACTGAAGGATCAGCATTCAATTTTAAAAGTGACTTGCAATTTTCTGCAATGAATGTTTTGAGGTATTTTGGAAAGCGTTTTATTTTACATAAATTAGGATATTTTAGAAGGAGCAATAAAAAATATAATCTTAAAAATAAAAATATAAGAATTATAAATAAGATAAAAATCTAATTTTGAAATACTATTCAATATCCGATAATCAAGTTGGTGTGCAGAGTTACTCAAAATAAATCCAAGAATTCCACAAAAAATTTTGACAACCACCGTAAAAGGTTCCTTTTGCAATTTGAAAATAAAAGAAAACATTTTCTAAAAAATAAAAGAAAACAATTCTTTTTTTGGACAAAAAGTAAAGAAGAGGAATGAAAATGAGAAGTTAACCAATGAAATACCCTTCCTTTATTTTTTTTATTTTTTTAATGATCAAATCATAACAGAAAAACATTTGTAAGAAAATAATCACCAGCGTTTCTGCACTCACATCAAGTAAAAAAAGTGTTTTTCGATGTGAGTTGATAATAGAAAAATAAAAAAGATGAAAGAAAAAGAAAGAAGAGAGATGAGGTTTGGTTGATTCCTTTCTCATTATTCCTTCCCCTTTTTTAAAATTCTTATCCTTTTTAGGAATATTTTTACCTTTTTTCAAATGACAATAGGGCCATTTTTTGGTGGTTTTCAACATTTGGTCGTTCGATCCTTGCTTTTATTTTTAGGAATTCTGCACATTAATCTTTAAAAGTTATAATAATGTCAAGAAATGCTAGGTTATTGAAATATATTTACTAAATCATTTTAACTGTATTTTCCATCGTGGAAGACGGAAAAATGCAAAAAAAAATGCAAAAAATTAATAAGAATTAATATTTAACAATAATAACATGTGAAGACCACATTTTAGGTAGTATGAGTTTAAATACATTATAAGTTACGATAATTATGTAAGATTTTTTGCGAGAACAATTCTTAACCAAATATTTTTTTTTTTTTGTTGTAATTGCCCTTTACGAAATTCCTAATAAAGTTCAGCTTCTCAATTTTTTATTTTCTTTACTTAAGAAACATTATATTAATAAAGCATTTCGTGAAAAGGAAAAATCAAGGTAATTAGTATTATGTATTCACAAATAAATACTAATTAAATCTAAACAATTGTTTCAATAACCAAAATGATCAATATTTCAAATATGCATGAGTAAATGCGCAGATTAAATTTTTTTAGAGTTAACTATTTTTTAAAGACAAAAATAAAACAGCATTTTAATATTTACTATTTTCAATTAAAAATCTTTGTTAAATAATTAATATTTATAATTGGTATCAACAAATTTCGCTAAAAAGCGTCATCATCTATTTTTCTCGCAAGAACTTTACGCATAGTAATATTATTAATTTACGATTAGAAAATTCCACGATTGTAATATTTCACACTTTTAGTTATTAGTTGTTACTGTTTAAAACAAAATACATTACCAATAACCATAATTACACAATTTTTATAAATAAATATGTATCAACAATAGGTGTTGAAATTCTTAGTAAGTAATTTGTATTGTACACTTGAAGTAAAAATGGGACTTTGGCAGAACTTCTGGTCTATCCACATCTAACATATTGCTATTTATAATAAAATATAATGTAATATAAATATGAATGTAATAAAATATAAGCAAATTATGTAACTTTCGTCGCAAAAAGAAATAAAATCTTTCCTTAACAAGAAATTGTATCTTTCCAATAAGTCATAGAATACGAATCAAAAATTATGATTTCAATTTCAGCCTCATAATTCTGTTATATAGTTTTTGTAAATTTTTGCTTCAGATTATTAATAAAAATAATAATTTATCGTCTTAATTGTATACTTTTACATTTTTTGCAATATCCTTTCCCCCTCTTAAATTATCAAATAAAACGAAGATACATAGATTGTCTGTTAGATATTTTTACCTGATTAGATAACAATTATATCATTACATATTTCTGTATCGATATTACAGTTTTTCCTGGTCTTAGGCTTTGTTACTACTCTATATCACAATTTCCTGCCGATACGCCACACAATCTACATAATGCATTGCTGTAACCTTTATTTCCTGAACAACCTACATACCCACATCTCAGTATAGCGCACTGTTCCTTAAACTCCCTATTTACCTTCCTTAAATCCCAATAATTTTCCCTTTGGGATCCCTCTTTTTAATGTTTGTCTGACTGATAGTATTTGTATTTATCAATCTGTCCCCAAACAGATTGAATTTCTTGTTCTGACTTTCTTATAACCCCTCGTTGTAAATTACTTTGTATTTTGCCTTCATTTCCTTCCTTTCTCATTAAGCATAATTTTTCTCCGTCTCCTACTTCGACAATAGCTTGTTTCAATACTTCTCACCATTTCGATGCACTATTATAATCAATGGCTCTTAATTCCTCCATTGGAGATATCCTAGGTAATTTATTTCGCATCATTCTCACACTTTCTAAAACGCATATGTTTTCTGTTCTGCTCGAATCCATTTCTAGACTTCTTCTCCCTGCTTCAATTCTCCAAATATAATTTGGCGCGTTTCTATCTATCCTTATTATCATTTTATATATCTTCCTTGCACTTTTTCCATAACCTCTGACCTTTTTCATCCCCATATTTCAACGCCGTATAGGGCCCCTGACTTTGCCAAGGTTTCTAACAAGTAGAGTCTTGTTCCTAAATTATTTATTCTTACCCTTTTCATCACCCTCGGGCTGCGTTGATAGCTTGATGTGATTTTCTTGCTAAAGACTTAAGAAGCTTACTAAAAGTCCCGGCTGTAGAAAACCAAAAACGCAAGTACTTGTAGCGATCCACTACTTCTAGTTCTTCTCCAAATATTTTCCATTTTTCTCTTTTCTTTCTCCTCCCCCCTTATCTAAATATCATGATTTTGCTCTTATTTACATTAAATAGGAGTTTATTTTCAGTGAGGTATCTTCTTAAACTTCTGAGCATTGCGGTTAAACCACCAGCAAAATCCCCTACCAGACTGAGATCGCCAGAAAATTACAATATATAAACCTTAATGTTTCCTGTTACTGCAACTCTTTGTTTCCTTTCCCAGTTGAGCTTGCCTGAACTCTCTGTTAGTTGTAAAGATATCAGTTACACCTTCATCCGTGATTACATCATTTTTAGTTTCTCTGTATATAGTTTTGACCATTCTCAACATTCTACCCTTTATCCCAATCTTTTTCAATTTATCAAAAAGAGTATCTTTGTCCACCAAATAATCAAAGACTTTCTTAAAATCTACAAAACCAACGCACAGTTTTCCGCCTTCCCTTTTGTTTTGTATCATCGAGTTCACCGCAAAAATATCTTCTCTTGTTACCCTACCCTTTCTGAAGCCTGCCTGATTTTCTTTAAAGAGACCTTTTTCTCCAATCACCCTCTAATTCTTGCATTCATTATTTTAGCCAAGACCTTGTATCCCGCATCTAAAAATGCTATTCCCCTATAGTTACCGGTATCATCTTCATCTACTTCTTTGAATATACGGAAGATTCTTGCTTTTTCCAAACCTCTCCCTGTCATCCCTTCCTTCCACATACCATTTATGCATCTCTGGACTTCTTTAAACCACAATGTTGGTAAACCTTGTAGAGATTCCACTGCCAGCCCGTCCTCTCCTCTCAATTTCCCCTTTCCGATCCCTTTTATACATTGCGCTACTTCCTTTAACATATATTTCTCTATTTAGGTCTTCTGCCCCCTTTTCCTTTTCTAAACAGTTCTCACGGTTCCCTGCCTCCAATTTCCTGCTAAGTTCTTCAACTACCTCCTCCTCTGTCGCCAAATCAAGAGTTATGTTCTCTGCTTCACTAATTGTATCTGCCTCATGTAACTTCTGAAAGTGATATTTCCACTTCTCCCTTTTGATCTTGTTGCCCCTGTTTCATTTACTATGTCTATTCCGTTCTTTTATGAATTCCTCCCTATCCCTGACTCTTTTATTTTTGAGGAAGTTCTTTAAAGTTTTCCAGACATTATGCTATAAAGGTTTACTTTCCTGTTCCATCCCGTTACTATTGTTACCCATCCTAGTCGATCTTTTTTGTTCTTTTCTATTTTCTTAGTCATTTCTAATTCTGATGCGACTTTTTCAATGCCCTGCAAAATTTTTGCCCATCTATCCTCCCAGCTAGTGCCTTCTTTAGGTTTCTCCCAATCACGTTCCACAGTTTTTTTCAAATTCCTCTTCCTTACCATGTTCCCAAATCATTCTTACTCCTGGCTCGATATCTCTATTTTTATGAAAAACAAACTTGTCGTATGTTGCCCTCTGAATGTCAAGTTTAAATGTCACTGGTAGGTTATCGGATTCTATTATTGCTTCTAATTTCAATTCTTTAATCACATTAACTTCTCCGTTGTCTCTTGTAATTACGTAGTCCAGAACCGAAATCCCGGCTCCGCAGATATCGGCTAGTTCCCTCTCTCTGTTTCCTTTCGTCCTTCCATTCAATATTAGCAATCCGCGGTCCTCGCAAAAATTAATCCATTTTTTCTTTCTGCATTTAAATTTGGATCTTCTGAAAAATCTTGTTTCAAAATAATTTTGATCTAGCTTACTCTTACTTTCATCCACGTCTACCCTTCCTTGCTCCTCACCTATCCTTGCATTTCAGTCCCCTACTATTATAATATTTTTCATTTCTCTGATAGATTCTTGTACAATAACATTCAACTTACTTTTCACATTGTCAGTTCCTACATTATTATAAACCGTTACAATGTTCAGAAGCTTTTCATTGCATTCGAATTTCCCACTTTTTAAAATTAAACCATGTTGTCACTCACACACATGAACCCCTTCACTCACCCTTTTTCTTATTCCTTACTTTTGTATTATTATTATTCTATTACCTTAACTTTGTTTTCACCTTTTACATCCGGCAAATATAGTTTCAATCAATTTTATACAGAATAATTTAAAAAATAACAAACAAAAACATTAATAAAAATCAAATTAAATTACATATCCGTCACTGAAAAAAGAATTTGCAAAGAGTTTTTTTGATTGCATTGTTGTTATAAATAAAATAAAGAATTGGTGACAAAACTTTTTCAACTACATTGATACTGCTTCCTCTTCAATTGTACTTCAATCAAATAAAATAATGTTTCAAGAATACTGCAAGACTTATGAATAATTATTAATAAAATTAAATTAAATGTATGTTTTAAATTAAGTAATTTTATAATTTTACAACTCAGATATTAATCAAAGAATGATGCCAGCAATTTTGAAACTGCGTAGCTACAAGATATTATGTGCTTTTCACAGATGTAATAAAACTCACTGATTAGGGCCACCATTGTGTGCCAAAACGTTTGAAGCAATTTAATTAGTTTCAATTCACCACACCCTAAAGCCAACAAATAACATCAACAATTTCTACAACATTTATTTTTGAAGGTCAATATAATCACCCCGCGATTATTAATAGCCAAAATGATTAAAATTTTTTTATTCCCTCTACCATGCACACTAGGGCACATTTCGTAGGCTTCAATAATTCTGAAAGTCCAATGATCAATAAATCTAACAAATACAAGGAAACTTTTAAGATATGCGAAAAACAATATCATCCTCCATCTACTTCACTTATTGGTAAGAATAAATAAATGCCTGTTATCTGTAACTGATCAAAGTCAGCATTTACAGCAGCCATTATTGATCAATTCGCAATTCACACGAAATTCTCGTAAAATCAGATTCAGTATTCTATCATCGACTGTTTTAAGAATGAAGATTTGCGCTGATATAATACTCCTCATGCTCATGGGTGTCTTGAATATCCCACGTAAGTATAATGTAATATTATAATTATTATTATAAATACAATGGTCAACAAAATATAAACAATATTTTCATAAAATGAAAAGTGTCTTATTCGAAGTATAGTTTTCATGCGTAATCTGAATCTGATCTTCATTCCTTTTCTGTACGCCATGTTTTTAGTTTTGCGAACCTAAATAGTTTTTTAATCAACTGTCTTAAATACATTTGTTTCAAAAACGATTTCTAAAAATGGAACGTAGTAACTGTATTTGCATTTTGAAAACGTTTTAGAACCTAACATGATTTTTTTTTAAATTTCCACCCGTATGACACTTGGTGTCATGTGAAAGTACAGATTCCTCAGCAGCAGAAGTAAGATAACATTTTTTCTTTGAACTTTATTTAAAATCCCTTAACAAGAATTGACAAAAATTAATTTAACATAATTTAATCCAAAAAACCCTAGTGATATGCGTAAACCTTATTAGAATCTTCTGAGATTAATTTCCTCTCAGCAATGTTTAGAGATTGTTCCATTTATTTTTGGTCAGAATTTATATACGTACTGCTGTTAATTATTAATATATTTCTTTATATAAAAACTACGCAATTGTGAAATTTTCGGACTGCTTCTTCTGTAAAATTGAACACGGAAAAAATTTGTTCTTAAAAAAGTCATTGAGGCCAAACAATATTGGTTTTTAGAGGTACCTCTTAGCCGTCATGGGTCTTAAGCTGCGTTTTTCTAATTAGATAGATAGATAAACGTTTATTTTTCAGCCTGCTGGCGTTAAAAAATTGACTTGCTTACACTTCCATTTTTACAGTATTTC
>JAWWLR010000155.1:13399561-13416889 GCA_035041075.1 Acraspis erinacei | reverse complement strand
CACTTCTCCTCCCATCACTTTCCTTACTTTATTTATTTCCCCTCTCCACATTTTTACCAATTCTCTTGCTCTTCCTCCTATCACTTTCTCTACTCCTTATATTTCCCCGCTCCTCGTTGTACTAATTCTCTTACTTCCTCCCTTATTACCCTGTACTTATACTCCCCCGCTCCTTATTTTCCCTCTTCTCATTGCAGCTCTCGGCCACTTCGCCTACCCTCATTTTCCCTTACTTCAGCAACCGCCTCTCTTCTCACTTCCTTGACTAACCCTCTGCTGACTTCCTTTACTACCCCTACCCTCATTTTATCTCACTACCCCTCCCCTCACAACCCTAGACGACCCTACTTCCATTCTGTTAATTTCCACTACTTCCTCGCCTCTTTTCCCCCCTTCCATCCCCCTCACCACCTCCGCTATCCCCTTAATTCCCCCCACTTCCCCTACTAAATCGTCAACTATTTACCCTCACTTTCCCTACTTTTCCTGCAATTATTTCTCATCACTTCCTCCCATTTCCACTCCTTAGGGAAGTAGGTAAGGGGATTTATGTAAAAAAAGACTGAAGTAAACCAGTGATTTTTCTAGATCATCAAACTTTGTGCGGGAATAATAATAGCGCATGCGTACTTAAGACACATGTTTTGCGAATCGACGCAATGACGCACATGCGCACTTTAGAAATAAGTAACTGCACACTGGCAAAATAAAAATATTCTTAAACATTCTTTTTAAACAATTACTCGCTTTGGCTGAAAACCACCATTAAAGATATGAAACTTGGTGAAAAGTGCAAAAAATGTATACTTTTTTTTATAGTTTTTTCAAAAAATAGCTTCTGATACAGTGCGCATAAGCGTTTGTTACTTGTGCGATTGCAGCATGTGCCTTCAGCTCTTCGCACTCGCCTATGTTTTAGCACACGCTTCGCACATGATTCGCACACGGTTTGCACACGCTTCGCACACGCTTCTCACACGCTTCGCACACGCTTTGCTCGTGTGCTAATCGCCGAATTGTGCTTCGAGCCTCCGGTTCATGCTACAAGTTCCACTTATGTCGAAAATCGCCTATTTGTTCACTATTAAAAAAAATTAATAGTACCTTCAAAAAAGGATAAACGAAAGACATAATTTTTAAATATAGGGATTATAAGAGAATATGAGAAAAAAGGGAAATAGAAAATTGTTTGTACCAATATCTTTATCTTGTGACAGTTCCTTGTAGCTTCCATAAGCTTTTTCCACTTCATGAAGTTTTGCAAATTTTTCCGCTCTCGACAAATCTTGTGCTGCAACAGCGAAACGTCGATGTTCAGTTTTTGGCAAAGTTGCTAATGCAGTTATAAAGTCGTGAGTAATTTGGCCGGCACCGGCAAAACCCCATCGAGTCGCCATCTGCTTAAAAATAATAAATAATGTTAAAAATATTTCTGAAATCATAAGTAATAATTTCTTGTTTCTAATTGAGAGGGTTTGAAAATTTTTTTAAATATATTAAGCAATTTTAAATTGAAATAGTTCAAAATCAAAGAATTAGATATATGGTAAAATTTAAAAAAAAAATACTTTTTTTCTAATGGAATGAAAAGAAACTGAACTTATATTATTTCCAAATAAAAGAATTCAAAATTGTGCAATTTTGTTTTAAACCATAACTAAATGCAGACGGGTGAAAAAAAATTGAACTTTTATCATTTCTGATTCAAAGAATTTTTATTTCCTATAATTGAAAATATAAACAATTTAAACAATCATTAATGCACCAACTTTCAAATATTAAGAGATTTTAAAATTTTTGAAACAATACTGACTAATTTCGGATTAAAAGTGATTGAAATTAACCTAGGTCAAGTCTAAAAAACTGCAGCTGAAGTTCAAGGTCATCCTTGACTCATGACCTGAGTACATGCTTGGACATAAAATTCCCCGCTCTTTGAAATGCCGTTGTCAAAAATAGGGTTTCCCATTTTTAAACAAGTTGACCTTGAAATAACCTTGAAGACCAAGCTGAAGGTCAAATTCAAGGTCGCCACTGGATTCCTCATTAAAAGTTACTCTAAGAATGAACTTGACCTTTTTGAAAAAACATTTTACCTGGAGAATTATTTAGGTCAATAACACAATAATACAATAATACAATAATACAAATCAAAGGATTCAAACTGGAACTCTTGAATTTTAAACTTTTTAAATTATCGTTTTAAAATTTTTTAATTAAAAAACTTTGTGTTCGAATGATCAATAATTTACACGTATAAAATGGAAAGTAATAACAGTTTCCAATTAAACAAGTTAAAATGAAATGAAGATAAGCTGCAAATTTAGAATTTTTAACCTTCATAAATACAAAGTTTCAGATTCAATTCCAAAAATATAAATCCACGTCGTCATTTTCAATGCTAATCAATGAATTTTAAAATTTTATTATTTTCAGCAAGTTTAATCTGGAAACATTGAAAATGGAAAAATTAAATTTTGTTAACTGAACACTTCGTAAATTAGAAGTTAAATTTTTTAATTTTAAATAGTTAAAACATCCTTCAAAAGCTTTAAAAGTTCATTTCCAAAAATTGAGAAATCTGGAATTTCTTTTAAAATTTGTTTCAACTTAAAATTATTTTTGAAATTTTTTTAGAACTTTTAAATATTTTATTAAGTCATCAATTATAAGAGATAAATGTTTTTTAACCAAAATTTTTCACTTCAAACGCTTCAAACTTCAAACTTCAAAATGTCAGCTTAAAAATAAAAATCTAAAATGGAAATTTTTTAAATTAAAAGATTTTCCAATTACGCATTGTAAATTGAATGGTATCATAATTAAAAAAGATAACAATTCAACTCATTATTTTAAAGGCCGTTAAAGTCTAACTGTTTTGAGGCATCTTATATTTCACTTTGTCTAAAAGCTTATATGTCTCTTATATGTCTGACTAAAAATATAAACAATTTAAAAATCCATTATTAACCTAATTTTTAAATATTACGAGTTTTTTAAATACCTGAAACAATAATTGATCATTTTAAATTAAAAGTGTTTAAAAGTTGAAAAAATATATCGAACGATTTTGAATTGAAAAGGTTTCAGATTAGGTAAAATTTTGGAAAAAATACAATATTTCGAATAGAATAAAAAGGAATTTAACTTGAGTCTTTTATGAATAAAGACGTCTAAAATTGATTGATTTTGAAATTGAAAACGTTATAAATTGAACAATTTCAAAAATATGACAAATTCATTAGAAAGAAGTTGAAATCTATTGCACCATTCTGAATTGAAAACGTTCCAAATAAAAAAAAACTTAGATTAGGCAAAATTTAAAAAAAAAACTAAAATATTTCGAATGGAATGGAAAGGAATTGAACTGAATTGAAATCTTATTCATATAAAAGCATTTAAAATTGAATTATTTAAAGTTGAAACTGTTTCAAATTTTAAACAACTATATTAAAAGATTTTAAATTGAAAAAGTTCCCAATCCAACAATTGTAGAATATGTGAAATTTTGAAGAAAAAAAAATATTTATAATTCAATAAGAATAAATTGAACTTTTATAAATGAATAATATCTAAATAAAAGAGAGTCAAATTGAAACTGTTTAAAATTTACATTTTTTTAATGAGTCCTTGTAAGAAGTTAACAATTTTACACTAAAATTTATTAAAATAAAAAATTGCACTAGAAGAGGGTGCCAAAATTCATTTTTTCTAATGAAAAATGTTCAAAGTAGAATAATTAAAAATTGACAACTTTTCTATTTAAATGATTTTTCTTTCAAAGCGATTATGAAGTCGAAGTATTTTTAAATGGACAACATTAAAAATGAAAAAAAATTCAAATACGTATCGTTGAAAATTAAACGAATCTGAACTTCATTTAAAACTGAAAAAAAGTATAGTTACAACAAATTGTGATGTAACCATTTTTTATACTTAAATCCTTTAAAAATTTGATTTGAGTATAGTTAAATCAAGTAAAAAATTAACAATTTTCAAATTCGTTATTATACTTTTCCCAATTAAACTATTTAAATTACAAAACTAAATATTAATTTATCGTTCAACCTAAAAATTAAGAAATATAAAATAATAACCACTCCAAGTTAAAGAAATTATTCAAAAAATTTTCATTTTTAAGTTCGAATCGTTTATTTTTAACACTTTATTTATAATTAATATTCATTCTTGGAATTCTCCAATCAAACATTTTTCCGTTTGAAACGATTCATTTTTTTTAAATCTTATACTAAAAATCGGAAATGATTCAAATTTTGGAAATTATACAACTTAAAACTTTTCAAATAGAAAAGTTTTTAGTTGAGTTTGAAATTTTCAATATTTTTTAAACACTTTCTAATTTAAAAAAATCGATTTTCAATTTCCAGTTCTGAAATCTACTAATTTTTAAAGATTTGATTTGAAAAATTATGGTCTTTATTTTTCATTACTTTGAATTTATTCTAGAGGCATTTAATTAAAAATCGTTTAATTACAAATCCTTTAAACTGAAAATTGTGCAACTACTAGGTCTTTTAATTTGACATTCTAACATTTTGAAGAATTTAAAAAATCAGAAAATTTTATACGTTTAAAATTGAAACCAAAAAATTTAGAATATTTGAAATCTACAATTATTAAATTTAAAATTTAATAAAATTTAAAGCAACCGATTTAGAAGATTTAAGTTTAATTAGTATTTTTTTTCAAGAATTTTAATATAAGTTCATTAAATTTCGAAGAACCCTTAAGAAAAAATATGATGGGAAAATCACTATAGGCCTATGATAAATTTCCTTATAACTTCTTCGCTATTATAGGAATAATTATAGAAATAAATCATACATAAAATATTAAAATAATTAGTGCAAAAAGTATAAGAAAGTATAAATTAATCATTTATGTTGAAATACTCAGTCAAAAGTTCATTAAAATTTACTATGAGTATTTTATGGCTATGAGTATCTTGTATTTTTTGCAACAATTATTTTAATATTTAAACATTATTCATTTCTATAATTCTATAGTTTTTTCATAGGAAATTAACATTTTTAAATAACAATCATCATCATGACTCAATTTGGGGATTTTAATTATAATGCGAATTACAGTTATTATGGGTATTATTGTTATTATAATTGGTGTTTTTAATAACAAGTTATTAGATTAAAGAACTAAAAATTTTTCAACAATTTACGTTTTCCGCTTTAATTAGCAACATCATTTTTAAACAATTTTAGGTTACATTGGCGTTTTAAATCGACAACTAGTATTTTAAAATGAAAATCGTTAATTTATTAAATATCTGAATTTCTGAAATACTAGCCAAAAAACCGAAGTACTCGAACATCTTTTTTTTTAATCATAGTTTAAACAAGATTTCAGATTATATTATCATTTTTGGTCAGAAATCGGTATTTTTAATTTAAAAAAAATTATATTTGAAATATTTCATAAGAGATTCACAACAATGAACAATTTTAGGTTATGTTGACTTTCTACACTATGGAAATCAATATTTTTAATAAAAAATCATTAGATTTTAAAAGAGATTAAATTTTGTTTACAATTTAGGCTAATTAAGCTAGTGTTTTTCACATCGATATAGATTTCAAAGAAGATTCATAATTTGTGAACAATTTAAGGTTGTGTTAACCTTCTTCAACTAAAGTCGGATATTTTAAACAAGTCATAACATTCCAATCAATATTTGAAATTTGAAAAAAAAATTTTGTTATGGCAGTTTTTTCGTAGAAAATTGGGATTTAATTGTAATAATCGTAAGATTCATCAGATTACCATTCAGGGTTATTAAATTCACGATGTAGAATTTTTGTCTGTTTTTAGATTTATATACCAGAAGTTGGTACTTTAATACAAAATCATTAGGTTTTTAGGATAACAAATTTTTTAAGAATATTAAGTTTTGCTCAGGTTTTCGCCAAAAATGGGTATAGTTTTGAAAAGAGTTTACAATTCTTGAACAATTTTAGGTTATGTTAACATTTTTCACGGAAATTCGGTTTTTTTAAGGAAAGAATCATATAATTTAAAAGAGAATTTATACAATCACAAATATTTTTTTAAAGTTATTTTAGTGTTAATTTAAACAAAAGGCTTTAAAAAATTACTATTTTGAGCAATTTAAGGTTATGACAGTGAATTTCACTTGCAATTTATATTTTTAATTTAAAAAAATAGATTTAAAGCCATTAATTTTTATTTAAAATAATAAAACTTTGAAGCTTGAACAATTTCGGATGTTTCTGTCTTTTGTCGAAAATTGAAATTTTTATTAAAAATGCATTAAATGTCAGCAAAGCTTCATTTAAATTTTAAGCCACTTTAGTTGTTTCACGTCAAAAATTGTTATAATCAAACAGAATTTATTATAATTTGAAAAATATTTAGAATCTTTTACCAATTTTTTGTATTTTAAGGTTTTTCGTCTAAGATTGGTATTTTTTAACGAAAATTCGAAGTTTTGGTTTCGTTTTGATATTGCAAACAAAAATATTAAATATCAACTTTCATCAATTATAAAAAATATTGTGTTTGTTTTTTTTAATTATTATTATTTGAGGTAATAGATACTATTAAATATGAAAATTTTATATTAATGTTAATTTTATATTGTAGTTTGCAAAATTCGTGAATAAAAATAATCGCACGTGTGTATTTTTTCTAGTTATATAATTTCAATTATGATTGGAATATTTCATGGTCTTTAAAATGATTAACTTTTTTTTCAAGGACAAATTATCTTATCGATGTTGCACGTACTTTAAGTGTTCTCTTTTTATCTTGTATCACTAGTTAAAAAAATATATATGTGTAAGAATCGTAATGCAATATAGAATAAATAATTCTTCTGCTCACAATTAGTAACAAACAATTTTTTCATATCACCGAGATACTGCATTTTTTAATGTTTCCTAATTGCGTCTTAATTTTTTATTTCTGCTTTTTAGTTTGGAGACCAATCTATACTATTGAATTTTCGTATAAAAAACAATACATTGTTTTTTAAAAATATTTGTATTATTTTGTCTAAAATAATGAATTTACTATACGAAAATTTCTCCATTGATTACAAATATTTAATTAATTTAAATTCCTTTCATGTTAATAAATTCTGATTTATTTTAATTAATTAATTAATTAATGCTTAATTTAAAATTCTTATAATTTAATAATAATGAAAATTAGTTGTGAAACTTAACTTTTTTCCAATTGTTACAAAAAACTGCGGTTGATGCCTCTCAACCTCTCACACGGTGGTAAAACTGATACTAGCGGTCACTCAGCCCGATCTACACAATTTTTCTTAATATAACATGAACGATAACTCATCATATCAGTGCCGAATTAACCAATAGGCCAAGTCAGGTCATGACCTAGGGGCACCTGATTTATTTACTTTTTCTGTAAAAAGGCGATTTCAATTGGACCATTTAACAATTTTTTTCTGTGAGAAAAAAATTATTGTGAATTTTTGTTATCTGTACATTTTTCCATTCAAAATAATAATATAAAATCATATTCAAGCAAAAATAGTTTTTTTTCATTAAAGGCATGTGACACAGCCAAATGCCTATATTACCGACCTCACTTTATCAATTCACTGAATATTTTTTGGAACCTAAGTACTTTTCTTTTAATAAAATATCGAGCTGAAGCTTTGGAAAAAGTATTAGAAGACGATTAAGTACGTTTAGGTACTTCATTTGGTTAGGAACTTCACTGAAAATTATTTCCGACCAAATTAAAACTTGCAGCCTTTTTCACATAATTTTTCTGAAACTCCACATTTTTTTAACGTTCGAACTTTTTATGAATACATTTCCCAAATTTTCAGCTCCATATTTTATTTAAAAAAAAAGTTCTTAGGTTCAAAAAAAAATTTTTAGTGAATTGATACAGTGAGGTTGGTAATATAGGTATTTGGTTGTGTCACATGCCCTTAAGTTGAATTTTTTAAATTAAAAAAACATTATAGTAACATTTTTTGGATTCTGTCAAATTTGTTATTCGGTTACTGGTACACTTATTTCAAACAAAAAAAAAGGTTTTTCGTCATCTTTTCTCGTTTTGTTTAGAAAAACTTATTTTTAATTGTATTTTGATTATGTATTTTTGTTAAGCAGCGTAGTGTAATTGTTTTCGTTTTTTTCCTTTGGAATGACGGTTTCTAATCTAAGTAGGCTGAGCCAGAATGGTTATAATCTTTATTCGCGTATGAAAAAAGCGGGCAGCATCGGCGGCGATTAGTCGTGTCGCCTGCTTCAGTGATTTTCACAGTGGCTAAAATGTCGCAGGACATTCGCTTCAGTTCGCTTTCACTCACTCGGTGTTTAGGTTATGTGTTACATAACCATTTTCCATTTAGATGAAGTGAAATCAGGTGCCTCTGAACAGAATATTTTTCAGAATTTATTTTTTGACCGGGAAATTTACAAATCCTTCGAAGAGAAATCTGTTCAAGTTCGCTTTGAACAGCTTTTAAAATAATGATTTAAAGTTTTATCTTTTTAAATTATGATACCACTCACTTTACAATGCGTAATTCGAAAATCTTCTAATTTAACAATTTTACATTTTACATTTTTATTTTTAAGCTGATATTTTTAATTTAAAGAATTTCAAAATACAGCCTTAGAGACTTGAAAAATTAAAAATTAAAAGCTTTCGAAATGGAAAATTTGGGATAAAACACATTTATCTTTTACCATTTATGGCTTATTGAAATATTTAGAAGTTCTGAAAAAACTTCAAAAATAATTTTAAATTGGAAAATTTTTAAAACAACATCTGTATTCCTTAAGATTTGGAAACAAAATTTTTAAAATTTTCCAGGATGTTTTAACTATTTGAAATGGAAATAATTTAAATTCTAATTTACGAAGTGTTAAAAAAATTTAAATTTTCAATATTTCCTGCTTGAAACTCCTGAAAATAGTAAAGTTTTGAAAATTGTAAAGTCCTTTGTTTGATTCTTTAATTTATAGCATTGAAAATGATAACGTGGATTTATATTTATGGAATTGCATCTATATCTTTGAACTCTATAATATATAAAATTTAATAATTTCAGATTAGAATTGTGAAAATTGGATCATTTAAAATTGAAAGGAATTGAAGTTGCATTATTTCTCAATGAAAATGTTCAAAATTGAAAAATTTATAACTGAAAAATTTTTTATTTAAATAATTTTCAATTTGAAGCGATTGAAATTTATTATTTTCAAATTCATTGTTTGTAAATTAAAACTTCTGAAGGTCTAAAATTTTTAATTGTTGTTGCACAAAAATAATTATAATTTCAGACTAAAATTAATTAGACTCATTTCAAAAAATTTCAAACAAGTGAACAATTTTTAAATTGTTAAGTATACTTTGCAAAATGAAAAGATTTTAATTTTAACTTGCAAAATAAACAAAATATTAAATGGAAAAATAGAACTTTCAGCGTTCAATTCAAAATTTTTTTTAGTTTAGATATTTAATTAAAAATTGTTTAATTTCGAATTCTCTCAATTTAAGTAATTTTTTTAGTTGGTTTTGAAACTCCTAACTTTTCTAAATATTTTCAAACAAAAAAAACATTTGTAATATTTAGTTCGCAAATCTTTTTAATTTTCTTTGTTCTATTTTCTTTGTTTTTCATTATTTCGAATTTATTCTAGAAGAATTTAAATCAAAATTGTTTAATTACAGATTCTTTAAACTGAAAATTGGAAAACTGACTAACATTAAAAGCAAAAAATTTCGAATATTTAAATTAAAAATTACTAAAGTTGACATGGAATAAATTTCAAATCAAACAATTTAGAATATTTGAATGTAAAATTATCGAATTTGAAATTACAAAATTGTGAAATTAATAATTGGAAAAGGCAAAAAATTAAAAAATTGCATACCTACTATTTTAGAATTTAAGCTTTTGAAGCAAAAAACCTGAGTTCCAATACCTTACAAATTAAATTACTTTAAAGCTTTACATACAAAACTAAAATTTGTTATTTACATTTTAAAAAATTTCAATTTATAAATATATTAATAATAAGTAGTAGCAGTGAAATTCAAAGTGCTTAAATCGATTTTTTTACCAAAAAATTCTAATATGATTTCAAACGTCAAGCGTTAAAAATTAAACAATTCCAAGAATTCCAAGAATTGTTATTAACAAAAATGTGATATACAATTTACTTTTAATCTTTAGAAAAGCGAACAATTTTCAAAATGGTTAATTATACTTATCAAAGTGTAACCATTTTTATTTTTATTGAAAAATAAAAATACATAACCTTATGCATAATCTTTAAACAAATGACTTTTCATAGCCAAAATTAAATAGTTATATACACAGTTAAAAAAAAATTAATTTTGGATCATAAAAACGAATTTTCAAAAAAGTAGTTAAATTTTAAACCAAATAAATGAATTGTCAATCCAAAAGAAGAATTTTTTACCATAGTAAAATTCATATTCTACCACAAAAGAAGAATTTTTAATCAAAAAGATAAGTTTTCAACTAAACATCAACTAGTTCAATTTTCAGTTAAAAAAATTAAATTGCAAAAAAAGTTAAATTGTAACAAATTACATGGATTTTCAACCAAAGTAATTAATTTTCAAAAAAATACTTAAATTTTCAACTATAACGATGAGCCTTTATAACAAAAAAATTAATTTTTAACCAAAAAGATGAATTGTCAATTTAAAAAGATCAATATTCCACCATAAATGGAATAGGTGTATTTGCAGTTCAAATTAATTAATAATTGAAAAAAATATATTTTTAACAAACCAGTTACATTTTTAGCCCAAAAAATTACTTTTCAACAAAATACATGAATTATCAACTTTAATGATCAGTGTAAAAAAATGCATTTTGAACCAAACCTGCGAATTTTCAACCATGAGGATAAATTTTCTACCAATATAGATGAATTTTCAATCAAAAACATAAATAATTTTTTAACTAAATAAGATCACTTTTGAACCAAAAAGGAGATAGTTTAAAAAAAATCATTTCTGCCCGTGAAAAACGAATTCCCAACTAAATAGTTGAATTTTCAACTGAAGAATATAAGTTCTTAACCACACACAGAGATACAGTTAAATTTGTAACCAAATAAATTAATTTCCAACAAAATTCATGCATTTTCAACATAAAAGATCAATTTTCAATCAAAAATTTTTGAATTGATTAAAAATTTTTCATCAACAATTTAAATTTTTCGAGTTTATTAGTTTCTTTTGCTGTTTATGCCGTTAATATATTTTTTTAACAATTATATGTTACTTGAGTGTTTTAAACTTAAAATTTTCATTTTAGAACAAAAAACATTAGATTTAAATGCAATGATTTTTTATTTTGGTATGCTTAACAATTTTAGTTTATGTTTTTGTTTTACAGTAAACATTGTTTTTTTTTTTTATTAAAAAATCATTAAATTGTAAAAAAAGATTGAAGTATTTTGTACAATTTTTGGTTAAGCCTAATGATAATAATCACCGGAAATATCGATATAGATTTTAAAGAAGATTTGCAACTTTTAAACAATTTTAGATTGTGTAAATAATTTTCACATGAAATTGGTTATTTTAAATTTTAAAAAATAGATTCAAAAGAAGAATCGCAATCTTAAAAAATGTCCTTTATGTTATGTTAGTTTCTTTATTCTAAAATTACAATTATTAATAAAAAATGATTCTATTTCGAGAAACATTTTACAATATTTGAAAAATAATAGTGTCTGTTAGCGTTTTTCAATGTAAATATTATTTTCGTATTATCAATCATTTAACTTAGATTTTAAGCTTACAATATTCAACAAATTTAGGTTATGTTAATTTGATTTTATATTGTTTTAAATAATATATCAATAATAGTAAATTATAAAAATTCATTCCTTTTTGTAATTTTACGATCCTGCTTTTGATAACTGCTGATAAAAGTATATAAAAACATATCTATATATAGCGAATATACCGGAAAAACAAATTTGAATAAAATGATTTTCGCGCCAGAGCCCCTTCATATCGACTTTCTGCCTTGCAAGCGTGGAAAACAAATTGCCTGATTTTTCGCGGGAAGAATCCACTTAAGCCATTTGCAAACTATCATACATTTTATTTCAATTTTAATAGTAAAATGTGAAAATCGGCAAAACAAATCTTCCTCTTATCCCCCCATCATCGGAAAAAAACTGTTCAAAAATTTTTTAAATAATTTTTGCATTCAAATCTGCCATCTAGCGGCACATCGCGAAACCCTCGTTGCGCGGCATAATTTCGCGCATTTTTTCGCGCACTGTAATCTGCGCAGATTTTCGGAGGAAGGAGAGCATATAGACATTAGTAGCATCGTTTATGGTGGACTCTCAACAGGCAACGGACACCGCACTTTGTAATCGATTTTCAACTTTTTTAATTATTATCGCACTAAAATATTAAGAATAACAATACAAAATTATCGAAAAAATCAGACCTCTTGCGATTTTATGTTCGAAGTCAAAGGAAAACGTCCGTTAAATACGACTGCAAAAAAAAGAACTAGTCAAATTTTTGGAGTAGCCACGTGTTCGGTCGTTTTCCTTTATACGGTTTTTGCTGTTAGTGCGATAATTTCCTTGAAATAAAATAAACTGGACGTGTCTAGAGTTGTTAATTTACTCGAGGCTCAATTTGTACAAAGTTTTAACCTCATATTATCAGTATTTACCTGCTAATTGAATATACAACGCAGTATGTCTCGTGACCAGTAAGAGGAAGCCCGCGGAAAAGAGAGATGTTATTTCTTTGTGTTAGAAAAAGGTGATGCTGAGAAATCATGACGGATTTCGTAGACGGTTGGATTCTCGGCCATACCCTGGGGGAAGGTGCCTACGGAGAGTGAGTATATATTTATTTTCAAAAATCTAATTTTATTCCTCAAAATCTCAGTTTTTGGATCAAAATCAATTTCTTTGTCCGTTGAATTTCAAATTGTTTGAAAGTTCTCTCGCTGGCGTGAAACAATTCTAATCTTGAAATTTCGTGTGCGTCTACTGACATTTTCTGTCAAAAATTGATGGAATTTCTTTAATGAACGGTTCTACTCGTCTTTGAAAGTTCGAATCTGACGAAATATTTTCTGGAAAATTCCGTTAGGACGCTTGGGAGTTTCCAAGGTTTTGTGCATTACTGATTTGGAATTTTAATCATTTTTATCAGTCCGTTTGAATTTATTGAGTCTGGTGTTTAAAATACCGTGTTTAACAAAAATAAAATCTGTTTTTTATAAGTGGCAATATTTTGCAATAAATTGTGAAGTTTAGGATTTAAAAAAAGGGGAAATTCAACAATATTTTGATCTAATTGTTACACAGAGTAAAACTAGTAATAAACAAAGCGACTGAAGAAGCTGTTGCTATGAAAATGGTAGATTTGTCAAAACATCCAGACGCTCGAAGAACAGTTCGTAAGGAAACGACGATTCACAGAATGTTGTCAAATCCTAACATAATCCAGTATTTTGGGCAACGCAGTGAAAAAAATATGGAGTATATATTTTTGGAGTACGCTTCAGGTGGCGAATTATTTGACAAAATAGGTGAGGCTCCAAAGTAAACGAATTTCAGACTTCACGCTCCTCTTTCCCCTCTGCCCCATTTTTAAAAGTTTCTCTTTTTTCTCTCGTTCAGGCCTCGGACTCACTACACTATTTTTTGACACTTTCTTCTAGAAAGTGTCATTATTTTACTAATATTTCGAGAAAAAAATACACTTCAGACATTATTTTCTCACAATTGTCTGATAATGCCACTATTTATTTACTTTTTTTAAACAATATTTTTGAACTGCTTGAATTTTAAACAATTTTATTTTCAAACAAAAAAGATACATTTTTAATCAGAATATTTATTTAGAATTAGGAAAAATGGGTTTGCTACCGAAAAGATGAATTTTTAATCCAAAATAAGTTGCATTTTCAACAAGATTTTAATTTTAAATAAAAATAATAAGTTTGACCGAAAACCTTGAATTTTGAAGAAAATAAGGACTTTTCAACATACTACATTTAATTTTAAGCCAAATGGTTAAATTTTTTAGCCAAAATTATTCACTTTTAATCCAAACGAAGGAATTTTTCATAAAAAATAATTGAATTTTCAATCTGAGAAGTCGAATTTAATATATAAAAAAAAACATAACTTTGAGCAGCGAAAAGATGAATTTTCAACAAAATAATTAAACTTTTAAGCAATAGAGAGGAATTTTCAAAACAAAAAGAAGAATTTTCCAGAAGCCAGTTAAATTTTCTTCCAATAAAATGACATTGAAAAAAAATTGAATTTTTAAGCAATTAATTTTTTTTTAAAGTCCAGACAAAGATGAATTGTCCGTCAGAACAATTTATTTTCAACAAATTGCATGCATTTATAACGAAATATTTTTTCCAACCAAATAGTTTATAATTGTCTACCAAATTGTGAAATTACTGAAATGCTGAATCTTCATATAAAACAGATTATACAAGCAAGTAGCTCAAATTTCAACTGAGTTGATATAGCAATAAAAAAGATTAATTTTAAGAAACCACACACTTGTATTTGTAACCAAAAAATATTAAATTTCTACAACAAGATCTTTTCAATAAAAAATGTGTTAGTGATAATTAAACTATATTTTGTTTATTAATTTTTTTCAAGTGAAAATTTGTCTTATTTATCTGAAAATTCAACTTTCTATTTAAAAATTCATGTATTTTGTTTAAAATAGGTATTTTTTAATCAAAAAATTAGACTTCTTGGTTTAAAACTTGCCGTTTGCTTCCAAAAAAGACCAATTTTAAACAAAGTACATCAATTTTCAACCCAATGCTTAATTTTCTTCCAAAGTGTTTAATTTTCAAACCGGAATTACGTTTTTTTGCAAACCAGTTTCATTGTTTCAACTTAAGAAGATTAATTTTTTATTAAAAATGGAACTATTTTATTCAAAATTCTTCTTTTTAAGTTTTTTTTTATCAAAATTAAAATTTATTCTAATTGAGTATATCATAAATTTTTGCAACTTTATATACTTTGTTGAATATTCATGTGCGGTTTTTGAAAATTCGTATTTTTTATTGGAATTTTTTTTTGTTTATAGATTTCTTTTTTGTTTAAATTGTATTGCCTCAAAATTTAACTAATTCAGTCGAATTTTACATAATTTTAGTTAAAAATTGATCGTTTTTTGTTAAATTTTTAAGATCGAAAAACATTTTTAATCAAATCGTTGCATGTACAAAAAAAAAGAACAGTAAAGCTTTCAATCAATGTTTAAACCAAATAATATGCATTTGCAACAAAATACATGAAATTTCAAACAAATAGTTGAATTTTCAACTAAAGTAATAGAATATTTAAATTTTCAGTAAAACGAAAAAAAATTATCAAAAATATATAGTAAAATTATTATCGTTTTAGTTGAAAATTTAACGATTCGTTTAAAATATCATTTGTTTTTAACTGAAAGTAAACTACATATGCCATTATTAGTTGAAAATGTATCTTGCTTATTTGAAAATTCATAAATATTGTTGATAATTCGTTTTTTGGTTTAAAAATTCCTCTTTTTTTTTAGTTAAAAGTCTTCTTACTGGAAATTTAACGACTCCAGTTGAATATTTCACCATTTTAGTTGAAAATTTGACTTTTTTCTTTAAAAAGTCTTATTTTTTATTTGAAATTTCCATAACATTCGACTTTTCGTTTGAAAATTTATCTCGTAGCAGACATTTTTTTTCTATTTTTTTAAATACAACTAAATTGTTAGAAAAGCAATATATTTCAAATGGAAATTTTAGGAATTTGAAGATTTTCCTATTGAACTGAATACGATACCTACATTAATTTTATTTAAAAGAATGTATTTCCCGAATAAATATTTAGTCAAAACTATAAAAAAAAAATCATAAATATATAGTAAAATTATTATCGTTTTAGTGGAAAATTAAATTATTTGTTGAAAAATTCATTTTTTTCAACTGAAACTTAACTACATATTCCATTTATTTAATTATTATTATTATATTATGTTTTTCAAGATTATATATTATTATTGAAAATTAATCTTTTTTAGTTAAAAATATTTTTTTCCGTTACAAAATTAGTCTTTTTGATTGAAAATTCAATTATTTGATTAAAACATTTAAGAAATTTGAACGTTACTTTATTGGTTGAAAATTCAACAATTAGTTTGAACATTGATATATATTCTTGAAAATTTGTCTTTTTCGGTAGAAATTTACTTTTCTTAGTTAAAAGTTGTACTAATGGATTAAAAATTGATGTTTTTATTTCAAAAATTAAACTTTTAATGGAAAATTGATCCACTTTCTCGAAAATGAAACATTTTTGTCAAAAATGTATACTTGATTGTTCAAAAGTTAATTTTTTAGTTACAAATGCTTTTTTTTAATGCGGATTGAAATATTTAGTCAAAAAATCGTTTTTTTTTTTTTTTTAATTCAACTATTTTTTATTTAAAATTATCAGTTCTTTTGGTCAAAAATTAGTTTCTTTATAGACAATTCAACAAATTTGTAAAATATAAATTAAGTAAGATTCATCAGTTTAGTTGAAAATTCATCATTTTTTCAATTTGAAAATTCGTTTTTTTTTGTTTGAAAATGGACTTGAACTAAAACTGTAACTTCACTTTTTTGTGAAAAATCGATCCTCTTTATGTAAAAACTCAACTATGTGATTGACAATTTGTTTTTATTTTAAAATTCGTTAGAAAATCAATCTTTCTGATTGAAAATTCATTTTTTTTGGTTCATAAATCAATTATTTAATTAGGAATTGAACAATTTTGTGAACGTTATATTTTTTAAATTCAAATATTGGATTAAAAATTGTTTGGTCAAAAATCCTCCCTTTTTTATTAAAAATAATATCCTTGCAGAAAGTTCAACAATTTTTGTAAAATATCATTTTTTTAGTTTTAGATTTATTATTTTAGTTAAAGAATCGTCTCTTTGGTTGAAATTTTAACTAATTCGTTGGAAGAAAAAAAATTTTTAATTAACTTTTGAACTGAAAATTGATCTTTTTAGTTGAAAATTCGTTTTTTTTTTCTTTTTTCATTAGAAAATTAATCATTTTTATTGAAAATTCAGGTTTTTGGGTAAAAATTCAACTATTTGGGCGAAAATTTAACTAATTTGTTGAAAATTCGTTTTTTTTCTTGCATTAATTAAATTGTTTTTTATTTAAAATTGTAATTACTTCGGTTAAAAATAAATTTTGTCGTAGAAAATTCAACAACTGTGCTGTAAAATGACATTTT
>JAWWLR010000155.1:13376308-13397066 GCA_035041075.1 Acraspis erinacei | reverse complement strand
TTTTAAAATTCATCTTTTTGTTCGAAAATTCGTCACTTTATAGTGAAATTTTTTTTTATTGATAGAAAATTAATTTTCTAACTGAAATATTAAGTATGCCAGTTGAATATTACATTATCAATATAAATATTACGTTATTTTAGTTAAAAATTCATCTCTGTGGCCGAACATTAATTTGTTTAACTAAAAATTTACCTATTAAAATTTTGGATGAAAAATTACCTTTTTTAGTTAAAAGTTTGTCTTTTTGTTGTAGAAATTAATCTTCTTGGTTGAAAATTAATATTTTTAATTTCCATTTTTTGTTGAAAATTGACGTTTTTTAGTTAAAAATGCATGTATTTTTTTTAAAGTTTGTATTTTTTGGTAGAAATTAATTTTCTTGTTTAAAATTTTATCTTTTTGGTTTAAAATTCACTACTTTGATGGAAAATGCAACTATTTTTTTAAATTGTTTTTTTTTAGGTTGGAAATTATTTTGTTTCAAACTGAAAATGTAATTATTTCCAAATTAATATTCAATTCTTTTTTAATTAAAAATGTAACTTCAATTTTTGGAGGAAATTCGATCCTCTTTAGTTAAAAAATCAACTATTTGATTGAAAAATTGTTTTTGGTTCAAAAATCAATTATTTAATTAAAAATTGAACTATTTGGTTAACAATTACGTTTTTGTGTGAAAATTCAACCTTTAGTGGATACTTGATCTTATTAAAAATTTCTTTAAAAATAGTATGGTCAAAAATCATTCCTTTTTTGTTAAAAATTAATATTTTTGCAGAAAATTCAACAATTTTGGTAAAATATCATGTTATAGTTTTAGATTTATTATTTTAGTTGAAGAATCGTCTCTGGTTTAAAATGTAACTAATTCGTTTAAAAAAATGCGTTCCTTTTGTCTTGAAAACTAATGTTTGAACTAAAAATTTAACAACTATTTGATTGAAAATTCGTTTTTTTTTTCTTTTTTCATTAGAAAATTGATCATTTTTATTGAAAATTCAGGTTTTTGGTTAAAAATTCAACTATTTGGTCGAAAATTTAACTAATTTGTTGAAAATTCTTCTTTTTTTTCTTGCTTGCATTAAATTGTTTTTTCATTTAAAATTATAATTACTTTGATTAAAAATTAATTTCTTCGTAGAAAATTCAACGATTTTGCTGTAAAATGTCCTTTTTAAAGAGACAGTTTAGGTGATTTAATTAACAATTCAACAATTTTATGAACGTTATTTTTTTTTTTTTTTTTAATTCAACTACTTGTTTAAAAATTGATTCCTTTCGTTGGAAAAGTCGTCATTTGCGGTATAAATTAAATCCATTGGGTTATAAATTCATGTTTCTGGTTAAAACTTCAACTATTTGGTTAAAAATTATGTTTTTGTGTAAAATATAATTTTTTAGTTTTAGATTCATTATTTTAGTTAAAAAATCGTCTCTTTGGTTGAAAATTTAACTAATTCGTTAAAAAAAATTTTGTTGAAAATTAACCTTTGAACTGAAAATTTTACTATTCAACTATATGATTGAAAATTCGTTTTTTCTTTTTTACTTAGAAAATTCAGCTTTTTGGTTAAAATTCTCCTTTTTGTCTTGCTTGAATTAAATTGTTTTTTTAATTTAAAATTATATTTACTTTGATTAAAAATTATTTTTCCTCGTAGAAAATTCA
Organism: Acraspis erinacei; assembly: GCA_035041075.1. Classification (NCBI taxonomy): domain Eukaryota; kingdom Metazoa; phylum Arthropoda; class Insecta; order Hymenoptera; family Cynipidae; genus Acraspis; species Acraspis erinacei. Next base: position 13,395,394 of record JAWWLR010000155.1, on the reverse strand, counting down.
ACAATTGTGCTCTAAAATGTCATTTTTTTTTTAAATCGTCAGTTTAGATATAAAGTTCCTTTTTTAACTAAAAATGTAACTTCTATTTTTGGGTGGAAAATCGACGTCATAGGGACTGTGAGGCCTGGAATATATTTTCCTATTTTCGCGAAGAATTTAAATTAAATAAAAAATCAAGTCAATTGAAATGAAACATTTTAAATTTAATTTTTCCCCTGTTTTGAGAGGATTTTCGGGCAGTGAAGTCTCGAATAAAATAAACGAATTGAACCAGGTTCGAAATTAAAGGTGGTTTTTCTCTTCTAGAACCTGACATCGGAATGCCAAAATGGGAAGCACAAAAGTACTTTAGGCAATTAATCTCTGCAGTGGAATATCTTCACAGTAGAGGTGTTGCCCATCGAGACTTGAAGCCAGAAAATTTACTTTTGGATGAAAACGATAATTTGAAAGTCTCGGATTTTGGTCTTGCGACTGTGTATAGGTTACAAGGGAAAGAACGTTCTCTCGACACGAGGTGTGGAACTTTACCTTATGTGGCTCCGGAAGTACTCGAACGGCCATATCAGGCCGAACCTGCAGATATCTGGTCTTCCGGAATTATCCTTGTTGCTCTGCTGGCCGGAGGTAATTTTTCTCTCCAGTAGTATTTCATTATTTTCCATTTTTTTACTTGATTTATTTACTGTCGAGCGATGGTCAGCAATTTTCATTGTTTTAAGCAGGGTGTCTAGCGTCCTGGAAAAGTCCTTTAGGAAAATTTTATAATTAGGTCAAAGCTTCCAAAGGCGGGGTATTTTGAAAAAGGAGAAAATTAGGCAAATTCTGGATGAAGTAAGTGTAAACGATGATTTTTTTTAATATTTCAGTCTGTTTAAAGATACCGAGAAGTTTCGAATGAATTTTAATCATTTAAAGAGCAATTTGAAATAATTTGAAGGATTAAACATATTTTAGGTTAATTACAAATATTATAAAAGTTATTTTTTTATTTGAAGAGATTTTTCAATATTTGTTGCAATTTATTTTAAATTCGCCCTTGAATTATTATTAATTTATCCTGAGATCTTCAGAATTTTTCTAAATTTACTCAAATCTACTAAATTAAATGAATTTTTTTCTTCGTACTTTTTAATTGTTTTCAATTTACTTGATTTTTTTTTAATCAATGCATTTTTTTATCAATTTTTTCTAATTCTTCCCATTTCCCTTAAATTTCTCTGAATCACTAGAGCTTAAAATATTTTAAAGTTTGTTTGAATTCTCCTTGAATTCTTTTAAATTCACTGAATTCTATTTAATTAAATGGATTTAAAAAAAAAAATTCAAAATTTTGTTACTTAATTGAAGTTGCAAGGTGTCGATTTTGGTCAATTTATTAAAGTGATTTCTACTTTATCTATATTCGCAAATTTTTCAGATTATCTCAGTTTACTCTAATTAAAACATAATCTGGTTTTGTTCTTGAAAATCAATTTTTTTAACTAAAAATTTAACTGTTTTGCTGAAATTCCGTTTTTTTTCTTTGTGCTAAAAATTAAATTTTTAATAGAAAATTTTACCTTTTTTAAATGTATTTTTTTAAAATGAAAATTCGACTATTTGTTTGAAAATTGATATTTTTTATTTAGAAATTAAACTATTTTGAAAATTATGTAATTTGTGAAAAATTCGCCTTTTTTGTAGAAAAATAAACTAAATAAAAAACTAAAATAAAAATATTTTTTGTTCAAAATTCAACAATTTGGATGAACATTTGTCTTTTTTTAATTAAGAATTAAACTATTTAATTGAAAATCCCGAGGTAAATCCACATATTTAGTTAAAAATCGATTTTTTTATTGTCGAAAATTATGTTTTCCTTTGCAAGTTAATCTTTTAGGTAGGAAATAAAATTACTTGGTTGAAAGGTAACCTCTTTTTTCAAAACGATTCATCGTTTTAATTAAAAAATCTTTTTTTCTTTTGGTTGAAATATGAGCTATTTTATTGAAAACTTCTTTTTTCTTTTGATGAAAAGTAATTTTTTCGTCGAAAAACATGTATCTTTTTGTTTTGTTAAAAAAGATTATTTATGTAAACTAAAAAAGTAACTGTTATTCCAGGTGACTAAAAAATGGATGAAAATTGATTTTTTGTAGTAAAAATTAATCTTCTTAGTTGAAAATTTATCTCTGGTCAAAAATTCAACTATTCAAATTAGAGATTTATTATTTTAGTTAAAAATTCATTTTTCTGCTTTAAAATTCAACTAGTTCAGTTAAATATTTGCAATTTTAGTTAGTTTATTTAATAACTTTTTTTGAAAATTTAACTATTTTTTTTGTTGAAAGTTTTTTTTTTAACTGAAAATTTAACTTATTTCTATTGAATATTCCATAGTTTTAGTTGAAAATCAATCTATTTGGTTGAACATTATTTTTGTTACGTTTAAATTTATTTATTTAAGTTTTACTTGACGATTTATCTTTTTTTTTAGGGAAAATTAGTTTTTTGTTGAAAATTCAACTGTTTCAGTTGAATGCTCATTGTTTTAATTTGAAATTCATCGTTAGGTTGGAAATAAAATAACTTGGTTGAAAGCTAAACTCTTTTGTTAAATTTTTTTTTAAATATGAGCTATTTTACTCCAAACTTCTTCTTTTTATGAAAATGAATTTTTTCTTTTAAAAGAATGTTAGCTATTTTTGTTGAAAATTATTGTTTATTTAAACCATAGTTTCACTTAAAAATTAATCTTTTTGGTCAAACGCTCATTTTTTACTACAAATTTCATTATTAAAGTTTTGGTTGAAAAATAGTATTTTTTTGGTCGAAAAGTCATCTTCTTTTATAGAAATTAATCTTCTTGGTTAAAATTCAACTCAATCAGTTAAATATTTGCAATTTTAGTTAAAATTTAATTTAATAGTTTTAAAATTATCTATTTGGTTGAACATTAATTTTTGTAATTAAACTAAATTATTTTTTTTTCTTGATATTTTTTAGTTCAAAATTGATACCTTTAAGTTCAAAATTTAGATATTTGTTTCAAAATTCATTTATCTTGCAATTTAGTTCCCTCTTGTTTTAAATAATGTTTGGAATTAACGTCACGGATTAAAATAAATGTTTTGCGTTTAGAGACAAATATGAATACGTTACTTTTGGTCGAAAATTCGTCTTTTATTGTATAAAAATAAATATTTTTATTGAAATAAATTTTTTTTACATTTTTTTATTGAAATTACATTTTTATATTGAATTAAAATTTTTATTTGAAATTTTTTTTATTTCTTTTATAAAAGATTCTTTGTTAACAATGTAAAAAAATTCGGGTATTTGGATATTTCTTGATTACGGAAAAATGAGGTAATTCTGAAAATAAAGTTTTACGGCTATTATCCTGATGTAGCGTTTTTATACGATTTCATATTTTCCACTATCGGAATTGATTACTGCTTCAGCAACAACGCGCGAAAATTTCATATATCAGCTTTCGCTGTAGTTGGGAATTCACCTGCTAAATTAGCTTAAAATTCGACAACTCAGTCAATTTTCAACCATTTCTTATCAAAGATTGCTCATTACTGACGGAATTGAACTCGGCAAAAAATTACCGGATTTTAAAAATTGTTGTTAAAATTGAAGCAATAAGAAATGTCGAAAAAGTACCGGAAAATAATTTTATATCCTGAAAAAGCAGGAAGTCATCTTTTTTGATAAAAAATTAATATTCTTTGTTGAAAATTTAACTATTTAAATTAAAGATTCATAATTGTAGTTGAAAATTCATCTTTATGATTTAAATTTCAACTATTTTAGTTAAAGATTTGCAATTTTAGTTGAAAATTCTGAAGTTTATTTCTTTGTAACTGAAAATTTAAGTTATTACAATTAAATATTCCGTAGTTTTAGTTGAAAACTTATCTATTTGGTTAAAAACTAATTTTTTTTTAAACGTGAAATAGAATTATTTTAAGTTTTAATTAACAATTCATCTTATTTTGTGAAAATAAGGTTTTTTGTCTTGAAAATTCAACTTCTTTAGTTGAAGATTGATTGTTTTTAGTTGAAAATTCATCATTTATGTAGAAAATTTAGATATTTGTTTCAAAATTCATTTATTTTTCAATTTTGTTCTCTATTGTGTTAAAGGATTTTTAAAATATTTTTATATCCTGAAAAAGCAGGAAAAGTCTTGGAATTTTTCATCTTTTTTTATAAGAAATTAATACTTTTAATTGAAAATTTAGCTCTTTCGTCAAAAATTTAACTTATTATTCTATTTCAGTTAAAGATTTGCAATTTTAGTTGAACATTCATAAGGTACTTTGAAAATGTAACTATTTTTTGTTGAAAGTAATTTTTTCAACTGAAAATTTAACATATTCCAATTGAATATTCCATAGTTTTAGTGGAAACCTTATCTATTTGTTTAAACATTATTTGTTTTTTAAAGTTTGAATTGAATTATTTAAGTTTTAGTTAACAATTTATATTTTATTTTGAAAATTAATTTTTTGTTCTTAAAAATTCAACTATTTCAGTTGAAGATTCATTTTTTCGTTGAAAATTGATATTTTTAAGTTCAAAATTCAGATATTTGTTTCAAAATTAATTTATTTTACAATTTTGTTCTCTTTTACGTTAAAGGATTATTTTTAAATCGGATTTTAAAAATTGGCGTCAAAGTTGGAAAAACAAGAAACTTTGAAATGCCCCCGAAGTAACTGAAAATCACTTTATATCCTGGAAAAGCAGGAAAAGTCTTGGAATTTTTCATGTTTATTGATAAAAAATTAATATTTTTGGTTGAAAATTCATCTTTTTGGTCAAAATTGTACTATTCAAATTAAATATTCATAATTTTAGTTGAAAATTCACAAGTTTGTTTGAAAATCTAACGTAGTTTTTGTTGAAAACTTATCTATTTGGTCGAAAATTAATTATTTTTTAACTTCAAATTATTATTTTAAGTTTTAATTAAATATTGATATTTTTTGTATTCTGGAAAGCCAGGAAATGCTTTGGAATTTTGCATCTTTTTTTATAAAAAAATTAATATTTTTGGTTGAAAATCCAACTATTTCAGTTTAAGACTTGCAATTTTAGTTGAAAATTCATCAGATTTTTTTTCAATTAAAAATATAACTTACTCCAATTAAACATTTCAAACTTTTAGTTGAAAACTTATCTTTTTGGTTGAAAATTATTATTTTTTTAAACTTTAAATTGAATTATTTAAAGTTTTAGTTAACAATTTATATGTTTTTGTGAAATTTAATATTTTTTTCTGGAAAATTCGTGTTTTTTTTTCTTGAAAATTAATTTTCCCATTTAAAAAGTTTCACTTCAATTTAGTCTTGAAAATTTATATTTTTAATTGTCCAAAGGAATTTTTTTCTGAAGTAACCCTAGACACCCTGCATAAAAAAAAGAAAAATCAATAATAATTTACTTTCCTGATGACCTTTTATTTGAAAAATAATAATGTAAGATAAGAATAGTATTTTTTTTTTTTTGCGATAAACAAAACAAAAAACCAAATGAAAATTTGATGCAGGTACTGCAAAGGCCTGTCTTAATGAACTTTTATTATAGATCATCTTCAATAGGAGACAAATCTGTGGGAGCGATTTAATCTAAGTTTTAATCAATTGCTTGATTCTTCAGTTTTTAACCAGTCCCTGTCTGAAATACAGAACTGCCTTGGGACCAAGCCTCGGCAGAGTGTCCAGAATATGAGGCGTGGAAAAATGGAAAGTATATGTCGGTGACACCCTGGAAGAAACTGGATAAATTTTCACTTTCCTTGATTAAACATATTCTCGTTCATGAACCTTGTCGCAGGTTCAAGATCAGCGAGATTAAGAAGCACGCCTGGTTCCGCAACAATTTCAACGAAGGTGCGACTTTATTATTTATTTTTTTCTTATTTCAGCACAACAGCAGCAAGCCTTTTTATATTTTTCATGAAAATATTTGTGGAAATAATGTGTGAAATAATTAATTAAAAGTGAGTCGGGTACTGCAAACAATTCGAGGTAATTTACATAGGTGCTCGAAATAATTTTAAAATGTTTTTCTTAAATACTTTTTATTTATTTCAATTTTCTTTGATGAAAATGCGTCGTTTTCGATAGGAATTTAATCTTCTTTGTTGAAAATTTATCATTTTTACTGCGAATTTTCAATTTTTGTTTGAAAAATTTAACTATTTTGTTGAAAATTTCTTCTCTTTTTTACAGAAGATTATTATTTTTGTTTAATAATTAAAATCATCTTTTTGATTGAAAACTATTGTTTTTCGATTTGAAAATCATATTTAACACGAAATTTAACTAATAAATATTTTGTCAAAAATTGATATTTTTAAATTGAAAATTCATTAATGTTGCTGAAAATTATTTTTTTTCGGTAGAACTTTAATCTTCTTCGTTGAAAATTGATATTTTTTAGTGGAAATTTACAATTTTGTGAAAAATTTCACTATTTTGTTAAAAATTCTTCCTTTTTGTAGAAAATTAATCTTTTTGTTTAATAATTCATGTTTTTGATTGAAAATTCAAAGGTTTGTTGAAGTATCATATCATTATTTTTATTAACCATTTTCTTGAATATTCGTATTTTTTTCTTTCTAGAAAATTAATTTTCGTTGAAAACTCAAGAATTTTGTTGATAATCCGTCATTTTTTTAACTTGATTGTTTTCAATTAAAAATATAATTCTTCATTTTTCAGGGGAAAGATAATTTATTAAGTTAAAAATTTGTGGTTTTTTTGATTTGTAGAAAATTAATTTTCTTTTTGTAAAATGTCATATTTTTGATTGAATATTGTTTATTTTCGATTTGAAAATCATATTCAACAGAAAATTTAAATAATACATTTTTTGTTGAAAATTGATATTTTTTTTAATTGATATTTTTTGTGAAAATTTTGACTATTTTGTTGCAAATTCTTCTCTTTTTTCAGAAAATTAATATTTTTGTTGAATAATTTATTTTTTTATTAAAAATTCAACAATTTGTTGAAGTATTATATATAATTAATTTTAATTAACCATTTTCTTGATGACTCGTGTTTTTTTTTCTTTTTTTCTAAAAAATTAATCTTCTTTGAAAACTCAAGAATTTTGTTAATAATCCGTCATTTTTTTTTTGACTTAATTACTTTAATTAAAAATATTATTTTCCCTTTTTTCAGTTGAAAGATAATTTATTTAGTTGAAAATTTGTAGTTTTTTTAGGTTCGTAGAAAATTAATTTTCTTTGTTTAAAATGTCATCTTTTTGTTTGAAAACTTTTTTTCCGATTTGAAAATTATATTCAAAAGGAAGTTTAACTAATAAATTTATTGTTAAACATTTATTTTTTTTTAATTGAAAATTTATTAGTGTTGCTGAAAATTCGTCTTTTTCGGTAGAAATTTAATCTGCTTTGTTGAAAATTGATATTTTTTATTGGAAATTTGCAATTTTTGTGAAAAATTTGACTATTTTGTTGAAAATTATTTTTTTCTTTAACAAATTAATGTTTTTGTTTAATATCTCATGTTTTTTGTTATAATTCAACATTTTGTTGAAATATTACAGAATTAATTTTGATTAAACCATTTTCGTGTTTTTTTTCTGTTTTTTTCTAAAAAAATTAATCTTCTTTGAAAACTCAAGAATTTTGTTGATAATCCGTAATTTTTTTAAGTTTATTGTTTAAATTAAAATTTTATTCTTTTCTTTTTCAGTTGAAAGTTAATGTATTTTGTTGATAATTTGTCTTTTTTAAATTTAATCTTTTTGGTTGAAAATTCGTTTAAAAAGAACATTATTAATCCTTTAAATCAAATTCTTTCAATAAAAATGTAAATATTTCATTTTTTATTGGAAATTAATCTTTTTCAGTTGAAAATTTATTGATTTGTTAAAAAATGAATTCATTTTGTTTAAAATTGACCCTTTTGGTAGAAAATTAATCCGTTTTCATTAATATTTCATCTTTTGATTTTTTAACTCAAGATTTAACTACTGCATTTGTTATTGATAATTATTAGTTTTTAGTTGAAAATTAATGTATGTTGTTAATAATGTGTCTTCTTTGATAGTAAATTAAACTTATTTCTTTCAAATTTCGTATTTGTTTGAAAATTTAACTATTACATTTTTTGATAAAAAATTATTTTTTTCTGAATTGAAGCTCGATTTTTTCGGTAGAAATTAAATTTTTTGATTGAAAATTGATCTTTTTTGTTTTAAATTTGTTAAAAAGTCATATTCTTACTTGAAAATTCAACTTTTTATTGAATGAAATTCATTTTTCGAAAATTTATGGTATAAAATCGGTCCTCTTTAGTTAGAAAATTAATCTTTTTGCTTTAAAATTCATAAGTTTTTTTATTCTTTGCAGAAAATTCAACAATTTGTTTTTAAATATCATTTTTTAAATTTTAGATTTGCTTTTTTATTTGAAAATTCGTTTCTTTATTTGAAGATTCATTTTTTAAGTGAAAATTTAATTATTCTATTTAAAGATTCATCATTTTTTTAGATTCATTGTTTTTGTTGTTGAAAATTAACTATTCAATTTTTGGTGGAAAATCGATTCTCTTTAGTTAAAAAATCAACTATTTCATTGAAAATTCATCTTTTTAGTTGAAAAATGCGTTGTTTTTTCGTTAGAAAATTAATCTTTTTCATTGAAAATCCGTTCTCCTTTGGTTGAAGAATCATTTTTCAACTGAAAATTCAACTATATGATTGAAGATTTATCTTTTTAGTTGAAAATGCGTTTTTTCTTTAGAAAATTAATCTTTTTGCTTCAAGATTTATAATCTTTTGCATTTCTTTGCAGAAAGTTCAACAATTTTGTTAAATATCATTTTTTAAATTTGTTATTGTAGTGGAAAATTCAACTAATTTGTTGCAAATTCGTTTTCGTTTGGTTGAAAATTGATCTTTTTAGTTGAAATTCCGTTTTTTGTGTTAGAAAGTTAATATTTTTGCTTGAAAATTTATATTTTTGATTATTTTCAGAAAGTTCAACAATTTTGTTTAAATATCATTTTTTAGTCATACATTTGTTATTTTAGTTGAAAATTCAACAACATTGGTTGAAAATTCGTTCTCGTTTAGTTGAAAAATCATTTTTTTAACTGAAAATTCAACTGTCTTGTTGAAAAATGATCTGTTTTAGACGAAAATTCGTCTTTAGATAGAAAATTAATCTTTTTGTTGGAAAATTTATATTTTTCATTCTTTGCAGAATATTCACCCATTTTTTTAAATATCAGTTTTTAAATTTTATATTTGTTATTTTAGTTGAAAATTCAACTAATTTGTTGAAAATTCGTTCTCGTTTCGTTGAAAAATAATTTAACTGAAAATTAATTCAATTATTTGGCCGAAAAATGTATCTTTTTAAACGAAAATTCGTCTTAAGGCAGAAAATTTATCTTTTTTTTTAAATTGAAAATGCGTTTTTTTGTTGTTGGAAAATTAATCTTTTTGTTTGAAAATTTATATTTTTGATTTTTTGCATAAAATTCAACAATTTTGTTTAAATATCATTTTTTTAGTCGTACATTTTTTATTTTAGTTGAAAATTCGACTAATTTGTTGAAAATTCGTTCTCGTTTGAATGAAAAATCATTTTTCAACTGAAAATTCAACTATTTGATTGAAAATTGATCTTTTTAGTTGAAAATGCATTTTTTTCGTTAGAAAATTAATCTTTTTGCTTCAAGATTTATAATCTTTTGTATTTCTTGGCAGGAAGTTCAACAATTTTTGTAAATATCATTTTTAAAATTTTAGATTTGTTATTTTAGTTGAAAATTCGTTTCCTTAATTGAAAATTCAACTAATTTGTTGCAAATTCGTTCTCGTTTGGTTGAAAATTTATCGTTTTAATTGAAATTGCGTTTGTTTTCATTAGAAAGTTAATCTCTGCTTTAAAATTTATATTCTTCATTCTTTGCAGAAAATTCACCCATTTTTTAAATATTAGATTTGTTATTTTAGTGGAAAATTTAACAATATTGGTTGAAAATTCGTTCTCGTTTCTTTGAAGAATCATTTTTCAAATGACTATTCAACTATTTTGTTGAAAAATGATCTGTTTTAGACGAAAATTCGTCTTTAGATAGAAAATTAATCTCTTTGTTGGAAAATTTATATTTTTCATTCTTTACAGAAAATTCACCCATTTTTTAAATGTAATTTTGTTTATTTTAGATTTATTTGTTGAAAATTTGTTCTTGTTTGGTTGAAAAATAATTTTTTTAACTGAAAGTTCAACAATCTGGTTGAAAAATGATATTTTTTAGGCGAAAATTCGTCTTAAGGTAGAAAATTGATCTTTTTTTCAAATTGAAAATACGTTTTTTTCGTTAGAAAATTTATCTTTTTGATTGAAAGTTTATATTTTTGATTTTTTGCATAAAATTCAACAATTTTGTTTAAATATAATTTTTGTAGTCTTACATTTTTTATTTTAGTTGAAAATTCAACTAATTTGTTGAAAAATGATCTTTTTTATACGAAAATTCGTCTTTAGGTAGAAAAATAATCTTTTCAGTTGATAATCCAACTCTTTTTTCTTTTCTTTTTTTTTTGCATAAGTTTGTATATTTTGTTGAAAAGTAATCCTGAATTCTCGTTTCCCCCTCACATATTTCATAATTAGAAATACCAATCCTCGCAATTGTATTTTCCTAATGATCATTTGACCAAAAGAAGGACCTCGTAGTCGTGACTTCCTGGACAGGTACTGAGTGACTCTGAGTGAGAAATAATCTCAAAGCGATTCAGTGCCCAACTCGGTGGTCTCGGAGATCTTGAAATTGCCTCGAGAGACAGAAGGGAAGGTTGGTTGCGCTGCGCTGCGCTGCTCGGCGCTGCGCGTGAGTACTGAAAAATGGTGGCGATTTGAACTTTGCTTTCTAGCTGCTGCTGGTGCTGCTGGTGCTGCTGCTGACTCGATGAAATTGAATCTGGAATAATTGCTGAAGAATCATCCGCTCTGGCCTTTGCTTTGGTAACACAGCTCTATGATTTAGACTTAGGTTCATAAAGCTAGATTACCAAAGCACAGACCAAAAGTTGACACATCCTCTGGGCCATCTTCGCTGGACAATTGAAATGACTGTCGTCCTTTCTTTGGTTATTCAGCTGTATGATTGCTCACTTCATAAAGCTGAAAAACCGAAGTCAGGAAGGCAGTGACACCACCGATCGAGCGACCGTCTCAGACTTTATTTATTTGCAGCGACGGCGAAATAACAAAAAAATACAGATATACATATTTATCATTGTAATGCGATGAGTCCACTTTACTGATAAAGAAGTGCTGATGATGCTCAGATCAGCGAAAATATTTATTTCGGCTGAAGGAATTGTAGTTCAGGGTGTCCGGGAAATCTGAAATTTGTCTGGGAATTTTTATTTACTGGAAATTGAAATTCTTTTTTTTTGTATGAAAATTAATATTTTAAACTGAAAATTAAATTAATTTGAGTTGAATATTTTGTCATTGTAGTGTAGAACATTCATGTTTTTCATGTTGAAAGTTAGTTTTGTTAAAAATACATTTTTTTAGAATGTTCATAATTTTAATTGAAAATTCATCTCTGTTTGAAAATTCGTTTTTTTGTGTGTGAAAATTAATTTTTTGAACTGAAAATTTAATTATTCCATTTTTTGTTGAAAATAATTAAACTATTTCAGATAAAACTATCTTGTGGATATTTTTTTTAATGAAAATTAATTTTTTTAAACTGAAAAATTAATTCTATTTTTGGCTGAAATTTCAAATATTTGGTCAAAAATTGAACTGCTTTATTAAAAATTCATTTTTTTTTTTTTTTTAGTCAAAGATTCATCATCTCGGCTGGAAAATCGATTTTTTTTTATAATAAAATTAATTTATTAAAATGAAAATTTAATTATTCTATATTTGTATGAAAATCCAAATATTTTGTGAAACGTTGAACTACTTTATTAAAAATGATTTTTTTTCGTCAAAGATTCATCATTTTAGTTAAAAATTCATAAGTTCGGCTGAAAATTTGTCTTTTTTTTAGAATAAAATTAATTTATTAAACTGAAAATTTAATTATTGCATTTTTGGTTCAAAATCAACTCACATTTTTCTTTGTGAATTTATATTTTTTGTTGAAAATTCATTTTTCTGGTCATTTTAGAACTTTAGAATTCAATTTTACACTTTTAGAATTCAATTTCAGAATTTTAGAATTTAATTTTGCAATTTTGGAATACAATTTCAGAATTTTAGGATTTAATTCTACAATTTTAGAATTCAATTTAAAAAATTTAAATCTTTAGAATTCAATTTTAGGATTTAATTTTTCAATTTTTGAATTCAATTTCAGATTTTTAGCATTCAATTTTAGAACTTTAGAATATAATTTTACAATTTTGGAATTCAATTTTAGAATTTAATTTTACAATTTTGGAATTCAATTACAGAATTTTAAAATGTAATTTTACAGTTTTAGGATTCAATTTCAAAATTTTAGAATTCAATTTTGGAGTTTTTTTCAGAATTTAACTTTACAATTATGGAATTCAATTTCAAAATTTTAGAATTCAATTTTGGAATTTTATTTCAGAATTTAATTTTACAATTTTAGACTTCAATTTTACAATTTTAGAACTTTAGAATTCAATTTTAGAATTTAATTTTACAAGTTTAGAATTCAATTTTCAAATTTTGGAATTCAATTTCAGATTTTTCGAATTCAAAATTCAGTTTTAAAATTTTACAACTTTGGAATCCAATTTCAGAATTTTAAAATTCAATTTAAAAATTTTTGATTTTTAGAATTGAATGTCGGAATTTTAGAATTCAAATTTTACAATTGTAGAGTTCAATTTCAGAATTTTAGAATTTAATTTAAAAATTTTAGAGGTACAGAATTCAGTTTTTATATTGTAAAACTTTAGAATTCAATTTAAGAATTTCATAATTCAGTTTTCGAACTTTAGAATTCAAATTCATTTTTTTTAAATTCAATTTCAGAATTTTAAAATTCAATTTTAGAATGTTAAAATTCAATTTTAGAATTTAATTTTACAATTTTAGAATTTAATTTTACAAGTTTAGAATTTAATTTTACAAGTTTAGAATTTAATTTTACAAGTTTAGAATTCAATTTCAGATTTTTCGAATTAAAAATTCAATTTTAAAATTTTACAACTTTGGAATCCAATTTTAGAATTCAAATTCAGAATTTTTAAATTCAGTTTCAGAATTTTATTTTACAATTTTAGAATTTAATTTTGGAATTCAATTTCAGATTTTTAGAATTCAAATTTTTAAACTTTAGATCCAATTTTTAAATTTTAAAACTTTAGAATTCAAATTAGGAATTTTAGAATTCAATTTTGGCATTTTAGAATTCAATTTCTGAATTGTAGAATTCAATTTAAAAAATTTAGAACTAGAGAATTCAATTTAAAAATTTGAGAACTTTAGAATATAAATTTACAATTTTAGATTTCAGTTTTAAAATTTTAGAACTAAAGAATTCAATTTAAAAAATTTAGAACTTTAGAATTATATTTCAGAATTTTAGAATTCAATTTTAAAACTTTAGAATTTAATTTCAGCATTTTAGAATTCAATTTTAAAATTTTAGAACTTTAGAATTTAATTTTGGAATTTAACTTCAGATTTTTAGAATTCAATTTCAGATCTTTAAAATTCAATTTAAAAAATTGTAGAACTTTACAATTGAATTTTGGAATTCAATTTCAGACTTTTAGCATTTAATTTTTTTTAAATTAAAACTTTTAGAATTACATTTTATAATTTAATTTTACAATTTTGAAATTCAATTTCAGATTTTTAGAATTCAATTTTGTAATTTTAGAATTTAATTTTACAATTTTATTTCAGAACTTAATTTTACAATGATGGAATTAAATTTCAGATTTTTGGATTTTGAAATCTCCTTTTCAAAATAAAAATTAAAAGTTTTCCTTTTACAGATGGAAATCCCGTTGAGCGAGATGTTGTCGACGGAATGAGAGCAAAAAGATTTCATATTGACGAGGAGGAAATATCAATGAGAGCATGTTTGTCTCAGCCAGAATTGCCAGGCAAAGAAACTAATGGCTTGTCGACTTTTACAATAGAAGAACGGCCCGGTTTCTCCTTCTCGCAGCCAGCTCACATGGAAGATCTTTTGCTCTCAACACAATTGCAAACTTTGGCCTACACACAAACTCAAACGCAAACTAGTCAGGTACTCTATTTTATTTATTCTTTTTTAATCTCGACAGTTTTCCGCAACCAAAAAAAAAACTGAAATTTAACTTATTTTTTTTAATTTTATTTATTTATATTTTTCTTTTTGCAGAGTACTTTCCAGAAAATGGTTCGTCGAATGACGAGATTCTTTGTTAAGACTGAATGCGATACGACTGTAAAGAGGCTAATAAGTTGCCTGAAGAAAGAGAGTTACACGTATCGTATCAATGAATGTGGAATTGTAAGTCAATTTTATTTAAATATACCAAAAAAATATATATTTCTTTTTTTTATCTCGCACAATTCTTAAATTAAACTAGAAAATTATTTTTAATATCTGACGACAGTGAATTTATTTTTGTACTGGGAATTTTACCTGTTTTTCAAACAATTAGTTAAAGATTTTCCATTTTAGATCTTTAATTTTTAAGCTTCCATTTTAATTTTAAGAATTTTAAAATGTGGTTTTAATAACTTAAATAATTAAAATGTATAAGCGTTTTTTCAAATCGAATATTTTTTATTCAGAAAAGTGAATAATAATTGATTTTGCAAGACGATTTTCAGATTTTAACGTTAAAAATTAAATTGTTTCAATAAAAAAAAAATCATAGAAAAAGTGAAAACTTTTTTTGATTTTGAACAATTAATCTTAACAAAATATTTAGAAAGATGTACAAAATTATTTAAAAAAAATGAATGGACGGTTTTTGGAATTTTAGAATTTAATTTCAAAAATTCAGAACTTTAGAATTCCATTTTAGAATTTTGGACTTTTAGAATTCAATTTTAGAATATTATTTTACACTTTTAGAATTGAATTTTTTTAATTTTAAACTACAGAATTCAATTTTATAATTTTAGAACTTTAGAATTCAATTCTAAAATTTAATTTTACAATTTTAGAAATCAATTTTGGAATTTTAGAATTCACTTTTAAAGTTTTAGAATTTAATTTAAAAAATTTAGAATAGAGAATTCAATTTAAAAATTTTAGAAATCAATTTCAGAATTTTAGAATTTAATTTTAAAAATTCAGAACTTTAGAATTCCGTTTTAGAATTTTGGAATTTTAGAATTCAATTTTGGAATTCAATTTTATAACTAGAGAATTCAATTTAAAAAAATTTAGAATTCAATTTTAAAATTTTAGATTTTTATTTTACAATTTTAGAAATCAATTCCAAAATTTTTATTTTAGAATTCAATTTAAAAATTTTAGAATTTTATTTTACAATTTTAGAATAGAGAATTCAATTTAAAAATTATAGAACTTTAGAATTCAGTTTTGGAATTTAATTTTACAAGTTTAGAATTCAATTTCGGAATTTTATTTCAGAAGATAATTTTACAATTATGGAATTCAATTTCAGAATTTTAGAATTCAATTTAAAAATTCTACAGCTTTAGAACTGAATTTGTTTTGTAGAAAAAGAATCTTTTTGTTTGAAAATTCAAGTTTTTGGTTGAAAATAAAACTATTTCGTGAAAAATGCATCTTTTTCGTTAAAAAAATTCATCTACTCTAGTTGAAGATTCATAATTTTTAGTTGAAAACTCATCAATTCGGTTGGAATTTTTTTGATAATGGAAAATTAATTTTTTCAACTGGAAATTTAATATTGTTAAGTTAGGCCACGATGGCCTAACTTCAAACCAAATATAAATTTTTTGCAGATTTGGAACACAAAATTTAGAAGCTTTGTGAAATTTGTGAAAGGCTTTAAAAGAATAAAAAAAAAAAACGTTTTAAGAGAATATTTAAAAAAGACTTCCAAAATTGTAAAAAATGAGTCTTGAAAATTTTAAGGAAATATTTTATATTTTGCTGGATTTAAAAAAGAAATCAAATAATTAAAAAAAATGTTTAGAAATTCTGAAAAAATTGCAATAATAATTTGAATACAAATTTGAACCCTGTAGATTTTTCAAGATTTTGAAATGAAAACAATAATAAATAATAATTTAATTTTTTAAATTCCTGCTTTTTTTGGTTGAATTCAGCTGCTATTGTTTTAAGATTAAATTTTTTTAATTATTTTATTATATAATTTTTGGTTGAAAATTCAATTATTCGATTAAAAGTTCAATGTTTTAGTTGAAAATTCATCTTTTTGTTAAAAATGTAACATTTTTTCTGGAAAATTTGCTTGTTTTTTTTATTTGTTGGATAAAGATTAATGTGTTACTTGAAAATTGAACTATTCCAGCTTTGTGAAAAAATTTATATTTTTAAATTTATTTTTAAATTTATTTTTAAATTTGTATTAAAATTATATTTTTAAATTATGAATTTAACTATTCGATTTGTTTCTTGTTTTTTTGTTATTGAAAATTAATTTTCCAACTTAAAATATAACTATTTAATATTTGGTTGAAATTTGTGTACCTTTTGTGGGAAATCTAATGATTCTAGTTAAAGACTCGGCAATTTATTTCAAAATGAATGTTTTTGGATGAAAATTTAACAATTTAAGTTGAACAATAATTATTTTTAGTTGAAAATTCGTATGTTTAGTTGAAAATGAATTTTTTAAACTGAAAATTTAACTATTCAATTGTTATTTGACCATTTATCTGTTTCATTTAAAATTCATGTATTTTTAATCAAATTTGTCTTTGTTGATAAAAACGATTCTTCTATTCCATATTTTCTTTGAAAGTGGATATTTTTTTGTTTGAAATTTAACTATTTGATGGAAAATTTGTTTCTTTGTTCAAAATTGAAATCTTTTCTAAAAAAATCATCTTTTTGTTTAAAATTAATTTATTCGAGATTAAAATTGATAATTTTAGTTGAAAATTACATAGTTTGGTGGAAAATTTAATTTTTTAGTTAAAAGTGGGTCTTTTTCAATTGAAAATTCAACTTTTTTTTGTTAAAAATTTATATATTTAGTTTAAAAATCGTATTTCCTGTTTGAAAATTAATCGTCTTGTTTAAAAATCAATTTTTTTAATCAGTTTTTTTTTGTTTAAAAATTCAAGTTTTGCAATTAACTATTTATCATTTTAGTAATTAATTGTTTTTTAATAAAACTATTTGGTTAAAGGTTAAATTAAATTTGTTTAAAAAATAAATCTCTTTTTTTTTTTGTAAGAACAATTTTTTCAACTGAAATTTTAAATCTTCCATTTTTGGATGAAAAGTGGTATTTTTTACTTCAAAATTCAGCTATTTCTTTGAACGTTAATATTTTTCAGTTGAAAATTCAACTATTTTATTGAGAATTAATGTATTTTTTTGGAAAAATCGTCTTTTTGGTAGATAATTAATTTTTTTGCAGGATTTGATTGTTTAGAATTAGAATTTTTTAATTTTCGAATTTTCTTTTATGGAAAATAATGAAAAAACGGGACTGAAATGACTTTCGTCTTCTTTTTTTTCCAGATCACTATTTCCTCTATGGATAGAAGGAAAATGCCTTTAGTGTTCAAAATAAACATCCACGAGATGGATGGAAAAATCTTGGTGGACTTTCGTTTATCGAAGGGCTGTGGTCTTGAATTTAAGCGAAGATTTTTGAAGATCAAAGAGAAGGTTGACGACATTATTGCACGAGACAGTTCAAATCACCGGCAGGTCTCATAATGCAAAAAGCGAGTTGTTGGTTCTGTAGATTTTTTAATTTCCCCTACGTTTGTAAGATTTACTGCGTTTTTATTAAAACAGTTTATATTTTTTACAAGAGCTTTTATCATTTCCTTCTCTGACCATTTTTTTCTTTTTTCCTGCAGAATATTTTCTTTATTTATTTTAGACGGAAAGTTGCTGAAAATCATGGAGAGTTTTGAAGAGAGAAAAAATGTCTGGCATTTTTCGTCGCGCTAATTTATATTTATCAATTCTTTTTTAGTAATTTAACGTAATTTAAAAATTGGCAAATTTATACCAATTTGTTTGCTTTTTAGAGTAGTAGAAGTGAAAGTGATATAATTCCAGGTATGTATAATTTTATTATTTATAATTATTTTGATTCTTTTTTTGGAATTCAGTAATATTATTGAATTGATTAAAATTATTGTATGAGAATTTTTTGGTAAATTCAAATATTTTAAATATTGTTTAATATTATTTTAGGGTATTTCAAATTTTCTAGAAGCTTCTGATTTAATAATATTTAAAGTAATTCCAACGGATTTTTAAAGATTTTCGGGATAATTTCTTGAATTCAAAGGAAAATTCAAGAGGATTAAAAAGCTTCAGAATATTATAAATATTTTAGAGTATTTCAACATTTTTAAAGGTTTTAGGATATGTTTTAAACATTTATGGGAATTTTTAATTGAATGTAAATAATATTTAGGAAGAATTTTAAAGTTTCCAAGATTTGTATTTAAATTTCAATTTATTTGAAATTATTTTGAGATATTTTTAATAGATTGCAATAATATTGTAATTAATTTCAAAGGATTAGAAATATTTTAGGGCATTTAAAAAAAAACCAAGAAGTTTTGAAAGCATTTGAAAATATTTTTTTAATTTTCAGGAGCATTAAAAAGTTTCAAAGTATTAAAAATATTTAAGTGTATTTAAATTGTTTCTAAAGCTTTTGAGGTATTTTAAAACATTTATGGGAATTTTTAACATATTTAAATAATATTTAAACTGAATCCATAGGATTTTACAGATTTTTTTAAATTTCAACTTATTTGAATAATTTCAGGGTATTTAAAAAAAATGGAAGAAATTTTTAAGGGATTTTGAAATATTTGTAATTTTGTTAGGGTATTTTTAATAGATTTCAATAATATTTTAAGTAATTCCAAAGGATTTTAAAGATTTTTAATAGATTTCAATAATATTTGAAGTAATTCCAAAAAGTTTTAAATATTTA
>JAWWLR010000155.1:13361927-13376208 GCA_035041075.1 Acraspis erinacei | reverse complement strand
TTTTTCAAAAATGAAAGAAATTTTTAAGGGATTTAAAATTATTTTTAAAATTTTCCAAAAATTCAAAAGATTAGAAACATTTTAGGGTATTTCAAATTTTCCTAAAACTTTTAGGTTATTTTTAAACCTTCATATGTATTCTTAATACATTCAAATAACATTTCGAGTGAATCCAAAGGATTTAATAGATTTTTTAAATTTTCAATTAGAAAGATTTTTAGGGTATTTTTAAAAAATGAAAGAAATTTTTAAAGGATTAAAAAAAATATTTACAAATTTTTAAGGAGCATTAAAAAAATGCAAGACTAGAAATATTTAATTCTGATTTAATTCTGGTTTAATAATATGTAGACTAATTCCAAAGGATTTAAAAAGATTTTAGGATATATTTTTTAATTCAAAGGAAATTTTAAGAGCATTAAAAAGCTTCCGAAAATTACAATTATTTTAGGGTATTTCAAATTTTTTGAAAAGTTTTAAGGTATTTTTAAACATTTATGGGATTTTTTGACTGATTTAAATAATATTTAAAATGAATCTAAAAGATTTTAAAGATTTGTTAAAAAGTTTTAAATTTATTTGAAAGAATTTTAGGGTATTTTTTAAAAACCAAAGCAATTTTCAAGGGATTTAAAAATATTTGTAATTTTTTAGGGTGTTTTTAATAGATTTCAATAATATTTGAAGTAATTCCAAAGGACTTAAAAATTTAAGGGTATTTTTTAAAATTCAAAGGAAATATGAAAAGCATTAAAAATAATAATAGACTGCAGAAGTATTTCTAATTTTTTGAAAAGTTTTAGGGTATTTTAAAAAATTTATGGGATTTTTTGATAGATTTAAATAATATTTATATTGAATCTAAAGGATTAATTCAAAAATTTTAAGGAATTTTCAATTGTTATGGATAATTTTTAAAGAATTCCAAAGGAATTTGTGATTTTAGGGTATTTTAAAAATGTTCAAAAACATTAAAAAGATTCAAAGGATTAGAAATATTTTAGGGTAATTCAAATTTTTTTAAATCAATAATATTTCAAATGAATCCAAAGGATTTTAAGATTTTTTTAACTTAAAAGGATTTTAAAGAAAAAAGGGTGTTTTTTTAATTCAAAGGAAATTTCAAGCGCATTAAAAAATGTCAAAGGATTATAAATATTTTAGCGTACTTCAACAAAATTTGAATCTTTTAGGGTATTTTTAAATACTTAGAGGAATTTTTAATATATTTTAATCATATTTGAAGTGAATCCATAGGATTTTACATATTTTGTAAAACGTCAAAGAATTTTCAACTGATTTGAACAATTTTAGAGTATTTAAAAAAATCAAAGAAATTTTCCAGTTATTTAAAAATAATTTAAATATCTTCTAGGGTATTTTTAATGGATTTTAATAATATTTCAAATAATTCCAAGGGATTTTTAAGATTTTAGGATATTTTTAAAATTTTCAAGAACATTAAGGCTTTTTTTAAATCAATAATATTTAAAATTGATCCAAAAGATTGAAAAATTATTAGATTTAAATTATATTATTTTATTATAATTTTATTATAATTTTATTATAATTTATTATAACATTTGAATAATATTTAAAGTGAATTCAAAGGATTTAAGTGTCTTTTTTTGTTGAATTCAAATCAAATTTCAAGCGCATTAAAATTTTTCAGAATATTATAAATATTTTAGGCTATTTCAAAAAAATTTGAAGCTTTAGGGTCTTTTTAAACATTCATGGAAATTTCTAATAAATTTAAACAATATTTTCAGTGAAACCAAAGGATTTTAAAGATCCTTTAAATTGTCAAGGAGTTTTCAATTACTTTGGGAAATTGAGAGTATTTAAAAAAATGAGAGAAGTTTTTAAGGGATTTAAAAATAAATAATAAACATTAAAACGATTCAAAAGACTAGAATTATTTTAGGGTAATTGAAAATTTTTTGCATCAATAATATTTCAAATGAATCCAAAGGATTTTAAGATTTTTTGTAACTTAAAAGGATTTTAAAGATTTTGTAAAACGTCAAGGAATTTTCAAAATATTTAATGTGAATCCAAAGGACTTGAAAGGTTTAAAAACCATTTGTAAGGATACATGATGAATGACGAATAATTTGAAAAAATTTTAAGATATTTTAAAAAATTTAAAGAAATTTTTAAAGGGATTTTAAAATATTTAAAGTAATTCCAAAGGATTCTTAAGATTTCAGGATACTTTAAAAACTTTAAAGAGCATTACAAAGTAATGTAATATATTTTTAAAAACCCCCAAAAAATTGCAAGGGATTTAAAAATATTTCAATTATCCTTAGATATTTTTCATATATTTCTATAATATTTGAATTAATTCCAAAGGATTTTAAACGTTTAAGGGTACTTTCTTTAATTCAAAGAAAGTTTCAAGAGCATTAAAAAAGCTTCCAAAAATTACAAATAATTAAGGTTATTTCAAATTATTTGAAAAGTTGTAGGGTATTTTTAAACATTTATGGGATTTTTTAATTTATTTAAATAATATTTAAAGTGAATTTAAAGGATCTTCAAGATTTTTTTTAATTTCAATTTATTTGAAAGAATTTTGAGGTCTTTTTAAAAAACAAAAGAAATTTTCCAGGGATTTAAAAATATTAGTAATTTTGAGGGGTATTTATTGTTAGATTTCAATAATATTTTAAGTAATTCCAAGGGATTTTAAATGTTTAAGGATATTTTTTTAAATTCAAAGAAAATTTCAAAAACATTAAAAATTCATAATAGATTGCAAAAGTCGTAGAGAATTTCAGTAGTCACTATGGTTATTTTTTTTTTTAATGAAAAGACCACTTTTTATCAATTTTAGGGTATTTACGAAAATTCCAAGGATGTTTCAATTCGATTTCAATAATTTCAGGATATTTTCAAAAAATCGAAGAAATTCTTACGGGATTTTAACAAATTTTAAATATGTTTGGGTATTTTAATAGATTTCAATAATATTTGAAATAATTCCAAAGAATTTTTAAGCTTTTAGGATATTTAAAAAATTTTCAAGAACATTAAAAAGGATTCAAAGGATTAGAAATATTTTAGGGTAATTCAGATTTTTTTAAATCAATGATATTTCAAATGAATCCGAAGGATTTTGTGATTTTTTTCTTAAATTTGAAGGGCTTTTAAAGTATTTGAAACATCTTAGGGTTTTTTTAATTGATTTCAATAATATTTGAAGTAATTCCAAAAGATTTTAAATTTTTGGGTATTTTTTAAACCTCAAAGGAAATTTCAAAAGCATTATAAAATATCAAAGGATTAGAAATATTTTAGGGCATTTCAATTTTTTAATAAGCTTTTAGGGTATTTTTAAACATTCATGAAAAATTTTAATAGATTTAAATAATATCTAAAGTGAATCCAAAGGATTAAAAAGATTTTTATAATAATCAAGGAATTTTTAATTGATGTTAAAAATTTAAAAGAATTTTGATATATTTTTAAATCAAAGAAATTTTCAACGGATTTAAAAATGTTTGAAATATTTTAGGGTACTTTTATAAAGTTTAAGATTAAGATTTTAGAATTTTTTTTAATTCAAAGGAAGTTTCAAGTGCAATAAAATCTTCAGAATATAATCACTATTTTAGGGCAATTCAAAAAAATTTTGAAGCTTTTAGTGTCTTTTTAAACCTTTATATGTATTTTTAATAGATTTAAATAATTTTTCAATTTAAACCAAAGGATTTTTAAGATTTTAGGATGTATTTTTTTAATTCAAAAGAAATTTTAAGAGCATCGAAAAGCTTCAGAATATTAGAATTATTTAAGGGTATTTCACAATTTTTGAAAGGTTTCAGTGTTTTTAAACATTTATGGGAATTTTAAATAGATTTAAATAATATTTAGAGTAAATCTAAAGGATTAATTTTTAAAAACTGTAATTATTTTTTAAAAGAATTTTTGGTATTTCTAATATATTTCAAAAATATTTGAAGTAATTCCAACGTATTTTAAATATTTTCGGGATATTTTATTTAATTAAAAAGAAATTTCAAGATCATTAAAAAACTTCAGAATATTGTAAATATTTTAGGGCAGTTCAAATTTTTTGAAAGGTTATTTGAAAGGGCATTTAAAAAAAAATTATTTTTAAAACAAAAAATAAATTTTCAAGGGATTTAAAAATATTTGTAATTTTTTTAGGATATTTTAAAATAGATTTCAATCCTATTTGAAGCAATTTCAAAAGACTTTAAATATTAAAGGGTATTTTTAATATTCAAAGGAAATTTCAGAAACATTTAAAAAATTTCAAATTATTATAAATATTTTAGGGTATTTCAAAATGTTTAATAGATTTAAATAATTTTAGAGTGAATATAAAGGATTTTTAAAATGTCAAGGAATTTTCGATTGATTTGAACGAATTTTAGTGTTTTTTCTTAATCAAAGAACTTTTCGAAGGATTTAAAAATATTTGAAATGTCTTAGGGTATTTTTAATAGATTTCAATAATATTTGAAGTATTTCCAAAGCATTTTTAAGATTTTAAGGTACTTTTTAAATTTTCAAGAGCATTAAAAAGTTTGAAAGGATTAGAAATATTTTAGAGTATGTCAAATTTTTTTAAAGCTTTTAGGATATTTTTAAACATTCATGAAAATTTGTAATAGATTAAAATAATATTTCAAGGGAATCCAACGGATTTAAGTAGATTTTTTAAAATTCAAAGGAAACTTTTAAGCTTTTAGGATATTTTTAAAATTTTCAAGAACATTAAAAAGATTCAAAGGATTAGAAATATTTTAGGGTAATTCAGATTTTTTTAAATCGATAATATTTTAAATGAATCCAAAGGATTATAAGATTTTTTTTTTAATTTCAAGGGATTTAAAAATATTTGAAATATCTTCTAGAGTATTTTTAAAAGATTTAAATAATATTTGAAGTAATTAAAAAGGACTTTAATATTTAAGGGTATTTTTTTCTTATTTTGTAAAGCTTTTATGGCATTTTTGAACATACATGGGAATTTTTAATAGATTTCAATAATATTTAAAATGAAGGATTTTAATGATCAAATGGTATTTTTTTAAACTCAAAGGAAATTTCAAAACCATTTTAAAGTTTCAAAAGATTAGAAATATTTTAGGACATTTCAATTTTTTAAAAAGCTTTTGGGGTATTTTCAAACTTTCATGGGAATTTTTAATAGATTTAAATGAGTAAATCAAAAGGATTTGTTAAAATTATTAAGGAATTATTCAAGAATTTTTCAATTGATTTAAACAATTTGAAAGAATTTTGGGGTATTTAAAATTTTTTTAAATTTTCAAGGGATTTAAAAAGGTTTAAAATATTTTAGGATACTTTTATAAGGTTTCAATAATATTTGAATTAATTCCAAAGGATTTTCTAAGATTTTAGAATATTTTTTTAATTTAAAGGAAATTTCAAGAGCATAAAAAAGTTTCAAGATATTAGAACAGAGTATTTCAAATTTTTGTCAAGCTTTTAGGGTATTTCTAAACATTCATGTGAACTTAAAATAGATTTAAATAATATTTAAAGTGAATCGAAAGGATTTTAAAGATTTTTTTTTTTAATTTCAAGGAATTTTCAATTTATTTGAATAATTTGAAAGAATTTTATAGTATTTTTAAAAATCAAAGAAATTTTCAAGTGATTTTAAAATATTTGAAATATCGTATGGGGTATATTTAATAAATTTCAATAATATTTGAAGTCATTACAAAGGATTTTAAAGAAAAAAGGTCTTTTTTTAATTCAAAGGAAATTTTAAACACATTAAAAATTTTAAAAGGATTAGAAATATTTCAGGGTATTTCCATGTTTTTAAAGCTTTTCGGGTATTTTTAAACTTGCATGGGAATTTTTAATATATTTCAATAACATTTAAATAAAATCCATAGGATTAGGGTCTTTAAACAATATTTTCAGTGAAACCAAAGGATTTTAAAGATCTTTTAAATTGTCAAGGAGTTTTCAATTAATTTGGGTAATTGAGAGTATTTAAAAAAATGAGAGAAGTTTTTAAAGGATTTAAAAATAAATAATAAACATTAAAAAGATTCAAAAGACTAGACTTATTAATTAATTAATTAAAGATTCAAAAGACTAGAATTATTTTAGGGTAATTGAAAATTTTTTGCATCAATAATATTTCAAATGATTCCAAAGGGATTGTTTGAACATTTAAAAAAATATATACAAACATAAATATATATATATATATATATATATATAAATATATATAAAATATATATAAATAAAAATACAAAAATATACAAAAACATTTGTTTGAACTGAAAAAAGATTTTTTCAGAAGAAATTTCTCTGACTGAGAACCAATTAATTTTTTTTTTTCAATTGTTTTTAATCGCTTCAAAATTATTATTTATAATTATTTAATTAATTTAATTAGAATTAAAAAATCAAATAAATTTTGTTAGGGATTTTTTAATATTTGAAGGTATTTATAATAGATTTCAATAATATTTGAAGTAACTCTAAAAGAAATTTTAAAGATTTTATGATTTTTTTTTAATTTTCAAAATACTAGAAATATTTTATGGTATTTCAAATTTTTTTTACAACTTTTATGGTATTTTCAAACATTCATGGGAATTTTTAATACATTTCAATAATATTTAAATTGAATCCATCGAATTTTAAAGATCTCTTAAAATTTCAATGAATTTTCAATTGATTTGCATAATTTTAGGGTATTTTTAAAATATACAAGAAATTTTCAAGGAATTTAAAAATATTTAAAGTATCTTAGAATATTTTTAATAGATTGCAATAATATTTGAAGTAATTCCAAAGGATTTTAAAGATTTTAGGGTAATTTAAGATTTTCCAAAAGCATTACAAATTTTTAAAATATTAGAAATATTTTAGGGTATTTCATTTTTTTTTAATCTTAGGGTATTTTCAAACATTCATGGGATTTGTTAATAGATTTCAATAATATTTAAAGTGAATCCATAGGATTTTAGAAATATTTTAAAATTTCAATGAATTTTCAATTAATTTGCATAATTTTAGGGTATTTGAAATTTTGTTAAAGCTTTTAGGCCATTTTTAAATACGTATGGTAATTTTTAATAGATTTAAATAATTTTCGTGTGAGTCTAAAGGATTAAAAAGATTTTTTAAATATTCAAGGAATTTTCAATTGATTTGAACAATTTGAAAGAATTTTGGGGTATTTTTAAAAAAATCAAAGAAATTTTCAAGGGATTTTAAAATATATTTGAAATATCTTAGGGCATTTTTAATAGATTTCAATAATATTTTAAGTAATTCAAAAGGATTTTTTAAATTTTAGGGCATTTTCATATACATTACAGAGTTTCAAAGGATGATAATTATTTTGGGGTACTTCATAACATTTTAAAGCTTTTAGAGTATTTTTAAATATTTATGGGAATTTTTAATAGATTTTAATAATATTTAAAGTGAATCCATAGGATTTTATGGATTTTGTAAAATTTCAAGGAATTTTCAACTGATTTGAATAATTTAAGGGTATTTTTAAAAAAAGTCAAAGAAATTTTCAAGTAATTTAAAAATATTAAAAATATCTTACAGGGTATTTTTCATAGATTTCTACAATATTTAAAGTAATTCCAAAGGATTTTCAAGATTTATTGGTATTTTTTTAAACACAAATGAAAATTTTCAAATTAGAACAATTGTAGGGTATTTAAAAAAATTTTGAAGCTTTTAGGGTATTTTTAAGCCTTCATATATTTTTTAAATATATTTAATGGTATTTAAGGGTATTTTTTAGATTCAAAGGAAACTTTAAAAGCATTAAAAAGTTTTTTAAAGGATTAGAAATATATTAGGGTATTTCAATTTTTTTAAAGCTGTCACGGTACTCTTAATTATTCATGGGAATCTTGAATAGAAAATTTCAAGAAATTTTCAACTGATTTAAATAATTTCAGGGTATTTTTAAAAAATCAAAGAAATTTTCAAGTGATTTTAAAATATTTGAAATATCTTATAGGGTTTAAAAAAGAACATTTCAAGAATATTTTAAGTAATTCCAAAGGATTTAAAAAATTTAAGGGCTAGAAAGAATTAGAAAATTCATTTGAATAATTCGAAGGTTTTCAATCGTTCGAAATATTTTAAGTTAAATAAATTTATTCCTAGAATTTTTGAATAAATTAAAAAATTTCAAGGGCCTTCCAAGGATTTAAAAAAAATGGATTTTTTAAATAAAAAGTATTTCAAAATTTTGTAGTGATTTTTAAAACATTTCATGTGATTTAAAAAGAGTTAAAAGGAATTAAAATATCTTAGTGTATTTTTAATAAATTTAAATAAAATTGTAAATGTTTCAAGAAGATTTAAGGGTATTTTTTACATTTCAAAGAATTTTCCTGCGCTTTAAAAAAATTGAAATAGATTCCAAGGGATTTAAAATGTTTTTAGGTATTTACAATTTTATTTAATTCGCTCATTTTTTTTTAATTCATCCTGAATTTTATTAAACTCACATTGGATTCTTAGACATTTTTTTTAATTATTCAGAAATAACTTTACATTTTTCTTTAGTGCTTCAACTTACTAAATTCGGTGAAATTTTTCATATTTGTGAATTATTTTCAGTTTACCTGATTTTTTTGTATGTTCTTCGAATTTTTTTGAATTTCATCGATTTTCTTTGAGTAACTTTTTCGGTTACAAATTGGTCACTTTTATGGTTTAAAATTTTAAAAGAATTTTATTCCATTTGTAAAGGGCTTTACATTAAATTTTTTAGAAATTTAGAATTTTGGTCTTTAAATATTAACGGTCAGAGAATTATGAAAATAAATTTTTTCAGTAGATAAGTTTTTAACGAAAAAGAAACATTTTCAAGCAAGAAAAATTAATCAGTGAAGAGGAAAAAAAGTGTCAACCAAATTGTTAAATTTTTAAGCCAAAAAGGTGAATTTTGTACCAAAAATTTAAATTTTCAACAAAATAAAATGATTTTTTAACAACAAATTTTAATTTTCCAGAATAAAAAATGGTAATAAAATCTTCCCAAAATTAATTACATATAGTTATAAATATTCTGAACACTTGATTAATTTAATGAAGTATTTTCCTTTTACTTATGGGTTTATATTTGTCTTGAATTAAAAAATAATTTCTTTGACGTAATTTTTTTAATTTAACCAAAAATATCTCCAAAAAGAAGAAAATCATTTTAAATTAAAGAACAATATTTTCACCGGAATTTAAAATATTTTAGAGAATTTAAAAAAATTCCAAGGAATTTTCAATTCATTTCAAAAATTTGAAGGGATTTCAAAGGATTTGAAATTATAAGATTTCCCAGAATTTAAATGATTTGTAGGATATTTTAAAAGATCACAAAGGAATGCTCAATTAATTAAAATAGTATGAAGAGATTTACATTTTTTAAACGATTTTAGGGCATTTTAAAATTTCTAAGGAATTTTCAAGGGCTCTAAAATGTTTCAAGGAATTTGAAATAATTTAAAGAATTAACAAAATTTCCAAAGAATTTTTAATTCGTTTAAATAATTTGAAGAGATTTCACAGCATTTGAAATATTTAGAGACATTTATGCAAATTAAATAACTTCTCGAGATCTTTAAAAAGTTTCAAAGGATTTGAAATATTTTAGGGTATTTTAAAAGATTCTGGCCCATTTTCAAGAAATTCAAGAGGTTTCAAATTTGTTTTGTTAAGACTTTCAAATAATGTAATGATTTTAGGGAATTTATACGAAAATTTTGGAAGATATAAAACAATTTTATAGGATCTATAAAGGTTTGAAGATCCTTTAAAAAATTCTAAAGAATTTTATAATATTTTAAGGTAATATTTAAATATTTTAAGGTTTTCTAAAAGCTCTCTCTCTTTAGGATATTTTATAATATTTCATTTCTATAATTTGTAGGGATTTAATTTTTTTTTTAAGATTAAGGGTATAATTAAATTTTCTAAGGAATTAAAAAAAATTTTAATATGTTTCAAGAAATTTTAAAAGATTTGAAATGTTTCAGGGTATTTAAAAAAACTTAATGGAATTTTCAATAGTTTTAAAAAGTTACAAGGAATTTGAAATATTTTAAGGAATTAAAAAAAATACCAAAGTATTGTTAACCTATTTAAATAATTTGAAGGAAATATTTTAAGGTATTTTAAAAATTCCAAGAAATGGTTAAGAACTTAAAAGATTTTCAAACGATTTGAAATATTTTAGCATATTTTAAAAGATTTGAAGCCACTTTCGAGAAATTCCACAAAACTGAAGTGATTTCAAAGAACTTTTTAGGATTTTCAGAAGATTTAATGATTTTACGGAATTTATACGAAATCTTAAAAGATTTTTAATTAAACCATTTTAAGGAATTTTTAAAAATTCTATAGATTTTGAAAAGCTTTAAAAAATATCATTATTAAGAAATATCAGATTTCATAGAATTGTACAGGATTTCAAAGATTTTAAGGTATTTTAAAAGATTCCAAAGAATTTTCAATTGATTTTAGTAATTTCAGATTTAAAAAGAATTGAAATATAGTGTATTTTTAATAAATTTCAATACAAATTTAATTAATTCCAAAAGATTTTAGGGTATTTTTTTTTAATTTAAAAGAATTTCGAAGAGCTTTAAAAAGTTTTAATGGACTTAAAAGCACGTAAATTTTTAGGGGCATTTCTGAATTTTTTTAATTCAAACAATATTCGATGAATTATTTTATATTTGTGAATTATTTTCGGTTTAAAATTTTAAAAAATTTCATTTCATTTGTAAAGAATTTGATATAAAAAATTTACAAAATTAGAATTTTGGTATTTAAATATTAATGGTCAGACTATTTTGAAAATAATTGTTTGCGGTCACCGTAAATTAGACTACGCCCAATTGAATTTGCTGAAATTAAATAAAATTGGCTCGATTTTTTTTAATAGACCTGCAAGTCCCAAAAAAGTCATATAATTTCAACTTCCAATCAATTATTTCAATTTTCAACAAAAAATATAATTTTTCTACCAAATATGTTGAAATTTTTTATTAAAAAAAATCCAAAAATGGAATAGGTAAATTTTCGGTGTAAAAAAATAATATTTGAGCAATAAAAATAAAAATTTACAAATTAAGTAGTTAAGTTTTCAACAAAAAAGATAAATTTTCCACAAAATAAAATGATTTTCTAACAAAATATTTAAATTTTCCAGAAGAAAAAATGGTAATAAAATCTTCCAAGAATTAATTACATGTATTTTTAAATATCCTAAACACTTTTTTTCATTTAACCAAATATATCTTCAAAAAGAAGAAAAATATTTTAAATTAAAGAATAACTTTTCACTGGAACAAAAAAACATTTGTTTGAACTGAAAAAAGATTTTTTCAGAAGAAATTTCTCTGACTGAGAACCAATTAATATTTTTTTTCTTCAATTTTTTGTAATCGCTTCAAAACTACTTTTAATCAGCTCTTTAAAATTTTTTCATGGATTAGAAAAATTAAACTTTTTACAGAATTTCCTACAATTGCTTCAAGGGTATTTCAAATGTTTTAAAAGCTTCTGCTTTAATAATATGTACAGTAATTTCAACGGATTTTAGGATATTTTTTTTAATTCAAATTAAACTTTAAGAGCATTGAAAAGTTTTCTAAAGTTATAAATATTTTAGGGTCTTTCAAATTTTTTGAAAGCTTTTAGGATATTTTTAAACATTTACGGGAATTTTTACTAGATTTAAATAAAATTTAGAGTGAATTAAAAGGATCTTCAAGATTTTTTTTAATTTCAATTTATTTGAAAGAATTTTAAGACATTTTTAAAAAACAAAAGAAATTTTTAAGGGATTTAAAAATATTTGTAACTTTTGTGGGGTATTTTTTAATAGATTTCAATAATATTTGAAGTAATTTTAGGGTATTTTAATAGATTTCGATAATATTTCGAATAATTCCAAAGGATTTTTAGGATTTTAGGAGATTTTAAAAATTTTCAAGAACATTTTAAAATATTTGAAATATCTCACGGTATTTTTAATATATTTCAATATTATTTGACGTAATTCCAAAGGACTTTAAATATTTAAGGGAATTTTTTTAAACTCAACGAAAATTTCAAAAGCACTAAAAAGTTTCAAAGGATTAAAAATGTTTGTATTTCAATTTTTTAAAAGGTATTGGGAAATTTTGAAAAGATTGAAATAATATTTAAAGTGAATCAAAAGGATTTAAGTGTATTTTTGTTTAATTTAAATAAAATTTCAAACGAATTAAAAAGTTTCAAAGGATTATAAATATTTTAGGGTATTTCAAAAAAGTTGAAGCTTTTAGGGTATTTTGAAACCTCCATAGGTATTTTTAATCAATTTAAATAATATTTTCAGTCAAACCAAAGGATTTTAAAGATCTTTTAAATTTTCAAGGATTTTTCAATTGATTTGAGTAATTTTCGAGTATTTAAGAAAATGAAAGAAATTTTTAACGGGACTTAAAAAAATTTTTTTAATAATTCTCAAGGGCATTAAAAAGATTAAAAAGACTAAAAATATTGTAGGGTATTTCGAATTTTTTAAAAGCTTCTAATTTAATAATATTTACAGTAATTCACAAGGATTTTAAAGATTTTCGGGATATTTTCTTGAATTCAAAGGAAATTTCAAGAGTGTTAAAAAGCTTCGAAATATTATAAATATTTTAGGGTATTTCAATTTTTTTGAAAAGTTTTAGGGTATTTTTAAACATTTATGGGAATTTTTACTCGATTTAAATTTTCAACTGATTTGAACAATTTTAAGGTATTTAAAAAAAATCAAAGAAATTTTGCAAGTCATTCTAAAATATTTGAATTATCTTATAGGGTATACTTCCAATCAAGTATTTCGATTTTCAACTAAAAAATATAATTTTTCAACCAAATAGGCTGGATTTTTTAATTTAAAAAAATCCAAAAATGGAATAGGTAAATTTTCGGTGTAAAAAAATAATATTTGAGGCAATAAAAATAAAAATTTACAATTCAGTAGTTAAGTTTTCAACAAAGCAGTTGAATTGTCAACCAACAAAAATGATTTTCTAACAAAATATTTAAATTTTCCAGAAGAAAAAATGGTAATAAATTCTTCCAAGAATTAATTAAATGTATTTTTAAATATCCTAAACCCTTTTTTTCATTGAATCAAATATATCTTCAAAAAGAAGAAAATTATTTTAAATTAAATACCAACTTTTCACTGGAACAAAAAACCATTTGCTTGAACTGAAAAAAGATTTTTTCAAAAGAAATTTCTTTTTCG
The DNA here is from genome assembly GCA_035041075.1 of Acraspis erinacei. Lineage (NCBI taxonomy): Eukaryota > Metazoa > Arthropoda > Insecta > Hymenoptera > Cynipidae > Acraspis > Acraspis erinacei. The sequence goes on along the minus strand of JAWWLR010000155.1, from coordinate 13,362,911 downwards.
GTGAAAGTTTTCTCCTTCAATTCAGAGTTAGATACAATTGCTTCAAAAAATTTCCTCTTCCAAATCAAAATTCGAATTTTTCTTTGAAAATTCATTGGTCGCAAACCAGAATTGTAATTATTTTTTAAATCGAGACCTAAATTATTTTCCAATGCAGGAAAAACGTCTTCTTTTCGAACATAGAAGAATTTATTTATAGATTAAGCTACAAAAGCATATTATCAGCTAAATTGAATTAAATTTCCATTCATCTTATAAGTATTTACAATTAATCACAAACGTCATAAGAAATCGCAATATAGGATTTGACATTAGATATCACTTTATTTAATAACTAATATAATAAATCCATCAAAAATAAGCTTTTCCATTTCGTGATAAATGATTCTTTTCATAAATTAAATTGCTTTATTCCATCAGAGGCTGTGACACGAACGAGGCGCGATATTTAAAAAAAAATACAAAAAGAAAATTGTAAATCCAATAAATATATGATGCCCGGGGAATTATTAAAACCGTATAAATCTAATAATTAGGATCCAAGCAAAATCGAGACATTCAATAAACACGGAGAAACTTTAAAATATTTTTGAGTCTTAATAAACTACAACTTAAAGTAGAGCACAAGTGCAGACTTTTTCCCCCCCCAATACTTCAAGTGTCTTATGTACAAGTACCCAGTGGAAAATAAAATTTTTTGGAAGTTCTTGATATTGGGCCGACATAGGACGTCCTAGAAACGACCCAAGGACGTTCCGAGAATTTTATAGTTTTGTCTCCACCGAGCAAGACGTCTTTCGGACATCTATGGGACATTAAACATATTTGACGCGATGATTGGGCCGACATAGGACGTCCTATGAACGCACAAATGACATTTTTCAAATTTTCACGATTTTCTGTAACCCACTGGATAAAGAGAATGAAATTCACAGCAACTTCTCACAGAGTTCGAGCCATTAATTGCCAAGAATATTACACGAG
>JAWWLR010000155.1:13347205-13361917 GCA_035041075.1 Acraspis erinacei | reverse complement strand
CGAGAAGTGTCGGCAAGGTCTTCTTGCCCGGCCAAGCTTCCTTCGCGTACTTCTTCTTTTTCGGCTCCAAAGTGTGACCCTCGGCAGGTCCCGGATTCTCCTGCATCTGAATTGTCTCTGTCTGCATTTGATTCTGGGTCATTTCCACTTCCGGTGCGGGATTGGGAAGCGCGATACCGAGACGCGAGGTTAATGAGGTCAGACCGGCTGTAAAGGGATTATTTGATATATTGGAGGAATATTGCTCGGGTGGAAGATCGTTGTAAAGATGAGGAGTTGTGGAAGTGGGCTGAAAGTGCTTCATGCTGTTGTGATTATCTTCTGACAAAGATATTAAACCGCCCTCCATTCGCATTCTCTGTAAATAACAAACAAAAAAAAAAGAAAGAGAGAAAAAAGGGATTAGAAATTTGTTTTCTCAATTTTCTCAAATTAAATGATCATTTATAAGCATTTTAAATTCATATTTTCTATCTTTATTGATAATAATAGTTATTATTATTATTTAAATTTCGCGGCAAAATGTATCGCTTCAAATGAGAAAGGGCGCCTAATTTAAATGGTTAAAGAAGTCAAAAACATATTATTCAAATTAAAGAGTGCATTATTCGGGGTTGCTAAAATATTCCAATTTCTAAATTCTTCTAGGTATAAAAATAACCATACACCTAAAGGATTAATTCTAAATACATTTTAAACACTTTTCAGTTGAGTTTTTTAATCAAAAAGATAAATTTTGAACCTGGGAAATGAATTTTTAACTAAAACGATGAATTTTTCAAACAAGAAGATGAATTTTTCAAGAATTAGTTAGTAGAATTTTCAATCCAACATATTAAGTTTCTACCAAAAAAGATCTATTTACAAGAAAAATTGAAATAGTTAAAATGTTACAAAATCAAATGTTCATCCCCCCCCCCCCAATAAACCGAATTTTTAACCAAATAGTTTTTTTTCACCTAAAAAAAACGAGTTTTAAAACAAAAATAGAAGAATTAAATTTTCAGTTAAAACAAGCAATTAAAACATAATTAATTCTCCACAAAATAATTCAAATTTTAAACCCAAAATATGAATTTTCTACCAAAAAGATACAGTTTCAATAAAATATATATTCATTTTCGATTAAAAAAGAGAAGTTTAAAAACTAAAACTAGAATAGTTCAATTTCCAGTTAGAGAAGTGAATAAAATAAAAATAAACGAAATTTTAAGTATATTTTTTGCAACCAAAGGAATGCATTTTTAACAAAAAAAAACAGAAGTTAAATTTCGAGTTAGAGATGTAAATTAAATGAAAATAAAAAAATTAATTAATTTTTGAGTAAATTTTTTTTCAACCAAAGGAATGAATTTTTAACAATAAAAAAACTAGTTAAATTTCCAGCTAAAGAAGGAAATTAAATAAAAATAAAGAATAAACAAATTTTTTAATAATTTTTTTTCAACCAGAGGAATGAACTTTTAACAATAAAAAATGAGTTAAATTTCCAGTTAGAGAAGTAAATTAAATAAAAATAAAGAAATAAATGAATTTTTAAGTACATTTTTTCTCAACCAAAGGAATGAATTTTTAACAAAAAATAGAATAGTTACATTTCCAGTTAGAGAAGTAAATTAAATTTTTAAGAAATAAATAAACGAATTTTTAGAAATATATTTTTTTCAACCAAAAAAATTAATTCTTAACAAAAAATAGAATAGTTAAATTTCTAGTTAAAGAAGTAAATTAAATTTTAAAAAATAAATAAATAAACGAATTTTTAAGTCTATTTTTTCTCAACCAAAGAAATGAATTTTTAACAACAAATAGAATAGTTAAATTTCCAGCTAGAGAAGTAAATAAATTTTTTTTTAAATAAATGAACGAATTTCTAAGTATATTTTGTTTTCAACCAAAGAAATTAATTCTTAACAAAAAATAGAATAGTTAAATTTCCAGTTAGAAAAGAAAATTAAATAAAAACAAACGAATTTTTAAGTAAATTTTTTTTCTAACAAAGAAATAAGTTCTTAAAAAAAATATAATAGTTAATTTTCCAGTTAAAGAAGTAAATTAAATAAAAATAGAAAATAAACAAATTTTTAAGTATATTTTTTTTCCAAAGAAATTAATTTTTATCAAAAAATAGAATAGTTAAATTTCCAGTTAGAGAAGTAAATTAAATTTTTTTAAATAAATGAACGAATTTTTAAGTATATTTTTTTTCAACCACAGAAATTAATTCTTAACAAAAAAAAAGCATAGTTAAATTTCCAGTTAGAGAAGAAAATTAAATAAAAACAAACGAATTTTTAAGTAAATTTTTTTTCAACCAAAGAATGAATTTTTAACAATAAAAAAAGGAGTTAACTTTCCAGTTAGAGAAGTAAATTAAATAAAAATAAAGAAATAAGCGAAGTTTAAAGTAAATTTGTTTTTTGAACCATAGAAATGAATTTTTAACAAAAAATAGAATAGTTAAATTTCCATTTAAAAAAGTAAATTAAATAAAAATAAACGAATTTTTAAGTCTATTTTTTTTCAATCAAAGAAATTAATTTTTAACAAAAAATAGAACAGTTTCATTTCCAGTTAGAGAAGTAAATTAAATAAAAATAAAAAAATTAACGAATTTTTAAGTAACATTTTTTCAACCAAAGAAATGAATTCTTAACAAAAAAGAATAGTTAAAATTCCAGTTAGTTATATTTTCATCTTGCCAATATAATTTTTTTTACACGAGTCTCTAACGAAAAATTGATTTTTTTATCAAAATGTTAACTTTTCAACAAAACAATTGAATTTTATAAAAAATAACGAGATTTTCTAACAAAATATTTAAATTTCCCAGAAGAAAAAATGCTAATAAAATCTTCCAAAAATTAATTACACATATTTTTAAATATCCTAAACACTTGATTAAATTAATAAAGTATTTTCCTTTCTTTAAATTGTTTCTTTAACATATTTTTTTTAAATTTAACCAAAAAAATCTTCAAAAACAAAACAAAAAACATTTAAAATTAAAAAAAAAAATTTGCGCCGGAACAAAAAAACATTTCTTTCAACTGAAAAAAGATTTCTTGATAAGAATTTTCTTTGACTGAGAGCCAATGAATACATCCATTATTCAAATTTTATTTTTAATCGCCTAAAACTACTTTCAATCATTAGATATTTTTAATTCAGAATAAACTATAATTGCTTAAAAAAATTTCCTGCTCCAACTCAAAATTCTAATTTTTCTTCGAAAATGCATTGGTTCAGAACCGAATAATACTAATTTTTTAAATCGAGACAGGAATCACAGTGTAAGAAGAGCTCATAAAAGGGGAAATAGGGTAATTTTCTCACGAAAGGGGCAAAAAATGGGGGAAAGATAAAAAATGTATTTTTACATGTCGAACAGAACAATCTTTTTATAAGAAATGTTACATTTTTTAATTATTTTCAATAATCTTTCTAAAATATTTGGAACTATTTGCGAAATATTTTTAATATTCTTGAAATATTTTTTAATATTTGTGAAATTCTTAAAATCTTTATGCCATCTTTGAAGTCTAACTCAAATCTTTGCGAAATTTTCGAAATCTTTGGTAAATTATTGAAGTATTTGTGAAATCTTTGGAAAACTTCACGAAATATTTTTTCAATACTTCATATTTGTGAAATTGTTGAAATCTTTGTGCACTAGTTGAAATTTATTTGAAATTTTTGTAAAATAATTTAAATCCTTATGAAATCTTTTAAATCTATCTGAAAACTTTAAGAAATATTTAAAATCTTTATGAAATTTTTGGGAATCTTTGCGAAACATTCGAAATATTAAAAAAAAAAGTTTCATAATACTGATGAAATTTTTTAAATCTTTGTGATATCTTTTTAATTTGTTCGAAATTCTTGCGAAATGTTTAAAATCTTTTTCAAATGTTTGAAATCTTTGGATAATCATTATAATCTATCTGAAATATTTGTTAATATTTGTAAACTCTTAAAATCTTTGAAAAATTATTAAAATCTTTTTTCCATCTTTGAAACCTTTCACAAATTTATGCAAAATGTTTAAAATATTTGGAAAATTATTGAAATATTTGTGAAATCTTTGGAAATATTTATGAAATATTGGAAAACTTGGAATCTTTGCGAAGCATTCGAAATATTAAAAAAAAATGTTTTATAATATTTGCGAAATTATTTAAAACTTTGTGAAATCTTTTTAATCTGTCAGAAATCCTTGCGAAATATTTAAAATCTTTGTAAAATGTTTAAAATCTTTGGAAAAACATTATAATCTTTCTGAAAAATTTGAAATATTTTTGAAATCTTTGTGCGATCTCTAAAATCTATCTAAAATCTTTGCGAAATATTTGAAATCTTCATGAAATCATTGAAATCTTTGTACCATCTTTGAAATCTATCACAATTTTTTGCGAAATTTTTAAAATATTTGGAAAATTATTGAAATATTTATGAAATCTTTGAAAATCATTGAAATCTTGGAGTATTTTTGGAAAATATCTCAAATATTTCCAAAATCTTTGCGAAATATTCAAAATATTTTAAAAAAAGGTTTGATAATATTTGTGAAATTATTGAAATGCTTGGGAAATCATTGCAGCTTTTGTGAAATCATTTTAATATATCCGAAATCTTTGTGAAATTATTGTAATCTTTGGAACACCATTATAATCTTTCTGAAATTTTTTTGAAATATATTCGTGAATAATTTTTGTGAATATTTTGAAATTTTTTAAGTCTATTCGAAATCTTTGCGAAATATTTATTAAAATCTTTATGATATCTTTGGAAATATTTTGCAAATATCTGATATTATTTGTGAAATTATTGAAATCTTTTTGAAGTCTTTTGGAAATCATTTAAATCTGGGAGTATTTTTGTAAATTATCTCAAATCTTTCTGAAATGTTCGGAAATATTCTTGAAAATTTGGTAATAATTTTAAAACACTTGGAATCATTATGCAATCTTTGAAATATTTAGAAATTTTTTAATAATGTCTGTGAAAATTATTGAAATCTTTGGGAAATCATTGAAGTCTTTGCGAAATATTTTAAATCTTTGGTGAATCACTATGAAATATTTAAAATATTTTTCAAATATATGATATTATTTGTGAAATTATTGAAATCTTTTGGATATCACTGAAAGCTTGGAGTATTTTTGGAAATTAAAATCTGTGTGAACTCTTTAGAAATCTTTGAGAAACATTTAGAAAATGTTTGATAATATTTTTGAAATTATTGAGATCTTTGTAAAATCTTTTCAATTTGTCCGAAATCCTTGCTAAATATTTGAAATCTTTGGAAAATCATTATAATCTTTCTGAAATAATCGGAAAAATTTAAATGTTTTTGAAATATTTTGTAATATTTGTCAACGTCTCGAAATCTTTGAGAAATCATTTAAATCTTTGTAAAATCTTTTTAATCTGTCCGAAATATTTAAAAAAAGGTTTGATAATATTTGCGAAATTATTGAAACCTTAGGGAAATCATTGCAGCTTTTGTGAAATCTCTTTAATATATCCGAAATCTTTGCGAAATCTATTGAAAAACATTGAAATCTTGGGGCATTTTTAAAATCCGTTCGAAATATTTAAAAAATGTTTGATAATATTTGTGAAATTATTAAAATCATTAAAGTCTGCGAAATGTTTGCCAAATATTTGAAAACTTTGGTGAATCTCTATGACATATTATTAAAATATCTGATATTATTTGTGAAATTATTGAAATCATTGTGAAATCTTGGAGTATTTTTGGAAAATATCTCAAATCTTTGCGAAATCTTTGGGAATCTTTGCGAAATATTCTAAATATTTAAAAAAGGTTTGATAATATTTTGGAAATTATTGAAATCTTGTAGTATTTATAAAAAATATCTCAAATATTTGCGAAATCTTAGGGAATCTTTACAAAATATTTAAAAAGTTTTGATAATATTTTTGAAATTTTTGAAATTATTGAAATCATTGAAGTCTTTGCGAAATCTTTATAAAATATTTGAAATCTTTGGTGAATCCCTATGAAATATTAAAAGTATTTTTCAAATATCTGATATTATTTGTGAAATTATTGAAATCTTTTGGAAATCATTGAAAGCTTGGAGTATTTTTGGAAAATATTTCAAATATTTGCGAAATCTTTGGAAATCTTTGCGAAATATTTAGAAAATGGTTCATAATATTATTCAAATTATTGAAATCTTTGTAAAATCTTTTTAATCTGTCCGAAATATTTTTTAAATCTTTGATAATATTTGTGAGAGTATTGAAATCTTTGGGAAATCATTGCAGCTTTTGTGAAATCTTTTTAATATATCCGAAATATTTTGAAAAACATTGAAATCTGGAGGCACTTTTGGAAATCTATCTCAAATCTTTGCGAAATATTCGAAACATTACAAAAATATTTGATAGTATTTGTGAAATTATTGAAAGCATTGAAGTCTGCGAAATATTTGCGAAATATTTGAAATATTTAGAATTTTTTAAATAATATTTGTGAAATTATTGAAATATTTGTGAAATTATTGAAATATTTGTAAAATCTTTTTAATCTGTCCGAAATATTCGAAATATTTAAAAAAATTTTGATAATATTTGTGAAATTATTGAAATCTTTTGGAAATCATTGAAATGTTGGAGTGTTTTTGGAAATTATCTCAAATCGTTGGAAATTTTTGCGAAATATTCGACATTTTTAGAAAATGTTTCATAATATTTTTCAAATTATTGAAATCTTTTTAATCTGTCCACAATATTTTTTAAACGTTTGATAATATTTGTGTACTTATTGAAATCTTCGGGAAATTATTGCAGCTTTTGTGAATCTTTTTACAATAACAGAAATCTTTGCGAAATATTAAAAATCTTTGAAAAATCATTATAATCTTTCTGAAATATTCGGGAATATTTTTGAAATATTTGGTAATATTTGTGAAACTCTTGAAATATTTGGCAAATGATTAAAATCTTTGTGCAATCTTTCAAATATTTGTGAAATCTTTGAAATCTTTGGTGAATCTTTATGAAATATTCTAAATATTTTGCAAATATCTAATACTATTTGTGAAATTATTGAAATCTTGGTGCACTTTTGGATATCTATCTGAAATCTTTGCGAAATATTCGAAATATTAAAAAAATATTTGATAATATTTCTGAAATTATTGAAATATTTTTAAGCTGTTCGAAATATACGAAATATTTAAAAAATTATTTGATAATATTTGTGAAATTATTGAAATCATTTAAGTCTGCGAAATATTTTAAATATTTGGTGAATCTCTATGAAATATTTAAAATATTTTTCAAATATCTGATATTATTTGTGAAATTACTGAAATCTTTTGGAAATCGTTGAAAGCTTGGAGTATTTTTGGAAAATATCTCAAATATTTGCGAAATAATTAGATAATGTTTGATAATATTTTTGAAATTATTGAGATCATTTAAGTCTTTGCGAAATCTTTGCGCAATATTTGAAATATTTAGAAACTGTTTGATAATACTTTGGAAATTATTGAAATCTTTGTAAAATCTTTTTAATCTGTCCAAAATATTCGAAATATTTAGACAATGTTTGATAATATTTATGAAATTATTGAAATCTTTTGTGAAATATTTTTAATATATCCGAAATCTTTTGGAAATCATTCAAATGTTAGTGTTTTTGGAAATTATCTCAAATCTTTGGAAATTTTTGCGAAATATTCGAAATATTTAGAAAATGTTTCAGAATATTTTTCAAATTATTGAAATTTTTGTAAAATCTTTTTAGTCTGTCCGAAATATTCAAAATATTTAAAAACGCTTGGTAACATTTGTGAAACACTTGAAATCTTTGGGAAATCTTTGTGCAATCTTTAAAATCTATCTGCAATTTTTGTGAAATGATTCAATTTTTTAATCTGTCTGAAATCTTTACGAAATATTTCGAATCTTTAAAATCCTTATAAAATCCTTATAAAATCATTGAAATCTTTTTGATATATTTGGAATATTTCTCAAATATCTGATATTATTTGTGAAATTATTGAAATCTTTGTGAAATCGTTTGGAAATCATTGAAATCTGGGAGTATTTTTGGAAAATATCTCAAATATTTGCGAAATATTCGAAATATTTAGAAAATGTTTCAAAATATTTTTCAAATTATTCAAATCTTTGTAAAATATATTGTTACTAAGTGGATCTTATCGGAAATATATAATATTAAATTAACAGTATTAACTGATAAAAGAGTGTGATTTATTAAATGACTTTTAATGGAGAAGAACAATCTGGAGAAAAACAAGTCAAAGCTGTAGCTTGCTTTTGTATCGAATTCATGTCCAATAAAATATTTTTAATCTGTCCGAAATATTAATAAAATGTTTGATAATATTTGTGAAATTATTGAAATATTTGTGAAATCGTTTGGAAATCATTGAAATCTTGGTGCACTTTTGGATATCTTTCTCAAATCTTTGCGAAACATTCGAAATATAAAAAAAATGTTTCATAATATTTGCGAAATTATTTAAATCTTTGTGAAATATTTTTAATCTGTCCGAAATCCTTGCGAAATATTTAAAATATTTGTAAAATGCTTGAAATCTTTGGAAAAACATCATAATCTTTCTGAAACATTTGAAATATTTGTGCGATCTCTAAAATCTATCTAAAATCTTTGCGAAATATTTGAAATCTATCACAATTTTTGCGAAATGTTTCAAATATTTGGAAAATTATTGAAATATTTGTGAAATCTTTGGAAATCTTTACGAAATATTTGAAGTATTTTTTAAATATATGATTATATTTGTGAAATTATTGAAATCTTTGTGAAATCCTTTGGAAATCATTGAAAACGGAGTATTTTTGGAAATCTATCTCAAATTTTTGCGAAATATTTGAAATATTTAGAAAATGTTTGATAATATTAGTGAAATTATTGAAATCTTTTGGAAATCATTAAAATCTTGGAGTATTTTTGGAAGATATCTCAAATATTTTCGAAATCTTTGGAAATCTTTGCGAAATATTCGAAATATTTAGAAAATGTTTGATAATAGTTTTGAAATTATTGAAATCTTTTTAATCTGTCCGAAATATTCAAAATATTTAAAAAAGGTTTGATAATATTTGTGAAATTATTGAAATCTTTGGGAGATCATTGAAGTTTTTGAGAAATCTTTTTAATTTGTCCGAAATACTTGCAAAATATTTGAAGTCTTTGTAAAATGTTTGAAATCTTTGGAAAATCATTATAATCTTTCTGCAATAATCGCAAAAATTTAAATGTTTTGGAAATATTTTGTAATATTTGTCAACGTCTTGAAATCTTTAAAATCTATCTGCAATTTTTGTGAAATGATTGAATTTTTTTAATCTGTCTGAAATCTTTACGAAATATTTTGAATCTTTGAAATTCTTATAAAATCATTGAAATCTTTTTGATATATTTGGAAATATTTTCCCAATATTTGAAATACTTTTTAACTGTTTGGTAATATTTGTGAATATTTTGAAACTTTTTAAGTCTATTCGAAATCTTTGCAAAATATTACAAATCTTTATGATATCTTTGGAAATATTTGGATTATTTCGCAAATTTGTGAAATTATTGAAATCTTTGTGAAATCATTTGGAAATCATTGAAATCTGGGAGTATTTTTGGAAATTATCTCAAATCTTTGCGAAATATTTAGAAAAAGTTTGATATTATTTTTGAAATTATTGAAGTCTTTGGGAAATAATTGCAGCTTTCGTGAAATCTTTTTAAAATATCAGAAATCTTTGCGAAATATTTTTAATCTTTGGAAAATCATTATAATCTTTCTGAAATATTTGGTAATATTTGTGAAACTCTTGAAATATTTGGGAAATCATTGAAATCTTTGTGCAATCTTTGTGAAATGATTGAATTTTTTTAATCTGTCTGCAATCTTTGGGAAATATTTTGAATCTCTGAAATCCTTATAAAATCATTGAAATCTTTTTCATATCTTTGGGAGATCTTTTCCTAATATTTGAAATATTTTTAAATTGTTCGGTAATATTTGTGAATATATTGAAATCATTGAAGCCTTTGCGAAATCTTTAGAAATTTTTTAATAATATTTGTGACATTATTGAAATCCTTGGGAAATCATTGACGTCTTTGCGAAATATTTTAAATCTTTGGTGAATCTCTGAAATATTTCAAATATTTTTCAAATATCTGATATTATTTGTGAAATTATTGGAATCTTTTGGAAATCATTGAAATATTGGAGTATTTTTGGAAATGAGCTCAAATATTTGCGAAATATTTAGAAAAGGTTTGATAATATTTTTGAAATTATTGAGATCTTTGTAAAATCTTTCCAATCTGTCCGAAATCCTTGCTAAATATTTGAAATCTTTTTAAATTGTTAAAAATCTTTGGAAAATTGTTATAATCTTTCGGAAATAATCGGAAAAATTTAAATGTTTTTGAAATATTTTGTAATATTTGTCAACGTCTTGAAATCTTTGGGGAAATCACTTAAATCTGTGTGAAAACTTCAAAATTTTTGCGAAATTATTCAAATCTATCTGAAATCATTCCGAAATTTTATAAATATTTGGCATTAAAAATTTCACACCTTAATTTATTATTCAAATATCTTATATTTAAAGGAAAAAGGGTGATCCCTGTCAAGATTAAGCACAGAATTATAATTCTTTTCAATAACTCCCTGATCAAACTTTAAAAAAAATCCTGTTCAGGTGGACATAATTTCTGTTTGGAAACCTTTGTTCCATTTTTTTGGCCTGAAGAGAAAATTTGAAGTAAAAAAAAAAGAAAATGTAAAAATCCAAATAAATAATTATAAAGTAGAAACAAACTTTGCTAGGCACGACTGTAGTTTGAATGAGGTTGCGAAATTTGCCGACTGAAGGATCCACGTCTTCGGGATTGATGACTTCCTCGTCGTCGTTAAATGAAATGCCCTTTTTCTTTCGCTTTCTCGTTGGCTTGTGAACATCGTCATCTGTGATTCCCAACATCGATATACGACGGTTGTGTGCCGTATTGAATTCCGTTAGGTTCTGCAATTAAATTTTTTTTATCAATTTTCCCTTAATTTGAGAGGGGTGGCCCCAAAAAATCACATACATTTTTTTTAATCCTTAAAATCCTCCACATTCATTTTTTTTATAAATTTGTATGTGTTTTTAAATCTTTTCGAATATTCTCCTATAACTAATTTTTCAAAATAAAAAAGCATTTTCTAGGAAATGTTTTTTTATTCTTCTGAAACCTTTCAAAGTTTTTAAAAAGCTTCTAAATTTTTTATTCGAAGTTTGAAAAAATATATATTCTATTTTTAATTGTAGACATTTCGTTTAAATTATTTGAGATAATGCAATTTTAGAGTTCTGAATTTGCATGTTGAACGATAAATTTTCCATTTCATAAGTTTTAATTTTGAAATTAGAATTGAATTCTTTGAATTTCAAAAAGTATAATTAGCAATTTAAAGATTATTAATATTCAAAGAATTTAAATTTACTTGAAATTTAATTTTTTTAAATTAATTCTTAAAAATATACATATAAAATATTGCTGACATTTTAAAGCTATTATTAATTTTTTAATTAAATTGAATATGATAAATTCATTTAAATTCTAACAACCTAAAGGAAAAAAATATTGTGCGACTTAATAAAAAATGTATGATAACAAAAATGGTAATTGATCAAAATAATACGAAAAAAAAGTAAAAGAAAATGTCAAAACAAGTAATTCCATTTGTGGATGAAATTTATTTCAGAATATTTATAAACAATCAAACATAGATAAAAGAAAAGATTTCAGTTTTAAATGTCTTTCAGTATTGCAAAATAATTCTGCTGTTGACACTTTGATTTTTGAGCAATGAAAAAAAAATTCCATAATTTTGATGAAAGTTATGAAAACTTTGAATGATTTCGAAAGACTTTTAAGTTTCTAGACATTAAAATTTTTTTTTTATTAAAGCGAATTATTTAAATTAAATTTTTCAACTTTTTTTACGATTTTGAAAGACTTTTGGATAATAAAATTGGTTTTTTATGATTACATGGAAAATTTAATATGATTTTTTTATTTTTTAGTTTTGCAGGTTTGTAACATTTTAGATATAATTCGAATAAGTTTAAGAGATATTTATAAATTTCGATAAAGATACGACAATAATTTCGAAAAAATATTTTTTAAATATCCTCATTTTTGTCGAGGAATTTATAATAATTTTTTTTATATAAAAAATTAATGTTGAAAGAATATTTAAAAATATTTTCGAAATATTCCAAAGTATTAAAAAAAAATTGTCGAAAAATATCTGGAAGATTTTAAGGTATTTTTAAATTAGAATCATTTCTAAAATGGCCGAAAATGGATTAAAAATATTTTCAGACAATTTTACGAATAACTCGAGTCAATTTAAGACATTTAGGAATTTTTAAATATTTACTAGATTAAAAATATTTAAAAACTGAACGATTTCCGAAATTTTGTGAAATATTTTTTAATTTTTCCAAGCTTTGAAAAACAATAAGTAGCCATTCAAAATTTTTATTTTGCATTATAAATTATTTTTCCCTTTAAATCATAATTTTTCCACATTTTTTTTGTATTAACTGAAAGATATTTTTTCATTGAAAATACAAGAAGGTTGAAAATTAATAAATTTTACAATTAAATGCAGTTAAACAACCAAATACATTTTTTTAACTTTTAGAAATTGTAAGTTTCAAAGATGCAGATTTGTTTCCAAAACTATAAATCCACGTTATTATTTTCAATGTTCTAAATTCAAGAATCAATCAATGAATTAAAAAAATTAAATTACATCCTTTAATGTAATATTAAACTAGAAACATTAAAAATTGATCGAATTTTTTATAAAATTTAAAAAAAGTGCCAAATTAAAAAAAAATACACATAGTTTTTTTTTATATATTTTTAAATCTTTTCAAATATTCTCTTAAAAGTAATTTTACAACAACAAAATTACTGTTTAACCAAACTTTTGAATTTATCACAAAGTAGATTAATTTTACACAAATAGTTAAATTTTCAAAAAATAAACTGAATTTTCTACAAAAATAATTGAATTTTTAACTAAAAAAATTAATAAATTTTGGATTAAAAATGAAATATTACTTTTTCAGTAAAAAAAATTAATTTTTAGCAAAAAAAAACACATTATATGGAACAATGTAGTTAAATCCTCGACCAAATAAATTAATTTTGTACAATAATAATTGAATATTCAACAAACAAAATTTTTGGTAACAAAACTGTTGGGTTTATCAGAAAGTTAATTAATTTTTGACAATATAGTTGAATTTTCAGTATAAAAAATTAATTAAAAAAAACGTTTTTTTTAAAATATAATTAAATTTTAAACAAAAAAATTTCTTTTCTACCAAAATTGTTGAATTTTCAACTAAAAATAAATACAGATTCAATTAAAAATGAAATATTAATTTGTGAAATGATATTTTACATATTCATAAAAAAAATAATTAAAAAAAAAAAGATTTTTCAACAATATAGTTCAATTTTTAAACAAAGAAATTACTTTGCTACCAAAATAATTGAAATTTTAACCAGAAAAGATGATTTTTCAACAAAACATAAATAAATTATAAACTAAAAATGGAATAGGTAAATTTTCGATAAAAAGAAATAATTTTGAACCAAAAAAAAAATCGATTTTGCAACAATAGTTAAACTTTCAACTAAAAAAAGGACGAGTTAAACTAAAAATTAACTAAAATGGTAAAGCTTAAATTTTCAGCTAAAATCACGAATTTTTAGCTAAGATAAATTAATTTTATACGGAAAAATTATAAAATAATTTATAAAAAAAAAATAAATTCAACAAAAAATTGAATAGTTGAATTTTCGACCAATGAAATTAATTTCCAAAATAAAAGATGAATTGGCAACGAAATAGTTCAATCTTTTACAAAAAAATTAGTTTTGGACAAAATAGTCAAATTTTCGACCAAAAAAATGGATTAAGAAAAGTCGAATTTCAATTTTCAGTTGGAAAAATTAATAAAAAAAAAAGAATTTTCAACAAAATAGTAAAATTTTTAGATTAATTTTTTACTGTACAGTTGAATTTTCACTAAAAAAACAATTTTTAACAATATATAGTTAAAATTTCAACCAATGAAATGAATTTTCTGCAAAAATATTTGAATTATACCGAAAACGAAGAACTTTCAACAAAAAATTTAAAAAAAAACGATTTTCAACAATATAATTAAATCTTCGACCAAATAAATTAATGTTATACAAAAATACTTGTATATTCAAACAAAACCAAAACTTTTTAACAAAATTGTTGAATTTTTATATATAACAAAAATAAATTTTTCATTAAAAAAAAGTAATTTCAACAATATAGTTAAATTTTCAACAAAAAAATGACTTTTTAAAAAAACTGTTGAATTTATCACAAAGTAGATTAATTTTTTACAATTTATGTGAATTTTCAGTACAAAAAAAAATTATTTATTCAAAAAAATTGATTTACTACCAAAAGAGTTGTATTTTCAACTCAAAAAGACGAGTTAAAAAAAAATTGAAAATGGAATAGTAGGAATAGCGACCAAAAAGATGAATTTTCAAACAAGAAGTCAAATTTTGGAAAAAATACATTAATTTCAGCATAAAAATACAAATTTTCAAAAAGAAAAATG
>JAWWLR010000155.1:13307100-13326540 GCA_035041075.1 Acraspis erinacei | reverse complement strand
CAGTGAATATCAATTCATTTTAATCAAAAACGTTATGCTACGGTTTAAAATGAAATTATTTACTATGCAATTTCTTTTTAATATCGAATTGAAATTCAAATCGGATCTTCTCTGTGTATCCGAAACGGTTCATACGCCTTTGACTACTTACGTTCTCAGAGTCCCTGGATTTAAGTTCACCGTCAGTCCAAAATCCGACATTAAATCCAGGATTCACTGTGGTTGATTTAACCTTATTATTTTGAACCAAGAAAATTGTATTTTATTAGTGAATTTCTAATAATCCAATCAGAGAAAAGTGAGCCAGTAAAGATTAATAGAAAATTAATAATTCAATTAGATGAAATATTTAGTAATATGAAATCATGAAAACCACTTTAAAAGTGTTCAAAGCCGTTGAAATCGCTTAAAAGCCTTTAAGATCTTTGTAAATCTCTTAAAGTCTACGAAATAAAACTAAAATCCCCTGTCATCCTTCAAAATTCCTGAAAATATTTCGGTATCTTTTAAAATCCTCTAAAATCTCTCGAAATTCCGTGAAATCCCTTCAAATCCTTTGTAATCCCCGACAGTTGTCCTAAAATCATTGAAAATTCTTTAAGTCTCTTAAAATCTTGGAAAATGGCTGGAAAACATTATATTCTCTCTGAAATTGTACCGGTAATTTTTTCAAACTTTTGAAGTATTTTTGAATCATTTGAAATCTGTGAAACCTCTCCTAATCTGTTGCAATCGTTTGTAATACCTTGAAACTTCTATAATTCATTAAAATCTACTAGAATCCCTAAAAAGCTTTGGAAATTTCTTTAAATGCCAAAACAAAAATCTTATTTGAAAAAAAATTAGTCTCTTAAAATAATAAAGTCGCGTGACGGGACAAATTCGGTAGTCCAATTTTTTGTCAATTTTATTTTTTTTCGAACTTTACAGTTAGAGCGAGGCAATAATCAATTATATATAAAAGAAATGATTATCCTAATCATTTATTATTATTTTTAACAATATTATATTCAAATAATTATTAAAATTTGCAGTTTTTCCCAAAATTGTCCACTTTTTGTTCACTTTTCAATTAGATAGTGAGGTAATAAATAATTAAAGTTAAGAAAAATAACTGTTTAAAGCATTTATTATTATTTTTATTAATATTTAATTTGAATAATGCTAGAAAGCTGCGGTTTTTACGAAATATCCCAGTTTTTGTCCACTATTTACTCAGAGCGAGGTAAAAATGAAAGAAATTGAATAAAGATAATTGTTCAAACAATTTATAATTGTTTATAACTATATTATCTCAGAGTATAGTTCTATAAGTTTAATACATTTAATATGACCCATATAGATAATTTGAGGACTATTTAAAATGCATGTTTTATTGCAGAAAAATATATTTACAAAAAGAAAGAGATTGTTTAAAAAGTGATTCTCTCGCCTAATATTGATTTATTATTTGTTCATAATAAAAAAGTGAAAATAAATTAATAAATTTAAGAAAAAACAGAAGTTTCTAGCATTAATATAGAAGAAGTTAGTTACAAACAATAATAATTCGTTTAAACAATTATGTTTGATAAATTTATGTTGAAAATTTCAAATAAAATATATTATTTGAAGGAAAAACTCGGCAACTGATACTTTTACCTTCTATCATAAATAATTTAATCAATTTTACTATTATTTTGTGTTTAAAAGAAGCAATTTTTCCTGTATCTAATTTGAATTTGCGCGGAACTCTGACAATAGCAACTAGCGCTATCTAGCGGGAGGTCAGACAAGCTCCGCAAGTATCGACTATCGAATCTCGAAATTTTAAGGTTAGTTTCCACCAAAAGAAACGAGTCCGAAGCCTCCGAAGATTAAAAACGGGACCAAAAATTGATTTATGGTTTAAATCACACAAACACAACAATGGTGGTGCCGGTTATGTTTTAGGTTAAATTCGGGCGATTTTAATAGAATTTAGAGTAATTAGTGAGACTTGTGAAAATGGAAATATACAATCCGGACGAGGAGGAGGTGAACAATGGCATGTTTGACGATATCCAGCCGGCTCCGTGGATTAACGACGAAGAAAATGATGACGACGACGTCAACATAGGGTTCTTCCAAAGGGTGGATTCTGATCAGATCATTTACCAGGAGAAGAAAAAAAGGTGTAAATTCATCGGGAAATATGTGATGGGTGATTTACTCGGGGAAGGCAGTTATGGCAAGGTCAAGGAAATGCTCGACTCCGAGACCCTCTGCAGGAGGGCTGTGAAGATTTTGAAGAAAAAAAAGCTCCGGAGGATACCCAATGGGGAAATTAACGTCAAATCGTAAGAAATTTTCACTATTTTGCTTTTCATTCCACTCATTTCTTCACTCTTGTCACTTTAATTATCGTTTCTTGCGACTGTATTTCAATGCCAATTTTTAGGATGCTCCAATTTAATATTCCGGGATAAATTCGGACTTTCAGTTTTAGCTGGTGTCGAAAATAGTGACAGAGGTCGTTTGAATGACAGACAAATTATTATACTTATTTTTTATTCGGGCTCGTTACCTTCGTTACAGAATATATATTTCAGATCTTGGCAATTTATTTGGACTTTGAAATGAGAAATGATTTAGTTTTCGATTTAAAAACAGGGTGTCTACTCACCTGGAAAACCTGCAAGTGTCAGGGAATTTTGTTGGTCAGGAAAAATGGTTTTAAAACTGAGTAGGAAAAAGTCTGGGATTTTGAGGGGAAAAAAGAAATTAATCCACTAATTAACCATGATTGAATTTTAGTCTAGAACTATAACTGAGTTTTCTTCACTTTTGAATTATTTTAGGATATTGTAGAAAATTCTAAGAATTTTTAAGTAGATTTCAATAATTTGAAGGGATTCCAACAGATTTTAAAGATTTTATGGTTTTTTTTTTTTTAATTTAGGAGGAATTTTTAATAGCTTTAGAAACTTCCAACATAATCAAGAGGAATTTTTAAGGCCGTTGAAAAGTTTCTAGGGATTTCAAAGGATTTTTTTAACATTTTAGGATATTTTAAAAGAACCCAATAAATGTTTGTAATGCATTTTAATTATTTCAAGGTATCCCAAAAGATTTTAGGGTATTTTTAAAAATTACAAGGAATTTTCAAGAATTCATTAAAGATTTTCAAGAGATTTCAAAGGATTTAAAATAGTCTATTTACAAATTTTCTAAGGAATTTTAAATAATTTCTTAGTTATGGTATTTTTTTAAATTAAGAGGAATTTTTTAAATCATTGAAAAGTTCCCAGGAATTTCAAAAGATTTAAAACATTTGAAGGTATTTTAAAAGAACCCAATAAATTTTTGTAATGCATTTTAATTATTTCAAATTATTCCAAAAGATTTGAGGGTATTTTAAAAAACTACAAGGAATTTTGAAGAGCGTTAAAAAGTTTCAAAAATATTTAAAATGTTTTGAAATATTTTAAGGTATTTTAAAAGTTTCTCAGGGATTTGAAAGATATCAATGTATTTGGTTTAATTACGGTGTTTTTTTAATATACTAAATAAGTTCCAAGGATTTGAGATAGTTTAGGCTATTTCTTTGTAAAACTTTATTGGATTTCAAAGGATTTAAAACATTTTAGGGTATTTTAAAACAATCCCAGAAATTTTTTTAATGCATTATAATTATTTCAAGGTATAAATATTTCAAAGGATTTGAAATGATTTGAAATATTTTATGGTACTTTTAAAGATTTCTAGGAATTTTAAATAACATTCCAAGGAATTTTCAATAGTTTCAAGTTCAAGGCATTTTTTTAAATTAAGAGGAATTTTTTAAAACCTTGAAAAGTTTTCAGGGTTTTCAAAGGATTTAAAACATTTTGGAGTATTTTAAAAGTACTCAATACATTTTTTCAATTCATTTTAATTATTTCAAGTTATTCCCAAATATTTTAGGGTATTTTTAAAAATTACGAAGAATTTTCAATTTAAAAGTTTCAAAAGATTTCAAAGGATTTGAAATAGTTGAGGCTATTTAAAAATATTCCAAGGATTTTCAAATAAATTTTAATAATTTCAAGGTTAGGGAATTTTATTTTAAATAAGAGGAATTTTCAAGATATTTAAACATTTTTGAGGGATTTAAAATTTTAGATTATTTTAAAAGAACCCAATACTTTTTTAATGCATTCTAATTATTTCAAGGTATTCCAAAAGATTGTAGGGTATTTTTAAAAACTACGCAGAATTGTCAAGAGTTCATTAACGATTTTCAAAATATTTCAAAGGATTCGAAATATTTTAGGGTATTTTAAAAGATTCCCAGGAATTTTAAATAAATTTTAATCATTTCAAGGTTAGTGTTTTTTTTAATTTAGTGGAATATTCAAGATCATTAAAAAGTTTCCCGGGATTTCAAAGGATTTACAATATTTTAAGAAAGTTTGAAAGAACCTAAGAAATTATTAATGCATGCATTTTAATTATTTCAAAGTATTCCAAAAGATTTTAGGGTATTTTAAAAATTTTAAAGGAATTTTGAAGAGCGTTAAAAAGTTTCAAATATATTTAAAATGTTTTGAAATATTTAAAGGGATTTTAAAGATATCAATGTATTTTTTTAATTACGGTTTTTTTAATATACTAAAAAGGGTTCAACGATTTGAGATAGTCTAGGCTATTTACAAATATTCCAAGGAATTATAAATAAATTTCAAGAATTTCAAGGTTAGGGTATTTTTTTTAATTAAGGGGAATTTTTAAAATCTTTGAAAAGTTTCCAGGGATTTCAAAGGATTTTTAAATCATTTTAGAGTATTTTAAAAGAACCCAAGAAATTTTTTAATGTATTTTAATTATTTCAAATTATTCCAAAAGATTTTAGGGTATTTTTAATAATTACAGGGAATTTTCAAGAGCTTTAAAGTTTCAAAAATATTTAAAAGAATTTGAAATATTTTATGCTATTTCAAAATATTTCAAAGGATTAGAAATATTTTAGGGTATTTTTAAAAATTACGAGGAATTTTCAAGTGCATTAAAAAGTTTCAAAAATATTTAAAAGGATTTCAAATATTGTATGGTACTTTAAAATATTTCCAGGAATTGTAAATAAATTTCAGGAACTTCAAGGTTTTCCAGAGTATTTAAAGGATTTTATTGCATTTTTAAAAATTACGAAGAATTGTCAATAGTTCATTCATGAGTTTCAAGTTTCAAGTTTTTTTAAGTTAAGAGGAATTTTTTAAATCTTTGTAAAACTTTCCAGGGATTTCAAAGGATTTTAAAACATTTTAAAAGATTCCTAGGAATTTTAAATAAATTTCAATAACTTCAAGGTTTTCCAGAGTATTTAAAAGGAATTTTAGGGCATTTTTAGAAATTACGAAGAATTGTCAAGAGTTCATTAAAGACTTTCAAAATATTTCGAAAGATTAGAAATATTTTAGGATATTTGCAAGTATTCCAAGCAAATTTTAAATAAATTTCAATAATTTGAAGGTTAGGGATTTTTTTAATTAAGAGGAATATTCAAGATCATTAAAAAGTTTTCAGGGATTTCAAAGGATTTACAATATTTTAAGATATTTTGAAATTACGGGTTTTTTTTTAATATCCTAAAAAAGTTCCAAGAATTTGAGATAGTTAAGGATATTTACAAATATTCCAAGGAATTATAAAAGAATTTCAAGGTTAGGGATTTTTTTATTTAAGAGAATTTGTTGAATATTTGAAAAACTTTTCAGGGATTTCAGAGGATTTAAAACATTTTAGGGTATTTTAAAAGAACCCAAGGCATTTTTGTAATGCATTTTTATTATTTCAAGGTATTCCGAAAGATTTTAGGGTATTTTTAAAAATTACAAGGAATTTTCAAGTACTTTAAAGAGTTTCAAAAATATTTCAAAGTATCAGAAATATTTTAGGATATTTAAAAATATTCCAAGCAATTTTAAATAAATTTCAATCATTTCAAGGTTAGGGCACTTTTTTATATTAAGAGGAATTTTTTAAATGTTTGAAAAGTTTTCAGGGATTTCAAAGTATTTAAAACATTTTAGGGTATTTTAAAAGAACCCAAGATTTTTTTAATGCATTTTAATTATTTCAAATTATTCCAAAAGATATTAGGGTATTCTTAATAATTACAAGGAATTTTCAAGAGCTTTATAGTTTCAAAAATATTTAAAAGGATTTGAAATATTTGATGCTATTTCAAACAAATTTTTAAGGATTAGAAATATGTAAGTGTATTTTCAAATATTCCAATCAATTTTAAATAAATTTCAATAAGTTCAAAGTTAGGGATTTTTTTAACTAAGAGAAATATTCAAGATCATTAAAAACTTTTCAGGGATTTCAAAGGATTTAAAATATTTTAAGAAAGTTTGAAAGAACCTAAGAAATTATGAAGCAACGCATTTTAATTATTTCAAAGTATTCCAAAAGATTTTAGGATATTTTTAAAAACTACAAGGAATTTTGAAGATAGTTTAGGCTATTTACAAATATTCCAAGAAATAATAAATAAATTTAAATAATTTCAAGGTTAGGGATTTTTTTTATTTAATAGGAATTTTTTTAAATAATTGAAAAGTTTCCAGGGATTTGAAAGGATTTCAAACATTTTAGGGTATTTTAAAAGAACCCAAGAAATATGTTTAATGCGTTTTAATTATTTCAAGGTATTCCAAAAGATTTTAGGGTATCTTAAAAAATTATGAGGAATTTTCAAGTGCTTTAAAAAGTTTCAAAATATTTCAAAGGATTAGAAATATTTTAGTGTATTTACAAAAATTTCAATTAATTTTAAATAAATTTCAATAATTTCAAAGTTAGGGGTTTTTTTAATTAAGAGGAATATTCAAGATCATTAAAAAGTTTTCAGGGATTTCAAAGGATTTCAAAAATATTTAAAAGGATTTAAAAATTTTTATGGTATTTTAAAAGATTCCAGGGAATTTTGAGTGAATTTCAATAAGTTCAAGGGATTTTAAAGATATCAATGTATTGTTTAAATGGAGAGGTTTTTTAATATCCTAAAAAAGTTCCAAAAGATTTCCAAGGATTTGAAATAGTTTAGGCTATTTACAAATATTCCAAGGAATTATATATAAATTTAAGCAATTTCAAGGTGAGGGAATTTCTTTTATTTAAGAGGAATTTTCATGATGTTTAAAAAGTTTTGAGGAATTTGAAAGATTTTGGACTATTTTAAAAATTGACAAGGAGCTTTGAAGAGATCTAGTTCTTTTTTTTTAATATTTGGAAAGATTTTAAAGTATTTGAATTATTTAAGGGTATTTTAAAAGATTTCAAGAAATTTTAAATAAATTTCGCTAACTTCCAGGTTTTCCAGAGTATTTAAAGGATTTTATTGCATTTTAAAAATTACGAAGAATTTTCAAGTTCAAGGGATTTTAAAGATAACTCCAAGGAACTATAAAAGAATTTGAAGGTTAGGGATTTTTTTATTTAAGACAATTTTTTTAATATTTGGAAAACTTTTCAGGTATTTCAGAGGACTTAAAACATTTTAGGGTATTTTAAAAGAACCCAAGACATTTTTGTAATGCATTTTTATTATTTCAAATTATTCCAAAAGATTTTAGGATATTTTTAAAAATTACACGGAATTTTGAAGAGCGTTAAAAAGTTTCAACAATATTTCAAAATATTTTAAAGGATTTAAAAATTTTAGGGTATTTTAAAAAATTCCAGGAAATTTTGAGTGAATTTCAATAAGGTCAAGGGATTTTAATGATATCAAAGTATTTTGTAAATTGAGAGGTTTTTTAATATCCTTATAAAGTTTCAAGAGATTTCCAAGGATTTAAAATAGTTAATGGTATTTACAAATATTCCAAGGAATTTTAAGTAATTTTCAATAATTTCAAGGTTAGGGCATGTTTTAAAATTAAGGTGAATTTTTAAAATCTTTAAAAAGTTTCCAGGGATTTCAAATGATTTAAAACATTTTAGGCTATTTTAAAAGAACCCAAGAAATTTTGTAATGCATTTTAATTATTTCAAATTATCCCGAAAGATTTTGGAGTATTTATAAAAATTACGAAGAATTTTCAAGAGCTTTAAAAAGTTTCAAAAGATTTCAAAGGATTTGAAATAGTTTAGGCTATTTAAAAATATTCCAAGAATGTCAAATAAATTTTAAGAAAGTTTGAAAGAACCTAAGAAATTATTAATTCACGAATTTTAATTATTTCAAAGTGTTCCAAAAGATTTTAGGATATTTTTAAACATTACACGGGATTTTAAGGAACTTTAAAAAGATTCAAAAATATTTAAAAGGTTTTGAAATATTTTAGGAAAGATTCCAAGGAATTTTTATTAAATTTCAATAATTTCATGGGATTTTATAGATATCAATGTATTTTTTAAATTACGAGGGTTTTTAATATCCTAAAAAAGTTCCAAGGATTTGAGATAGTTTAGGCTATTTACAAATATTCCAAGGAATTATAAATAAATTTCAAGAATTTCAAGGTTAGGGTTTTTTTTTTAATTAAGAGAAATATTTAAGATCATTAAAAACTTTCCAGAGATTTCAAAGGATTTAAAATATTTTAAGAAAGTTCGAAAGAACCTAAGAAATTATGAAGCAACGCATTTTAATGATTTCAAAGTATTCCAAAAGATTTTAGGATATTTTTAAAAACTACAAGGAATTTTGAAGATAGTTTAGGCTATTTACAAATATTCCAAGAAATAATAAATAAATTTAAATAATTTCAAGGTTAGGGATTTTTTTTATTTAATAGGAATTTTTTTAAATAATTGAAAAGTTTCCAGGGATTTGAAAGGATTTCAAACATTTTAGGGTATTTTAAAAGAACCCAAGAAATATGTTTAATGCGTTTTAATTATTTCAAGGTATTCCAAAAGATTTTAGGGTATCTTAAAAAATTATGAGGAATTTTCAAGTGCTTTAAAAAGTTTCAAAATATTTCAAAGGATTAGAAATATTTTAGTGTATTTACAAAAATTTCAATTAATTTTAAATAAATTTCAATAATTTCAAAGTTAGGGGTTTTTTTAATTAAGAGGAATATTCAAGATCATTAAAAAGTTTTCAGGGATTTCAAAGGATTTCAAAAATATTTAAAAGGATTTAAAAATTTTTATGGTATTTTAAAAGATTCCAGGGAATTTTGAGTGAATTTCAATAAGTTCAAGGGATTTTAAAGATATCAATGTATTGTTTAAATGGAGAGGTTTTTTAATATCCTAAAAAAGTTCCAAAAGATTTCCAAGGATTTGAAATAGTTTAGGCTATTTACAAATATTCCAAGGAATTATATATAAATTTAAGCAATTTCAAGGTGAGGGAATTTCTTTTATTTAAGAGGAATTTTCATGATGTTTAAAAAGTTTTGAGGAATTTGAAAGATTTTGGACTATTTTAAAAATTGACAAGGAGCTTTGAAGAGATCTAGTTCTTTTTTTTTAATATTTGGAAAGATTTTAAAGTATTTGAATTATTTAAGGGTATTTTAAAAGATTTCAAGAAATTTTAAATAAATTTCGCTAACTTCCAGGTTTTCCAGAGTATTTAAAGGATTTTATTGCATTTTAAAAATTACGAAGAATTTTCAAGAGCTTAAAAAAGTTTCAAGAGATTTCAAATGATTTGAAATAGTATAGGCTATTTACAAATATTCCAAGGAATTTTAAATAAATTTTAATAATTTCAAGGTTATGGAATTTTATTTTAAATAAAAGGAATTTTCAAGATCTTTGAACATTTTTTAGTGATTTAAAAGATTTTAGGCTATTTTTAAAAATAACAAGGAATTTTGAAGGGCTTTAAAAAGTTTCCAAAATATTTTAATGGGTTTCAAAGTATTTGGAATATTTTAGGTTATTTTAAAAGAACCCAAGAAGTTTTTAATGCATTCTAATTATTTCAAGGTATTCCAAAATGTTTTAGGGTATTTTTAAAAATTATTAAGAATTTTCAAGAGCTTTAAACAGTTTCAAAAACATTTCAAAGCTTTTAAAATTATTAGGGTATTTTAAAGAGTCCAAGGAATTTTTAATAAATTTCAATAAGTTGAAGGTTTTCCAAAGGATTTTAAGGATAACAAGGTATTTTTTAATGCCTTAAATTCTGCAGAATTCTCTTTCTTTTTTAATTCTATGGAATTATTCTAAATTTACTCAATTCAACTCAAATCCGTGGATATTTTTTAAGATATTTCATAGAATTTACAAAATAATTTAGGGTATATATTAAAAAATTCCAAGAAATTTTCACGAACTTTAAAAAACTTCAAGGAATGTCAAGGATATATTCACAAGAATAAAATGATTTTAACGATTTTAAAATATATTAAAATGTTTCGAAAGATTGCATCAAATTTGAAATATTTTACGGAATTGATAATTCCTTGGAATTGTTCAAAATGCCGTAAAATCTTTCAAATTTGATGCAATCTTTCGAAATATCTTAAAATATTTTAAAATCCTAGGAATCCTTTAATTTTTGCGAATAGATCCTTGACATCCCTTACAATTTTTTAATATATACCCTAAATTATTTTTTAAATTCTGTGAAATACCTTCAAAAACATCCATGGAATTGAGTGGAATTGAGTAATTTTAGAATAATTCCACAAAAATGAAAAAACATAATTCTGAAGAATTTAAAAGAATTAAAAAATACCTTGAGATCTTTAAAATCCTTTGGGAAACCTTCAACTTATTGAAATTTATTAAAAACTCCTTGGAATCTTTTAAAATATCCTAAAGATTTTAAAAGCTTTGAAATGTTTTTGAAACTGTTTAAAGCTCTTGAAAATTCTTAATAATTTTAAAAAATACCCTAAAATCTTTTGGAATACCTTGAAATAATTAGAATCGATTAAAAATATCCCAGTTTTTTTTTAAGTAACCTAAAATATTGCAAGTACTTTGAGACCTTTTCCAATATTTTTTTGCCTAAAATCGTTTAAATTCCTCGAAAAATTTTTAAAGATCTAGAAAGTTCCTCTTATTTGAAAAAAATTCCCGAATCTTGACATTATTAAAAATAATTTGAAATTCCTTGGAATATTTGTAAACAGCCTAAACTATTTAAAATAAAAATATTAAGGTATTAAAACTTACTGTCTTTATATAATTGTGTTTATATTTTTTAATTGGTTTTTTATTCACCTTGTATTTTTATGAAATTCTATAATATTTTGGTACATTTAAAAGAATTTATTTCCTAGAATTTGGAAATATATGCAATGATATTACAAGATCAGTATGGGTTTTAAGATATTTTACAAGATTTGACATTATTTTATGATTTTATAAATTTTATGATCGTCATAGATTTGAAGAAATTTGAAATTATTTTTTGGAATTTACCCTGAATTCTTATTAATTTATCCTGAATTCTTTTACTTTGGAATGTTTTAATTCACTTGAATTTTTATAAAACTTAATTCTACTTAATTCTATTAATTTTTGTGAAATCCTAAAAGATTATATTTAATTTATCCTGAGGATCAATTTATAAAATGGACAAAAAAATTGAAAAAGATTTGAAAAATCTATTTTATGTTATTTTAAAAGATTAAAAAGAAAATTTCAATTGATTTCAGTAATTTAATATGATTTTAAAGGATTTGAAATATTTGAAGTTATTATAAAAGATTCAAAATTTTCAGATTTCGAAAGATATTAAAAAATTTGAAATATTTTAAAAAACAATTTATTTATTTCAATAGTGTGACGAGATTTTCATGTAATTTCCAAGGATTTTATTAATTGTAAGGGATTTTAATATTTTATTTTATTTCAAAGAATGTATGTATTTACAAAAACTGAGGGATCTTTTAGGTTTTCAAAGATTTAAAGAGATTTTAAAATATTTTTTGCAATTCATATGGAATTCGCCCTGAATATTTTTGAATTCTTTTAAATTCTCGCTTGTTTTTTTATAAGTTTTATCGAATTATTCTGGTTTCCTTTCAATTCTTCTAAAATCGCTCAAATTTTACTGAAATGAATAATTTTTCTTTGGTTTAAAAAATTATTTCCAATTAATTTCAATTTTCTATAGACATTCGTCACTTTTTTTGGTGAATTCTCAGGCATTTCCTCAAATTCTTTTGAATTCTCTTAAATTTTTATAAGCTTATTCCAAGTTCACTAAATTCAGGGAAGTTTTTTCATATTTTTAACTTTTTTTCAGTTTTTTAAAATTTGGTTTTTAAATTAAACTTGAATTTTTGATGAAATTCATCGAATTCTTCTCTTTTGTCTTAAATTCCTCTGAATTCATTCTAATTTTATTATAATGAGCAGTATTTTTTCGTTTATAAATATTTTTTCAATTTATATATTTCGACAGGGAAATTCGTCTATTGAAAAGGCTGAAGCATAAGCATGTGATTGATCTCGTGGACGTACTCATTAATGAGGAAAAGGAGAAAATGTATTTAGTGATGGAATTCTGCGTAGGAGGACTTCAGGTATTCTATTTCATACTTTTTGTTTAGAGATCGCATTTTTTTCTACTATTTCGAGAGAAAAATCACACTAAAGGCACTATTTTCTACTTCATAAAAATAGCTGATTTTTAAACCAAATAGTTATATTTTCAAAAAAAAAATTAATGTTCAATAAATTACGTAAGTTTTACATAAAACTTACATTTTCTACCAAATTTTAAAATTTTCATTTGCATTTTCTACCTGAAGATATTAATTTTTAACATAAAATGTAATATTTGATATTTAAGTCAAAAAATATTTTCTTTTCAACCAAGAAGATTAATTTTTTACCGAAAAATACGAATTTCAAACAAAATATATGAATTTTGAACTAAAAAAAATCAATTTTCAACCAAAAATGAAATAGTATAATTTTCAGTTAAAAAGTTAAGTTTCAACCAAACTGATGAATTTTCCACATAAAAAATTTAATTTTGAATAAAATATTTAATTTTTACTTTAAGAAATTACTTTATAACAAAAACAAAATAATTTTTAATATAAAAGTTCAATTTTTAACAAAGGAATTGAATTTTCAACAATAAAGTTTCATTTTTAACAAACAAAAATTAATTTTCTACCAAAAAATAAAATTAATTTTAAAAACAAATTGGTTGAACTTGCAATTGAAAAAGTTGATTTCTCAACCACAAATGCAGAATTTAAATTGCCAATTACAAAATTAATTTGTAATAAAAAGAAAACAAATTATATTTGATTAATTTTCAGTTTAGATTTTGTTCGTTTATAAATTGTTATTAAATAAATAGTTGAATTTGAAATTAAGTTTCTACAAAATAGATTTATTTTGTACCAAATAGTTGAATTTTATACCATATTGTTGAATTTTCAGGCAAAAAAGATGAAGTTTCTATTTTAAAAAGTAGAATTTTCAAGCCGAGAATATATATTTTCGAACAAAAACTTTATTTACAACCAATAAGTTGAAATTTCAATAAAACAGTTAAATTTTCAGTTTAAAAAAATATATACGTTTGAATCAAAACGAATCTTCAACAAAAAAATTAACGTTTAAGAAAGTAGTTCAACAGATTAATTTTCCACCGAACATTTGAATTTTTAACCGAAAAATTGGTACATTTTCTACCAAATTGTTTAATTTTTGAGCCAAAAATACGAATTTTCTACAAAAAAGTAGAATTTTCGCCCCAAAAATTGTGAATTTTTAATGAGAAAGTTACTTTTCAAAGTTAAACCGATTAATTTTTTACCAGAAAGTTGCATTTTTAAACAAAAATTATTAAATTTCTACAGAAAGAGATTTTCAATAGTTTTTCAATAAAAACTGGGTTTAATTAAATAAGTTCATAATTTAATTTTTAGATTTACTGCCTACATTACCAATTTTTTAAATTGAAACTGTTTTTAGTGCTTAGGCAATTTTAAATAATAAACGTTTATCAATCAATTGTTAATTTTACATGTACATTTTTCAAATATAAACATTTTATTGAACTCGCTTCAAAAAATGTAATATTAGAAAATGTGGTAATGTGGTTTTTTTCAATATTTCTTTTTTTTTTAAATTAGAAAATAAAAATCCAGTGACGAAAATTATATTTGATCTGGATTTTTAAAGTTAAATTTAATGAATAGTTTAAATTTAATTTATATTGAAAGAATTTAAAATGATTTCCACGAATTTCAAGAGATTTTGTTTTAAAAAATCGGTAGAACTGTTAATATTTCAAAATTTGTTATGGATTTCAAATACTTCGTTTTTAATATTAGAAATATTAGAAAATCTTTTACTTAAAAAAAATTATTTTTAATTTAAAGAAGTTTAAAATTTTGGATAAAAAATATTTTTATTTTATCAACTGTAAATAAAAATAAATTATTTTAACTGTTTCAATACGAAAGTCTCATTCATTTAAAAAATGTAAACGTCCGATTGAAACTTTATAAACTATTTTAAACTTTAAAAAAATTTATAATTATATTTATAATTAAAGGTTC
The DNA here is from genome assembly GCA_035041075.1 of Acraspis erinacei. NCBI lineage: Eukaryota > Metazoa > Arthropoda > Insecta > Hymenoptera > Cynipidae > Acraspis > Acraspis erinacei. Next base: position 13,312,087 of record JAWWLR010000155.1, on the reverse strand, counting down.
TTATTAAATTAAAAATATTGTTTCAGTTTAAAATATTCCATTTTTATAACATTCAATTGTTAATTTTGTTACTAATTAAAATAATAATTATTTAATCAAATTTAAAATTAAACGATTTAAAACAAAATGTAGATTTTTGCAGATTTAAAACAAAAAATTTATAAGGTTTTTAATAATTGTGAAAGGCTTCAAAATAATAAAAACCTTTTATTTTTAAGATTCCTAGTGAAATTGAAAATGATTTTTCATTTTGGAAAATTATTTTTAAAAAATTTTTCAAAAGATTTTCAATATTGTCAAAACAGAAACTGGAAGATTTTAAGGTTTTAAATTAGCAGGATTTTCTAAAAATTGTAGGAAAACAATCAATCGATTTTAAAAGGTATTTAGAAATTCGGAAAAAAATTTTTAAATAATTTTTAATTAAAAAAAAATTCGTAAACTTCTAGAGTTCACAATATTATAGAAAAAAATTGGAAGCTTTTCAGCAACGTTTAAAATAATATAATTTTGAACATTTTAAATTTCAATCAAAAATAAAATATTTCAATTTTCAATTAGAAAAAAAAATGACAACCAACAAAAATTTCAACATAATAGATAATTTTTTAACCAAAGAAATGAATTTTTAACCTAATTTTGATAAAATAGTTGAATTTCAACCTAAAATAGATGCATTTTTAACTTTGAATATTTAAATTTAGAGTAAAAAAATTAAATTTCAACGAAATAAAATGAAATTTCGACGAAATAGTGAAATTTTCAATCAAGAAGATTAATTTTCTACAAAATAATATAAATTTTTAACAAAAACCATTACAATACTACAAAAGACGAATTTTCAACTCAAACAAATAATTTTTAGCAAAATTGTTCAATTTTTAATTTAAGAATAAAATTAATTTTTAACTAAGCTTCTACTTTCAACTCAGTAGTTGAATTTTCAACATAATTTTTCAATTTTCAACCAAATAAATAAATTTTAAACTAAGTTTCATTTTCAGTTAAAAAATTTAATTTTTAACTAAAATAAAACAAATTTCTATCAAAATAGTTAAATGATCAAACAAAAAAATGAAATTTTTAATAAAATCGTAAATGTTCAACCGTGAAAATGAATTTTTACCCAAATCGATGATTTTTTAATCCAAAAGATTTATTTTCTACCAAAAAAGACAAATTTTCAACAAATTAATTCAATTTCAACCTAAAACAGATAAAATTTCGAATTAATAATTTGAATCCTTAATTAAAAGAGACTAATTTTTAAAACCAAAAGAAGGAATTTTCAACAAAATTGTTGAATTTTCAACCAAATAAATAAATTTTAAAGTAAAAAATACTAAAATTCTAAAGCAAAAATGGAATAAATTTTCAGTTCATTTAGTTTCATTTTCAGTTTAAAAAATTTTAATTTTTAACTAAAATAAAATGAATTTCTATCAAAATAGTTAAATGATCGAAGAAAGAAATGAATTTTTGTATAAAATCGTAAATCTACAATCGTGAAAATTAATTTTTACCCAAATAGGTGAATTTTTAATCCGAAAGATTTATTTTTTACCAAAAAAGACAATTTTTCAACAAATTAATTCAATTTCAACCTAAAACAGATAAAATTTCGATTAAATAATTTGAATCCTTAACCAAAACAGATTAATTTTCAACCGAACAGTTATGATTTTCAATTAAAAAAAGATGCAATTTTTTGACAAAATGAAATGAATTTGGGATAAAACAGTTGAATTTTCAACTAAAACAAATTACTTTTTAACCAAATTATCGAATTTTCAATAAAATAGGTACATTTTCAAACAAAGAAATAAAATTTCAACAAAAAGGTGAAGTTTGAACTAATAAGATTACTTTTCTACCAAATCAACGAATTTTCCACCCAAAATATGAATGAATGGAACAAATCCATCTATAGTAAAAATAATTAAATTCCAACCAAATAAAATACATTTTATATCAAGCAGATAAATTTGCAACCAATATTAAATTTTTATCAAAAAAAGCTAAATAAACCAAAAATGGAAGTCACATTTTCAGTTTAAAAAATTAATTTTTACGGAAATAGTTGATTTTTGAACCAAAAGACGAATTTTCTGCCAAAAAAGACAAAATTTTCAAGAAAATATTTAAATTTCAACCTAAAGCAGATAAAATTTCAATTGAATAAATTAAATTTTGAACGAAATAGTTCAATTCTTAACCAGATTAATTTTCCAGCAAGATGATTAATTTTCTACCAAAAAAAAAGATTATTTTTTAACGAAATACATGAATTTTCAAACAAATATTTAAATTTTTAAAGGAAATATTCAATGTATACGTTAAAATGTTAACGAAGAAATTAATTTTCAACTTAAAAAATAAATTTTAACATAATGATTAAATTTTTAACAAAAAATTACTTTTCAAACTAAAATGATGAATAATAAAAAAAGGAATATTTAACAAATATGTAGATGATATTTAACTTAAAAAAAGATTTTAATTTAAACTAAAAACAGTTATGTTCAATAAAAAAATGAATCTTCAACAACATATTTCAATCCTTAACCAAAACAGATTAATTTTCAACGAAACAGTTATGATTTTTAATCACAAAAGTAGATGAATTTGAAATAAAATAGTTGAACTTTCAACTTAAAAAAAAATGAAATTTTTAACAAAATTATCGAATTTTCAATAAAATAGTTACATTGTCAACCAAAGAAATAAATTTCCAAAGAAAAATAATCAAGTTTGAACTAATGAGATTACTTTTCTATCGAGACAACGAATTTTGCACACAAACGATTCATTTTCGATCTTTTTATATTTTTCGTAGTGTGTCGCTTATCTTTGAAATCTATAATTTATCAAAGTTAAAAATTCTAAATTTTGCAGTTTATTTGTAGTTTATTTCCTATTGCATCAAATGCAAAAATGTTTCGCCCTAAATTTTTATTTTTTTGACTGAAAAATGCTTATTTTTAATTTGAGTCTGAGAGAATTCAAGCCTTATTTTCAATTTAAATTCAAAATATGAATTATATTAAGAATTAAATAACAATTCTTAAAAGAGTTTTTGCAAGATATTCTGAATTATAAGAGCGATTTAAAACCGAAAATCTGGAGAGAAAGACAGAAATCTGAAAAAAATAATTTAAAATTTTATGAAAAGCTTTTTTTTCTTTTCTAAATTTAAAAAGGAATGTTTAATCTTTCTATGACCCTTTTTTCCTTTTTTTTGAGCTCTTTTTGTGCTCTGATCCCTGAAAAATCGTCTAAATTGTTTCCAGGACATGTTGGATTCGACGCCTAATAAAAGGTTTCCTCTCTGGCAAGCTCATGGTTACTTTTGCCAATTACTGGACGGTCTGGAGTATCTCCACAGTAAAGGAATCGTCCACAAGGACATAAAACCAGGAAACCTGTTACTGACTCTGGATGGTACTCTAAAAATCAGTGACTTTGGAGTTGCCGAGGTACGAATCTAAAGTTCAAATTGCCCGGGAAACGAATTAATTACCATTTTTTTTTCAGAAAATGGTTGACTTTTTAACAAATTATAGTTGAATTCTAAAAGAAAAAATATAGATTTTTAACGAAATATTTAATATTTCCTATTTCAACGGAACAAGGTTTGAATTTTTAATAAAAAACGAGAGAATTTTTAATAAAACGCTTAAATTCTCGACCAGAAAAGATGATTCAACCAAATAGTTGAATTATCAACTAAAAAATATAATTTTTCAACCAAAAATGGAATAGTTACATTTTCGTTTAAAAAGTAATTTAAAAAAAACGAATTTTGAAAGAAATATTTGAATCCTCAATAAAAATTATGATTTTTCCAGAAAATTAAATTATTTTCTACTCAAGAAGACGAATTTTCAACGAACATTCATTAATTTTTCTACCAAACAGAAAAATTTCCCATCGACATTATGAATTGTCAAGAAAAAGTTTAATTTTAAGTTTTTACCAAATGATTGATTTAAAAAAAAATTTCAACCTAAAATGGAATAGTTACATTTTCAGTTCAAAAATTAATTTAAAAAAATGCTGCTAGTTTAATTTATTAATTTTATGCCCAAAATACGAATTTTCAACCAAATGTTTGAATTTTTCTCCCAACAGCAAATAGTTGAATTTTCTTTCAAAATAGTTGAATTTTCAACAAAATAGTTGCATTTTTAACAAAAAAAGTTAGTTTTCTACAAAGAAGTTAATTGTTCAAATAAATAGTTTAATTTTTAACCAAGTAGTTTAATTTTTTTTAATCGACCAAAAATGGAATTTTCCGTTTAAAAAATTAATTTTTGGACCAACAAAAAGCAACTAATTTTCCAGCAGCTAAATTGAACAAAAAAATACGATTTTGTAACATTATAGTTGAATTTTCAGCCAAAAAGTAAATAAAAAAAGAATATTAATTTCATATCCAAAATTTGAATTTTCAATAAAATATATGAATTTTTCAGCCAACTGCAAATGCTTGAATTTTCTACCAAATTAGTTAAATTTTCAACCAAATAGTTGAATTTTTATCAAAAAAGTTAATTTTCTAGCGATTAGTTAATTTTTCAAAATAATAGTTTAATTTATAACCAAAGGTTTGAATTACAAAATTTTTTTACCAAAAATGGAACAATTCTACATTTTCAGTTTAAAAATTAATTACAAAAAAATTTCTGCCAGTTTAATTAATTGAACCAAAATCTGTGAATTTTTAACAGTATGGTTAAATCCAAAGCCAAAAAGATAAATTTACACACAAAAAATTAGTTTTATGCCCAAAATACGAATTTTCAATTAAATATATATTTTTTGTCCTAACAGCAAATAGTTGAATTTACTTAGAAAATAGTCGAATTTTTAACAAAGAAGTTAATTTTCCACAAAGCAATTAATTTTTCAAATAAATAGTTGAAGTTTTATCCAAATATTTGAATTTTGAAATCAAAAAATATAATTTTTCAACCAAAAATGGAAT
>JAWWLR010000155.1:13284192-13307000 GCA_035041075.1 Acraspis erinacei | reverse complement strand
ATTTTGAAATCAAAAAATATAATTTTTCAACCAAAAATGGAATAGTGACCTTTTCAGTTTAAAAATAATTAAAAAACAACATTAAATATATGAAATTTTCTTCCGACAACAAATAGTTGAATTTTCTTCCAAAATAGTTGAATTTTCAACCAAATAGGTGAATTTTTAACAAAAAAAGTTAACTTTCTACAAATTAGTTAATTTTTCTAAAATATGGTTTAATTTTTAACCAAATATTTGAATTAAAAAATAATAAGAATAATTTTTCAACCAAAAATGGAATAGTTACATTTTCAGTTTAAAAATTAAATTAAAAAACACATTTTTCTACCAGTTTAATTTAACCAAAATCGGTGCATTTTTAACAGTATGGTTGAATCCACCGCCAAAAAGGGAAATTTTTCTTCCAACAGCAAATAGTTGAATTTTCTTCCAAAATAGTCGAACTTTAAACCAAATAGGTGAATTTTTAACAAAAAACTTAATTTTCTACAAAGTAGTTAATTTTTAACAAAAAAGTTAATTTTCTACAAAGTAGTTAATCTTCCAAATAAATAGTTGTTTTTTAAACCAAATAGGTGAATTTTGAAGAAAAAGATCAAATTTCAACAAAATAGCCGCATTAAAAAAAATTTCCGGCAAATAATATACATTTTCTAACAAAAAATGAATTTTTCACCCCAAAATAAGAATTTCTAACAAAATAGTTAATTTTCAATAATATGCGCTTTAATTTTCTACCAAATTGTTAAATTTTCGAACCAAAAAGACCAATTTTTTATGAAGCAGTTCAATTTTCGAACCGAAAAATATGAATTCTCAACGAAACCTGTAATACTTGATATTTTAACGAAAAGTTATGTTAATTTTAAATAAAAAGCAGTTGAGCTTAATCAAAAAGAGTACAATTTTTAACAAAACCAATCATTCTAAGGAAAAATCGAGGAGATCGATCACTTGAAATATCACTAATTCGATTTCGATTTTTTAAATGTTAATTCTAATTTTTAACTTTTTCAATTAAAAAATAATTTAGTTTGCAATGCGTATTTCTAAAATCTTTTACTTACAAATTTTTCCATTTAAGGTATTTATTTTTAATTGTTAATTTTGAATTTAAAGCGTTTTAACATGCAGTTTTGAAAACTTGAACAATTAAAAATTAAAACCGTTGTGAATCGAAAACTTTTGATAAAAACGTCTTAACTTGATCAACTGTAAATGTAAATTATTTATTGATTTTTAAAATTGTGTTATTTTTTAAATTCCAAAAAAAAAATTATTATTATTATTTAGCTATATTTTAATGTATATTTGAAATGAGCAATGAGGAATCAATTATTGAAAAGAAAAGAATTTAAAACTAAATTGTTCAAAATAAATAGCCTTGAGTTGAAAATTTTGGAGAAAAAAATTCTTATTCTGATTAAGAATCAGGCCCTGTCTTCTTACCTGGAAAACACTTAATTTTTCAGGCAAATTTTTAGATATCTGGAAAAACCTGGAAATGTCGGATATTTTTTTAAAGTCAAGGAATTTTTTCGAGAGCTTGCTTAATTTTTCTTTCATTGTAATATAAAATTAAATAACAATGTTTTTTTAATTTATACAAGTAGCTTTATTTGACTAGATTAAACTATTTAGTTGATACTTCTTTTTTTGACTGAAAATTAATTAATTTTTGTTGTTAAAAATTTAACTATTTGTTTGAAAATTCGCCTTTTTTAATAGAAAATAATTTTTTGCTTGAAATTTCAGCAGTTTCGTAAATTTTTCTTTCTTTCTTGACTGAAAATTTGTTTATAGATGCAAATTCAACTCTCTTTGAAAATTTTGACTTTTTTTGTGTCGAATTCACTTGGTTTTAATTTGAAATAAAAATCTTTTTTAGTTAAAATATCAACTATTACCTTTTTCCTTAAGACTTCATCTTCTTTCGTTGAAAATTATACTACTTGGTTGAAATTTAAACTCTTTTGTTAAAAATAATTTCTTTTTAGGTTTCATCATTATAATTAAACATTCATCTTTTTGGCTGAAAATTGAACTATTCCATTTAAATATTTATCATTTTAGTTGAAAACTTATATTTTTGTTTGTTTAAAATGCAACTATTTTAGTTGAAGATTCATAATTTCAATAAAAAAATCATTACTTTGGTTGAAAATTTAACTACCTTGTTAAAAATTCGTTTTTATTTTTGGTTTGAAATTAATCTTTTTAACTGAAAATTCAACTATTCAATTTTTAGTTGAAAAATTATCTTTTTCAGTGTAAAACTAATGTATTTTGCTGAAAATTTGTATTTTTTAGCAAATAAATAAATCCTTTTGGTTAAAAATCAAAATATTCGATTTAAATATTCATAATTTTAGTTGAAAATTCACCTTTTTTGTTTGAAATCAAACTCCTTCAGTCAAAGATTCATAATTTTATTTAAAAAAAATTAATTATAAATTAATTAATAATTATTTTTTATTTTTAATTAAAAATTTCAGTTTCTTCGTTGAAAATTCGTCTTTTCTTTTTGTTTTAGGAAAATTAATCTTTATGCTTAAAAATTGAACTATTCCATTTAAATATTTATTATTTTAGTTGAAAATTTGTATTTTTGTTGTTAAAATGCAACTATTTCAGTTGAAGATTCATAATATCAATAAGAAAATCATTACTTTAGTTACAAATTTAACTATTTTGTTGAAAATTCGTTTTTATTTTTGTTTGAGAATTTATCTTTTTTCAGTGTAAAATTAATTTAATTTGTTGATAATTTGTATTTTTTAGTGAATAAATAAATCCTCTTTGTTAGAAATCAAAATATCCCATTTAAATATTCATAATTTTATTTCAAAATTCATATTTTTCCGTTTTTTATATATATTTTTTTGTTTAAAATCAAACTATTTCAGTCAATAACTCATAATTTTATTTGAAAATTTAAATATTTTGTTGGGAATTCGTTTTTATTTTTAACTTACAATTTCACCATTTCCCTTTGTGGTTAAAAATGTATTTTTTTTAGTAAAAAATGTGTCTATTTAGTAGAAAATTCATGTTCTTCGTTGAAAATTTATCTAGTTGGTCAAAAATTCAATTAGACTAGTTAAAAATTCATCATTTTAGTTGAAAATTCATCTCCTTGGTTGACATTGTTTTTTAAATTAAAAATTTAAACCGAAAATTTCTTCGTTGAAAATTCGTCTGTTCTTTTTTTGAGAAAAATTAATCTTGTTGGTTAAAAATTGAACTATTTCATTTAAATATTTATCATTTTAGTTGAAAATTGATATATTTTTTGTTTAAAACGCAACTATTTCAGTTGAAGATTTATAATTTCAATAAAAAAATCATTACTTTGGTTAAAAATTCAACTACTTTTTGAAAATATGTTTTTATTTTTGGTTGAAAATTAATTTTTTTAATTGCAAATTCAACCATTCAATTTTTAGTTGAAAAATTATCTTTTTCAGTGTAAAATTAATGTATTTTGTTGATAATTCGTCTTTTTGAGTAAATAAATAAATCTTTTTGGTTAAAAATCAAAATATTACATTGAAATATTCATAATTTTAGTTTAAAATCCATCTTCTTTGTTTCAAATGGAACTATTTCAGTCAAGGATTCATAATTTTATTTGAAAATTGAACTATTTTAGTTGAAAATTTATATTTTTCTGTTTAAAATGCAACTACTTCAGTTAAAGATTCATAATTTCAGCCAAAGAAATCATTACTTTAGTTAAAAATTTAACTATTTTGTTGAAAATTCGCTTTTATTTTTGGTTGAAAATTAATTTTTTTAATTGCAAATTCAACCATTCAATTTTTAGTTGAAAAATTATATTTTTCAGTGTAAAATTAATGTATTTTGTTCATAATTTGTATTTTTTAGCAAATAAATAAATCCTCTTGGTTAAAAATCAAACTATTCGATTCAAATATTCATGATTTTAGTAGAAAATCGATCTTTTTTATTTAAAATTGAACTATTTCAGTCAAAGATTCATCATTTTATTTGAAAATTTTAATATTTAAAATTTAACTATTTGGTAGAAAATTTATCTAGTTGGTTAAAAATGTAACTATTCTAGTTAAATATTCATAATTTTAGTTGAAAATTCATCTCCTAGGTTGACATTTTTTTTAATTGAAAATTTAAAACGAAAATTTATTCGTTGAAAATTCGTCTGTTTTTTGTTGTTGAGGAAAATGAATCTTTTTGGTTAAAAATTGAACTATTTCGTTTAAATATTTATCATTTTAGTTGAAAATTTATATTTTTGTTTGTATAAAGTGCAACTATTTCAGTTGAAGATTCATAATTTCAATAAAAAAATCATTACTTTAGTTAAAAATTTAACTATTCTGTTGAAAATTCGCTTTTATTTTTGGTTGAAAATTAATTTCCATAACTGAAAATTCAACTATACCATTTTTGGTTGACAATTGATCTTTTTCAGTGTAAAATTAATGTAATTTTTTTTAAAGTTCGTATTTTTAATAAATAAATAAATCCTTTTGGTTAAAAATCAAAATATTTAATTTAAATATTCATAAGTTTGGTTTAAAATTTATTTTTTTTTGTTTAAAAACAAACTATTTATTCAAAGATTCATAATTTTATTTGAAAATTAAACTATTTTCTTGAAAATTCGTTTTTATTTTAAACAGAAAATTTCATCATTTTCTTTTTTGGTTATTTAAGTATTCAATTTTCGGTTGAAATGTGATGGTTCTTCGTTGAAAATTCTTTTTTTTGTGGAAAATGAATCCAGTTGGTTAAAAATTGAACTATTCCATTGAAATATTTATCATTTTAGATGAAAATTTATATGTTTCTGTTTAAAATGCAATTGTTTAACATGAAGATTCATAATTTCAATAAAAAAAATCACTACTTTGGTTAAAAATTTAACTATTCTGTTGAAAATTCGCTTTTATTTTTGGTTGAAAATTAATTTTGTTAACTGAATATTCAACTATTCGTGTCTTTTGTTGAAAATTCGTATTTTTAATAAATAAATAAATCCTTTTGGTTAAAACTCAAACTATTCAATTTAAATATTCATAATTTTAGTTGAAAATTAATCTTTTTTGTTTCAAAGTAAACTATTTCAGTCAAAGATTCCTCATTTTATTTGAAAATTTAATTATTTTGTTGAAAATTTGTTTTTATTCTTAACTGCAAATTTCATCATTTCCTTTTTTGATTACAAATTTATCTTTTTTATTAGAAAATTGGACTATTTGGCAGAAAATTCATCTAGTTGTTAAAAAATGCAACTATTCTAGTTAAAGATTCATCATTTCAGTTTAAACTCCTTGGCTGATATTTTTTTTTAAATTGAAAATTTAAGTACTGAATTTTTGGTTGAAAGTTGATGTTTCATCGTTGAAAATTTCTTTAATTTCTTGAAAATTCGTCTGTTTTTTTTTTAAGGAAAACTATTCTTGCTGGTTAAAAATTGAACTATTCCAATTAAATATTTATCATTTTAGTGGAAAATTTATATTTTTTGGTTTAAAAAAAAATTTTAGTAGAAACTGGTGGTGTTTGTTTGAAAATTCAATATTTTTACCTTTAATTTTAGAAATTCAAAGTATTTTAAATTGAATTTGATATTGTATTCACATTAATTTTCGTTGAAATAATATATTTCCTTATTTTCGTGAAAAATCTATTTCCATTGTTTTTATACGATTTCTACTCACTCTGAAAGTATCTTTCATTATAAATATTAATATATTAAATATGCAATGAATTTTAAGAATATAAAGATTAACTAATTTTTTAATTATTATTATTTAAACTCATGGGCTTTAAAAACACATTTAAAAATGAATTAATACTCTTTTTTATTATATTTAATATTTTTTTAAAAGGAATAAAAAAATATTATTTATCATAAAAACGCGAAATTGTATATTTATTTCGAAAAAACATACAATAAAAATAAATTAAAAATACTGTGATAAATTAGACCTGAAAAAATTTTTACATACTCTGGGAACAGGGAATTTTCAAAAATAATTATAATTCCGATTTGGAAAAGAGGATTTGTCAAAAGTTAAAAAAATTATTAGTTAGAAAATACAATTTTTTTAAATAAATATAATTCCCAGTCTGGAAAAATAAAAAATTTGGTGAAAACCGGGAAATATTTTAAACTCGTTAATTTTTCAAGACTTTCTCCATTTTTATATCAATTCTTTGCTAGATTTTTATATTTTTTCGTAATGTAAAATCCTTTGGGTGAATATTCTCAACCATTTGTCAATTCCCCTTACAATTGTGGAATTATTTATGATTTCAGGCGCTAGATATGTTTGCCAAAGACGACACGTGTACAGCAGGACAAGGCTCACCAGCTTTCCAACCTCCAGAAATAGCTAATGGCTGTGAATCCTTCGCAGGTTTTAAAGTAGACATATGGAGTAGTGGCGTAACTTTGTAAGTTTCCCTATCGTAAAATCCTTTCTTTTTTTTTAAATTTAATTACAGACGTAGGGCCCAAATAGTTCAATTGAAAAAAAAGTTTTTTAAATTGCTTTTTTCTAAATCAGAATTATAATTCTTCCAAAAAATTCCCGCTCCATGTCAAAAATTCCCTGTTCCAAGTGAAATTATATTTATTTACGAGAACTCCCCTTTTCTAAAATTAAAATTATAATTATTTTCTAAAATACCCTGTAGAGTTCTTAAATGCCAAAGGATTTATCATCCTTTTTTTAAATTGAAAATTCAAAAATACTTAGCTGGAAGTGGAAATACTTTGTTAACAATTAATTTATTTTCTATCTGGTTCATAATTTTAGTTAACAAACCTTTTTATTTTTTTCGTTCAAAATTAAATTACTTTCAAAAAAATTATTTTTCCTCGTTCAAACTTAATTGTTTTAAGTAAAAATTTAACTCGTAAAAGTTTGGTTTAAAATTTATCTTCTTATGTTGAATATTCAAATATTAGGTTTGAAATTCTTTTATTTTATTAAAATTTCGAATTTTTTTTGGAAATATTTAAGCTTCTTCGTGACCAGTTCCTCTTTTTCATTAAAAATTCATGAAATTTTTTTTATATTTGTTTGAAAATTTGTGTATTTTGTTCGAAAATTAATCTTATTAGTTGAAGATTTATCTTTTTTGTTGAAAATTAGTTTTGTCTTATTTCGAATTATATTTTTTTAACTGAAAATATAACTATTCCATTTTTTGTCGAAAACTTATCTTTTCTGATAGAAATTTAATCTTTTTGGTTGAAAACTTGTTTTACTATCTGAAAATTTAAGTATTTTATTTTTGGTACAAAATTTTAGTCTTTTTAGTTGAAAATTCATATATTTGGTTAAAAATTAAAATTTTTTAGTTGAAGATTTATCATTTTAGTTGAAAATTAATTTTAGCTATTCCATTTCTTTTGGAACATTGACAAAATTTTTTAGTTAAAAATCCGTTTTTTTAAATAGAAAATTTATCTTTTGGGTAGAAAATTCATCACTGTGATTAAAAATTAATTCCTGTGGCTAAAAATTCGTTTCTTTTTAGTCGAAAATTAATATTTTTAACTGAAGATGTAAGTATTAAATTTTTGCTTGAAAGTTTACTATATTTTTAGTTGAAAATTGATTAATTTTGCTGAAAACTCGTTTTTCTCTCCTTTAAAATTTACTTTTCTAACTGAAAATTGAACTATTGTAGTTTTCGTTTGTAGATTATCTTTCTTAGTTGAAAAATTATATATTTTATTGAAACTCCATCTTTTTTGGTTGAATATTCATCTGTTGGGTTATAAATTGAATTATTTTATTGGGAATTCATGTTTTTAAATCGATTGTTTTAACTGAAAATTTAATTTTTCTATTTTTGATTAGAAAATATTTTTTTGTGTGAAAGAAACTAGATTGTTGAAAATTCTTTTATTTTATTTTTTGGTTGAACATTTATTTTTTTAACCTTTTAAATATTATAATTTTGGTTGAAAATTCACATTTTTAGATGAAAATGTGTGTACTTTATTGAAAATGAGTCTAACTTTTTTTTCGATTCAGAAAAGTGATTTCTACTTTATCTAAAGTCGCAGATTTTTTAGCTTTGAGAATTTAATGAGCATTTATAAGCATTCTGAAATTAGGATTTCAAAAATCTTATTTTCTATCTTTATTAATAATAATTACATTTTTTATATTGACCGGGAATTTTACAAATGTTTAGAAAAAAAATCCGTCCAATTTTGATTTCAACCGTATTTTAAATAATTATAATAGTTACATTGTCATCTTTTGCAATTAAAAATTAAAACCGTTTAAAATCGAGGATTAAAAAAATTAATTTAATCGTTTGGGAGTATAAATTAATTAATGAATTTTAACATTTAATTATACTTTCAGATTTAAAAAAATAAATAATAATTGATTCTAAAAAACGATGCGGCATCAGTTCACAATTTTAGAAATCCCTTTGAATCTCTATAAACTATTTTGAATTTTTAAATAATATATTTATAATTCAAGGCTTTTATTAAATTTCAGTCTAAAATATTCCATTTTGAAACGATGCAATTTGAAATTTTTCATTTAAGAAAAAGAACAATTCCTTAATATTTAGAAATATCTGATTGTTCATTTGAAATCTTTTGAAAAATTTAGAAGCTTTTTAAGAATTTTAATAAGCTTCAAAAGAATAATAACATTTCTTAAGATTGCTAGAAAAATTGAAATAATTTTTTGTTTTGAAAGATTATTTTGAATTCGAATAATTTTCAAAGATGTTTAGAAGTTACAAGATCTTGAAATAAAATTTCGAAGAATCTTAAGGATTTTTAAACTATTTAAAATAAAAATAATTTTAATTTTAATTTGAACAGGGAATTTTCAATCTTTTACAAATTTATAGTTGGAACTTGAATTGGAATAAGACATTTTTCCAAAGAATTTTAATTCTGAGTTGAAGCAGGGAGTTTTCAAATTTTAACCAACTCTGAGTTAAAATTGGTATGTATCCAAAAGAATTATAATTTTTCTTCGAACAGGGAATGTTTAAATTTAAATAAATTGCGAGCTGGAACAGGGAATTTTTAAACAGAATTAATTCCAAAGTTTAAAATTCAAGAGTTACACTTTGAGTTAACTGAAATAATAAAACTTCAACTAAAAATATGAATTTTTAACCAAATATTTAATTGAATTCTCACCCCAAAAGATTAATTTCATAACAAAAAAGACTCAATGTCAACAAAGTACATACATTTTCATCTGAAAAATATGAATTTTCAACCAAAATTATAATATTTAAAAGGTTAGAAAAATAAATGCTTAACGAAAAAATAAAATAATTTTCAACAATCTAGTTTTTTTCACACAAAATAATATTTGTTAATCAAAAATAGAAAAATTAAATTTTCAGTTAAAATAATCAATTTAAAAATATGAATTCCCAATAAAATAATTCAATTTATAACCCAAAAGATGAATCTTCAACCAAAAAAGATAGAATTTCAATCAAATATATAATTTTTCAACTAAGAAAGATAATCTGCAAATGAAAACTATAGTAGTTCAGTTTTCAGTTTGAAAAGCAAATTTTAAAGAAAAGAAAAACGAGTTTTCAACAAAATTAATTAATTTTCAACTAAAAATATAGTAAACTTTCAAGGAAAAATGTAATACTTACATCTTCAGTAAAAATATTAATTTTCGACTAAAAAGAAACGAATTTTCAGCCATAGAAATTAATTTTTAATCACAGCGAAGAAGTTTCTATATAAAAAAACGGATTTTTAACTAAAAATGTTGTCAATTTTCCAAAAGAAATGCAATAGTTAAAATGAATTTTCAATTAAGAAGATTAAATTTCTATAAAAAAGGTGAGTTTTCGACAAAAAATGGAACAGTTACATTTTCAGTTAAAAAAATTAATTCGAAATAAGACGAAACTAATTTTTGTAAAGAAATATAATTTCACTTGGAACAGGGAATTTTTGACATGGAGCGAGACTTTTTTGGAAGAATTATAATTCAGATTTAGAAAAAGCAATTTAAAAAATATTTTTTAATTGAACTATTTGGATGAAAATTTATTTTTCTTTGCAAATTCAACTTTTCTGTTTGATAATTAAACTTTCTTTAGAAAAAAAACCTTTATAATTGAATAGTCGACCATTTGGTTAAAAATCCATCTTTTTAAGCTTAAAATGCAACTGTATAATTGAAAATTATTTTCTTTTTTTCAATAATTTAAAAATTTATATCTTTTTTGTTTGAAACATCAAGTATTATATTTTCCTTGACAATTAATATTTTTTGGTTAAAAATTTAACTACTTCGTAGTTGTTGTAGTGGTTGTTAAAAATTAGTTTTGTCAACTAAAAGTTAATCTGTTTGAATATTTGAAAACTCGTATTTTTTTATTTAATTCGACCGATTTTTATTTACAAAAAAAAAGCTGTTTGGTTGAAAATAATTTGATTAACTGAAAATTTAACAGTTTAAATTTAAGAAAAATCGAGCTTTTTACTTCAATTTGATTAAAAATTCAAAACTTTCTTGGTTGAAATATCCACAATTATATTTTTTGTTTAGAATTCATCTTTTTTAGATTGATGACTTTGGTATAAAATAAATTATCTTGTTGAAATTCCGTTTTTTCTTGTTAAAAATTAATTTTTCAACTAATTAAATTGTTGAAAACTCGCATTTTTTCGTTTTTTAAAAATTATTATTATTTATTTTTAAATAATATTTTTGGTTTAAATATCAAATTTTTGGTCGATAGTTAAACTACTTTTTTGAAAATTAATGTTTTTGGTTGAAGATTCGTCTCTCTGGTTGAAAAATTCAACTAAATTGTTGAAAATGAGTTTTTTTTTAAATGATTTTTTTTACTGAAAATTCAACCGTTTCAATTGTTCAATATTCATATTTTTGAGTTAATTTAACTTTTTTGCTTGAAATATCAACTATTATTTTTTTCTTGAGTATTCATCTTTTTTTTATTGAAAATTAAATTATTTGGTTGAAAGTTAAACTATCTTGTTCAAAGTTTTTTTGTTTGAAAATGTATCTTTTTGATATACATTTTTCTTAATTCGTTTTGTTTTTTGGTTGAAAATTGTTTTTTTATTTAAAAAAATTTTTTTTGTTTTAAATATCAACGATTTGGTTAAGCGGTAAACCACTTTCTTAACAATTTATTTTTTCGGTTGAAGATTCATCTCGGTGGTTAATAAATTTAATTCATTTGTTGTAACATTTGTTTCTGGTTGACAATTACTTTTTTTTGCTTAAATAAACTTTGTTTTTGTTGCGAATTAATTTTTTTGTTAAAAAACCAACTACTTGGTTGAAAGTGAAACTACCGAGTTAATTTTTTTTTGAAAATTAGTATTTTATGGTTAAAAATCCCACCTTTTGTAAAAAAAATCGTCTATTCTTTTTATTGAAAAGCAACTGTTTGGTTGAAAGTTTATCTGTGTTGTTTGATGATTTAACTATTTTTTTTTAAATAGTTGAAAATTCAACTATTTAGTTCAAAATTCAACTGTTTTGTAAAAAAAGTTATATTTTAGGGTTTAAAATTGAAATGTTTTGTAAAAAATTAGTATTTTTGGCTTAAAAATTCAACAATTTGGTTGAATTTGGTTTATTTTTTTTATTGAAAAACCTTTCTTGGTGCAAAATTCGTCTTCTTGATTTGAAAATTTACCTTTTTCCGTTAAAAATCATCTGTTTGGTTGTAAATTTATCTGTTTTGGTTGGGGGTTTAACTTTTTAATAGAAAATAGTTTAAAATAGTTGAAAGTTCAACTGTTATTTACAAAACTCGTCTTTTCCACTTGAATATTTAATAATTTTTAATTAAATTTTTTTCTTTCTTGATTGAAAAGTTTTTTTCTTTCAAAATTCCGTCCTCTTTTCTTAAAGATTTTTCTTATTTGGTAGATATGTCAACTTTTTTGTTTGAGGATTCCACCATTTTTTTTTTAAAAGTTGAAAATTCTATCGTTTGGTTAATAATAAAATTATTTTGTTGAGCAGTCATATTTTTGAGTTCAAAATTAAACTTTTGTGTAAAAAATGATTTTTTTGGTTAAAAAATGTATCAATTTGTTTCACAATACATATTTTTTCTGTTAAAAATACAACTGTTTGTTTGGAAATTAATCTGTTTTGGTTGAGGATTCAACTTTTTATTTGAAAATGGTTTAGGTAGTTGACAATTCAACTATTTTGTTACAGTCATTTTTTAAGTGTCAAAATTCAATTCTTTTGCAAAAAATCGTCTTTTGGGCTTGAAAATTCAACAATTTAATTGAATTTTTTTCTTTCTTAAATGAAAAATTATTTTTGGTTCAAAATTAATTTTCTTGATATGAAAATTTATCTTTTTTGATTAATAATCATCTGTTATTTAAACAAGTTCCTCTTTTCACCTTGAAAATTTAACAATTTGGCTGACATTTTCTTTCCTTTTGTTTTTTTTTATTTCAAAATTCATCTTTTTTTGTTAAAAAATCATCTGTTTGGTTGAAAATTTATCTGTTTTGGTTGAGGCTTGAAAATTTAACAATTTATTTGAAATTTTCTTTCTTTCTTGAAAAGTTTTCCTTGGTTGAAAATTCCGTCTTTATGGTTTTAAATTTTATCTCAATTGGTAGAAATTGCAACTTTTTTGTTGAACAGTAATATTTTAGGGTTTAAAATTGAACTGTTTTGTAAAAAATTATCTTCTTTTTGGTTTGATAATTTATAAATTTTTTTTGGAAATTTATATTTTTCTTTTAAAAATACAACTGTTTGGTTGGAAATTAATATGTTTTGGTTGAGGATTCAACTTTTTATTTGAAAATGGTTTTAGATAGTTGACAATTCAACTATTTTGTTGACGTCATATTTTAAGATTCAAAATTCACCTGTTTTTTTAAAAAATCGTCTTTTTGTCTTGAAAATTCAACAGTTTGTTAAAAAAAATTTCTTTCTTGATTAAAAAATCGTTTTTTTTTTCAACATTTGTTTTCTTTATTTGAAAATTCATCTTTTTTGGTTAAAAATCATCTGTTTGGTTGCAAATTTATCTCATTTTATCTCATTTGGTAGAAATTTCAACTTTTTTGTTGAACAGTCATATTTTAGGGTTCAAAATTCAACCGTTTTTTTTAAATGATAATTTTTTAATTTAAGATCCGAAATTCAACTGTTTTTCAAAAAGAAATCGTCTTTTTGGCTTGAAAATTTAACAATTTGGTTGAATTTTTTTTCTTTTTTCATTGAAAAATCGTTTTTGTGCAAAATTAGTTTTCTTGATTTGAAAATTCATCTGTTTCGGTGGAGGATTTAACTAATTTTTTTAAATGTTATATTTTATATTTTTGGGTAAAAATGCAATTTCTCGACTGAAAATAAATCACTTTTGGTTGATGATTCATGTATTTTGTTGAAAAATCATACTTTTTGGTTGAATTTAATTGATTTTTTATTAAAAATTATAATTTTTTGTTGTTGAAATGTCAACTATTATATTTTTCTTTGAGATTTCATCTTTTATGGATTGGAAATTGATCTTTTTCTTTTAGAAAATACGTCTTTTTGGTTTTAAAATGCATTTTTTTCGTTGAAAATTCAACTTTTTTTATTGAAAATCAACTTTTTTCTTAAAAATTCACCTTCTTTGTTCGCACATTTAATTGTTTGATTGAAGTTTAATCTTTTTCGTTTGAAAGTTCGAGAATTTGCTTGAAAAGTCGTCTTTGTAGATTGAAAATTCAACTTTTTTTTTTGTTTCAAAGCCAACGGTTTTCTAAAACATTCAAATTTTTAGCCCTTTTTTGTTGTTGTTGAAAATTCATCTATTTTTCTCAAAATGCGATATACTTCAAGTTAAAATCTCTTAGGAATTTAAAGCGTTTCATATTGAATTTTTATTTAAAAGAATTTATTCCCCTACTTTCGTGAAAACTTTTGTTGTTAATCCTAAATTTAGAAGGGTTTAGTTTTTCACTTGTACTTCTCGCAGGTATAATCTAACGACCGGAGTGTATCCCTTCGAGGGTGATAATATTTATAAATTGTACGAGAACATTGGAAAAGGTGTGTACACAATTCCACCGGAAGTTGAGGAACCCCTGAAATCCCTTCTAATAGGGATGTTGAAGAAAGAGGTGGAGGAGAGGTTCACACTGCAGGAAATTAGGAGGCATCCTTGGACCATCAGTAGGCTTCCTAGGACATTGGAAGAAGTGCCGATTCCTCCTCTCCGGGGCAATGAATGGCATACCATGACCGTACTTCCGTATCTAATGGATTACAATTATGGTGTTGATAATGGGCCTACTTATGTCACAGAGCACCAGCTCAATGGTATGTGAAAATTGAATTTTTTTAAGACCATTCTAGGGGCCCAATTTTGAAATATTTTCCAAGAATTTTCCAGGTCTCTCGGCTAGTTTTTTTTTTATTTATTTATCCAGGGTGGCCGCAGGTCAGGGAAAAGTCAGGTGACTTTTTTTTCTCAGTTGACTTTTCTTTCAATACATTGATTGCGATTGATAGCCCGATTGAATTTTAGGACATTTTCCAGATTTGATGGAATTTTTAAGAGCTTTCGAAAATTTCAAGGCATTTCAAAAGATTTAAAATATTTTAGGGCAAGTTCCAAGATTGCAAGTAATTTTAAATATGTTTCAATAAGTTAAAGAAATTTCCAAGGATTTTAAAGATATTTTGGGTATTTTAAAAAAGTTCCAAGGATTTTTTAGATAGATTTCAATCATTTGAAGAGTTTCCAAAGAATTTAAAAGATTTTATGGAATTTTGAATGTTTTATGTAATTTTAAAAATATTTCAATAATTTATAGAAAATTCAAAAGATTTTAAAGATTTTAGGGCATTTTAAAAAAATTCCAAGAAATTTTCAAGATTGAATGGAATTTTCAAGACGATCACAGAATTTCAAGGAAGTTAACCCTTAAACTACCAAAATGGCATTTTATCTTATTATTTTTTTATCATTATTATTATTATTCATTATTATTTTATATTATATATTTTCCAACTTTTCAACTGCTGTGTTCTTTAGGAAAAAGTTGTTCAATATTTAACAAACTTTAAATTTTCCTTCTATGTTTAAAAAATTACTCTAAAATCTTTAAAATCGTTTGGAATACCTTCTAATTATTGAAATCTATTTAAAATTCCTTGATTTTTTTTAGAGAATTAAAATTTTTTTTGAAATCCTTTGAAATATTTTCAAGTCAAAAGACATTTTTAAAAGCTCTTGAAAATTTTGCTTGGAATTTAAAAAAATACCCTAAAATATTTAAAATCTTCTGAAAGATCTTAAAGCTTTTTAAATCTGAACACTGAACCCATTTAAAATTTCCTAGAATCTCTCAAAACACCCTAAAATATTTTTACATATTTAAAATTTTTTTAAATCTCTTAAAACTTTCTAAACTTCTTAAAAATTCTTTGGATTTTTTTGAAATATCCTAAATTATTTCAAATTCTACCAAATTCCTCAACTCCTGTGAATAAATTTTTTTTTAAATTCACTAAAATATTTTAAAATCCCGTGAAATTACAAAAAAAAACACGAAAAATCCTATAAAATACGCTAAAATATTTCTTGGAATTTTTCAAAATTCTCTAAATTATTTCAAATCCTTTGGAATCCCTTAAAATTATTGAAGTCTATTAAAAACTCATTAAAATCTTTTAAAATATCAGCAGATATTTAGAATTCTTTTCAATCTTTCTAAATCCTTTAAACATTTTTTAAGCTTTTGAAAATTTCTTGTACGTTTTAAAAATACCCTAAAATCTTTTAAATTATTTGGATTGCCTTCAAAATTATTCAAATCTATTGAAATTCCTTGAAACTTTTTACAATACCATAAAATATTTTAAATCCTTGGAAATCTTTTGATTTGATCTTAGAATTTTAAAAAACACCTTGAAATTTTCCTTCTATGTTTAAAAAATACTCTAAATATAGAAATCTATTTAAAATTCCTTGATTTTTTTTAGAGAATTTTAAAATTGTTTGAAATCCTTTGAAATATTTTCAAGTCAAAAGACATTTTTAAAGCTCTTGAAAATTCCTTGGAATTAAAAAAAAATACCCTAAAATATTTAAAAATCTTTCAAATTTTTGAAAATCTCTAAACTTTCTAAACTTCTTAAAAATTCCTTGGATTTTTGTTAAATATCCTAAAATATTTAAAATTTCTTGAAATACCTTCAAAGTATTAAAATTAATTATCTTTTAAACTATTATAAAATCTTTGGAAATACCTTAACATATTTCAAATTCTACCAATTTCCTCAATTCCTGCGAATAAAATTTTTTAAATTCACTAAAATATTTTAAAATCCCGTGAAATTACAAAAAAACGAAAAATCCTATGAAAATTCGTTTAAATCTATCAAAATTATTAAAATTCTTATAAATTTTTTAATCTCTTGAAAATTCCTTGGAATATTCTAAAACACGCTAAAATATATTTAATATTTTGAAATATTTTCAAATCCTTTGAAATTCATGAAAACTTTTTATTTAAAATTATTTGAAGTCCATTCAAATTATTGAACCCAATAGAAAATTCATTAGAATCTTCTAAAATTCCATACAGTATTCAAAAACCTTTAAAATCTTTAAAATTCTTTCCAATTCCAAAATATAAGTGAAATCAATTGAAAATTTCTTGAAATCTATCAAGATATCCTGCAATCCTTAAAATTCTTTTAAATTTTAGGAAATAACCTTAAAATGCTTAAAAATATTTGAAATCCTATAAAATCCCTTAATTTTTTGTTTGAAAGTTCTTTCAAACCCACTAAAATTTTATAAACTCCAATGAAATTACATGAAATTCCGGAAAATGTTTTAAAGTACCTTGAAAGCGTTTAAAATCCCTCGAAATAATTGAGATCCTCGGAAATCTTATAAAATGTATGCTATAAAAATTCTATAAAATCGATTCATATCTTCAGAAATTCTAGGGAATTCTTTAAAACTCCAGGAAAATTTATTTAAATCCCTCAAAATCATTAAAATCCAAGGATATTTTTTGAAATTTTGTTAATCTCTTGAAAATGCGTTGAAATATTTGAAAATACAATAAAATATATTAAATACTTTGAAATATTTTGAAATTATTATTTGAATTATTTGAAATTCTTTGGAATCTTTTCAAATCATATCAAACGATTACAAATTCCTTTGAAATAAAAAAAAACCTAATACATATCTTTCAAATCCTTTGAAATATTTTGAAATACCTTGAAATACCTTGAAACTTTTAGAAGCTCTTGAAAATTCAACAAAATCTTCAAACCCCTTCAAAATATTTAAATCTATTAAAAAATCCTTGGAATTAAAAAAAAATATCCTAAATCTTGTTGAAGATCCTTTAGAATTTTCATTGAATTATAGAAATTTATTTTAAATTCCTTGCAATCTTTTAAATTACCCTAAAATATTTTAAATCTTTTGAAAAGTCTTGAAATTTTTTGCAGCTCTAAAAAATTTCATGAAAAGTTGAAAATCCTTTGGAAACACTTTAAATTATTGAAATCTATTTAAAAAATCTTCCGATTTTGGTTAAAATACCCTAAAATCTTTTAAAGATGCTTTAAGATTTCTTTAAATTACTGAAATATATTTAAAAGTCCTTGACATTTTTTAAATTACCATAAAATATTTAAAATTCTTTGAAATCTTTTTAAATGGCTTGGAATTTTAAAAAAATCATTAAATCTTGAAAATTCTTTGGAAACACTTTAAATTATTGAAATCTATTTAAAAATCCTTGGAACTTTTTTAAAATACCCTAAAATCTGTTAAAAAATGCTTGGAAATTTCTTTAAATTATTGAAATATATTTAAAATTCCTTGAATTTCTCTTAAAATACTATAAAATATGTAAAATAATTTGAAATCTTTGTTAAATTCCTTGAAATTCTCTGAATGTCTTGAAAATTCCTGGGAATTTGGAAAAATTTCATCAAAACTTGAAAATCCTTTGGAAACACTTTAAATTATTGAAATCTATTAAAAAATCTTCGGAACTTTTTTAAAATACCCTAAAATTAAAAAAAAAATGCTTTTAAATTTCTTTAAATTATTGAAATATATTCTAAAGTCCGCCATCTTGGTTCCGGCATCTTGAATTTTGCAAATTTTACCTCAGATTCGTGATTAGCGACCCGGAAAACTTGTGTACACCAAATTTGGTCCAAATCGGTTGATATTTTGAAAGTCGCCATTTTTTACCTGGTTTCGGCCGCCATATTGGATTTCAACTCACTATCGGTCCTATCTTTTAGAGAAATACAATATGCCACCAGATTCAGCGAATTAGCAATCCACGTTGATGATTTCTTGTTGAAGTTTACGAATTTTTGAAAGAAAGAATTTGGTAATTGGCCATTTTTTCGCTTTTAGCCGCCATTTCAAAAAAATGGTGCCAGATAGGGTGATTCTAAGGTCAGATTTGGAAAGAATATGACAAAATTTTTAGGGTATTTTAAAAAAATTCCGAAGATTTTTAAATAGATTTCAATAATTTAAAGTGTTTCCAAAGGATTTTCAATTTTTGGCGAAATTTTTCAAAATTCCAAGGAATTTTCAAGACATTCACAGAATTTCAAGGAATTTAAAAAGATTTAAAATTATTTTCAATATTTTATAGTATTTTAAGAGAAATTCAAGGAATTAAAATATATTTTATTCATTTAAAGAAATAGCAAAGGATTTAAAAGATCTCAATAATTCGAATGGTTTCCAAAGAATTTTCAAGATTTAATGAGTTTTTTTTAAATTCCAACGAATTTTTTAAGACCTTCACAAATTCTAAGTAATTTAAAATGATTTCAAAATTTTTTAAATATATTATAGTATTTTAAGAGAAATGCAAGGAATTTTAAATATATTTTATTCATTTAAAGAAATATCAAAGGATTTTTTATACGGTTTTTCGTTTTTTTTTAAATTCCAAGGATTTTCAAGTTTTTATGAAATTGTTTAGAGCTGTAAAAAGTTTCAAGACTTTTCAAGAAATTTAAAATATTTTATGGTACTTTAAAAGATTGCAAGGAATTTTAAATATATTTCTATAATTCAAAGAAATCTAAAAGCATTTTTTAAAGCCTTTAGGGTATTTAAAAAAAATTCCAAGGATTTTTAAATTGATTTCAATAATTTTAAGTGTTTCCAAAGGATTTTCAAGTTTTGATGACATTTTTCAACATTCCAAGGAATTTTCAAGACATTCACGGAATTTACAGGCATTTAAAAAGATTTCAAAGAATTTAAAATATTTTAAATATATTTTATTCATTCAAAGAAATATCAAAGGAATTAAAAGACTTGATTTTTTTAATTCCAAGGATTTTGTCATAGATTTTAATAATTTCAAGGGTTTCCAAAGAATTTTCAAGATGTGATGAATTTTGTTAAATTCCAAGACATTATAAATATATTTTATTCATTAAAAAATCTAAAAGTATTTTTTAGAGCTTTTAGGGTATTTTTAAAAAATTCCAAGGATTTTTAAACAGATTTCAATCATTTAAAGTGTTACCAAAGGATTTTCAAGATGTGATCAAAGTTTTCAAAATTCCAAGGAATTTTCAAGACATTCACATAATTTCAAGGCATATAAAAAGAATTCAAAGAATTTTAAATATTTTATGGTAATTTAAAATATTGCAAGGATTTTGAAATATATTTCAATAATTTAAAGAAATCTAACAGCATTTTTTAAAGATTTGAGTTTTTTTTCATTCAAAGGATTTTTAAAAAGATTTCAATAATTTGAAGGTTTTCCAAAGAATTTTTAAGAGGTTATGAATTTTTTAAATTCCAAGGAATTTTCAAGAGCTTCACAACATTTTATAGTCTTTTAAGAGAAATGCAAGGATTTTTAAATATATTTTAATCATTTAAAGAAAATTCAAAGCAATTTTTAAAAGATTTTAGGGTATTTTAAAAAAATGCCAAGGATTTTCAAGTTTTGATGAAATTTTTTAGAGCTGTTAAATGTTTCAAGACTTTTCAAAAGATTTAAAACATTTTAGGGTAATTTAAAAGATTGCAGGGAATTTTAAATAAATTTATATAATTCAAAGAAAATTCTAAGATTTTCAAGATTTAGGGTGTTTAAAAAAATTCCAAGGTGTTTTTTTTTGTTGTTTTTAATATTTTGAAGTGTTTCCAAAGAGTTTTCTAGATTTTATTAAATTTTCAAGAGCTTCGAAAAGTTTCAAGGTATTTCAAAACATTTCAAAGGATTTAATATATTTTATTGTATTTTAAAATATTCCAACGCAGTTTCAAGAGATTCCAATTTTCAAAAAATATCCTAAGATTTTAATGATTTTGAGGAATTTAAATAAATTTTCATGGGGTTTTAAAGAATTCCCTAGAATTTCTGAAGATATGAATCGATTTTATAGAATTTTTATAGCATAGATTTTTTAAGAATTCCGAGGATTTCAATTATTTCGATGGATTTTAAACGCTCTCCAGGTACTTTAAAACATTTTCAGGAATTTCATGTAATTTCATTGGAGTTTATAAAATTTTAGTGGGTTTGTAAGAACTTTAAAAAAAATTAAGGGATTTTATAGGATTTCAAATATTTTTAAGTATTTTAAGGTTATTTCCTAAGATTTAAAAGAATTTTAAAGTTTGCAGGATATCTTGATAGATTTCAAGAAATTGTTCAATTGATTTCACTTATATTTTGGAATTGGAAAGAATTTTAAAGATGTTAATGGTTTTTGAATATTGTATGGAATTTTAGACGATTCTAATAATTTTTCTATTCAGTTCAATAATTTGAAGGGATTTCAAAGAATTTTAAATAAAAAGTTTCCGTGTATTTCAAAAGATTTAAAAATATTTCAAAGCATTTAATATATTTTAGAATATTCCAAGGAATTTTTAAAAGATTAAAAAATTTCCAAGAATTTTAATAATTTTGAGAGATTTAAACGAATTTTCATTGAATTTTTCGTTTTTTTTTGTAATTTCACGGGATTTTAAAATATTTTAGTGAATTTAAAAAGAATTTATTCACAGGAATTGAGGAATTTGGTAGAATTTGAAATATGTTAAGGTATTTTCAAGGATTTTTAAAGATTTTATAATATGTTAAAAGATCATTGATTTTAATACATTGAAGGTATTTCAAGACATTTTCAATATTTTAGGATATTAAAAAAAAAGTCCATGGAAATTTTAAGAAGTTTAGAAAGGTTTAAAAGATTTTCAAAAATTTGAAAGGTTTTTAAATATTTTAGCGTATTTTTTTTAATTCCAAGGAATTTTCAAGAACTTTAAAAAATGTCTTTTGACAAATTTAAAAGTATGCAAAATTTGTAAAGCATTTCGAAAGTTTTCAATGGATTTGAAACATTTTAAAAGATTTGTAGGAGCGTTACAGAAAGTTTGAAAAATTTGAGGGTATTTTTTAAAATTCCAAGATCAAATCAAAAGATTTCCAAGGATTTA
This sequence comes from Acraspis erinacei, assembly GCA_035041075.1. NCBI lineage: Eukaryota > Metazoa > Arthropoda > Insecta > Hymenoptera > Cynipidae > Acraspis > Acraspis erinacei. The sequence continues at coordinate 13,285,493 of JAWWLR010000155.1, read as the reverse complement.
AAATATTTTATGGTATTTTAAAAAGTTTCAAAGAATTTCAATAGATTTGAATAGTTTTGAAGGCAATCCAAATAATTTAAAAGATTTTAGGGCATTTTTAAATGGTACAAGAAATTTTCAAAAGCTTAAAAATTTCTTAAAAGAGTTTGGAAGGATTAAAAAGAATTCTAAATATGTGCTGATATTTTAAAAGATTTAAATGAGTTTTTAATAGACTTCAATCATTTTAAGGGATTCCAATGGATTTGAAATATTTTAGAGAATTTTTAAAAATTCCAAGAAATTTTTAATTGCCTCACAAAATTTCAAGGGCTTTCAAAATAATTCGAAGGATTTTTACATTGATGAATGATTTTAAGGGAATTAGAAAAAATGACGTGAGGTTTTATAGAAATTTATTGAAGATTCCAAAGGATTTTATTAAATTTCCAAAGATTTAAATTATTTGAAGGGATTTGAAAAGCTTTCAAGGCGTTTTAATAAATTTTCGGAATTTCAGGAAATGCCAGATTCCATGTAATTTCACGCGATTTTATAACATTTTAAAGGATTTTCAAATATATTTTGCAATTCGTTCGAATTAATTGGAAATTTCAGGGATGCCAGTCCGTCCGCTTTTTCCCCTAATCCCCTTTTTCCCCTAATCCCCCTAATCCCCCTTTCCCCCTTTCCCCCTTTTCCCCCTTTTCTCACTTAAATGTGAAAAATCCCCTTAAATCCCTAAAATCGAGTATTTTAGCCCAATTTTCTCCTTTTTTTAAACAAATTTTAGATTAATTTTTGTAAGAATTACCATATTTAAATACGTAAAGGATTATAGGCCCTTTATAAAAAAAAATACTTTCAACATGAAATGTTCTATAAACTGACAAACAGTATTTCGGATACAAATTTAATATTTTCAATTCGATTAATTCATTAAAAAAGACTGTGTTTTCTACTACAAAAGATGTTTTTTTAACAAAATATTTGAATTTTCAACAAAATAATTAAATTTTGAACATAATAGTTGAATTGTCAACCTAAAGAGATAAATTTCCAACAAAAAATATCAAATTTATACAAAAGAAATAATTTTATAACCAAAAAGAAAAATTTGCAACATATAAAGATTTTTCACTTTAGAAAGGAAAAAATTATCTAACTTGTTGAAAGTTCAAGCCAAAGTACGAATTTTTTCTAGAAAAATTGAATTTTCTAGCCAAAATTTGACTTTTCAGCAAGAAGTTAATATTATACGATACTGATGCATTTTTATTCAACAAAAATGTAATTTCAAACTATGAAAATTATATTTTTCC
>JAWWLR010000155.1:13239820-13256469 GCA_035041075.1 Acraspis erinacei | reverse complement strand
CCCGAGCGAAGCGAGGGCGGAAGTCACACGAGGCAAAATAGCCTTACGCCCTTGAAACACACTATACTTTTGGTTCTACCCTTCTTGGAAACAAGCATGTAAAGCAGACAAAGGAAGTTTGGTGCACACGACCAGACAGGGTCTGGATCGAGAAACCTCTCTGTATCGCTCTTAGTTCTCCTTTTCACCATTTCCCCTTTTCCATTTCATTTTTCAGACGTTCCCCTTTTTCGTTTTCCCCTTCCCCCATTCAACCCTTTACCATTTCTCTTCCCCTTTTCCATTTCATTTTTCAGACGTTCCCCTTTCTCGTTTTCCCCTTCCCCCATTCAACCCTTTACCATTTCCCTTCCCATTTGCCCCTTTCTCATCTTCTCTCTTGCATTTTTCTTTCCCAATCCCCTTTACTGTATTCCTTTTCAATTTCCCCTTTTACCCATTCTCCTTTAACGTTTCCCAATTCCACTCTTCCCCCTTTCTTTCTTTATCCGTTGCATTTACTCTTTACCCTTTTTCTTATTCTCTCCTTTCCCTTTTTATTGTTCCCATTTCCTTATCACCCTTTCCGGTTTCTCATGCTCTTCTTCCCTTTTTCTTTCCCCCATTGCCTTTTACTGCTTCGCTTTGTCTTTTCCTTTTAACCTTTCCCTTTGCATCCTTTCCCAGATCCCTTAAACCTTTTTATCTTTTTCCCGTTTCTCCCTTTCCTATTTTCTTTTCTCCTTTCCATTTTCACCCTTTCTTATTTTCCCCATTCCCCTTTACTGGTTCCCCTTTCTCCATTCCCTTTACCCTTGTTCTTTTTCCTGTTCTTCTATTCCCCCTTTCCGGTTTCTCATTTTCTTCTTTTCTTTTCCTTTAAAGTATTCCCTTTTTCTGTTTCCCCTTCCTCTTTTTGTTTTTCCTTTTCTCCCCTTTCCTCTTTTATTGTTTCCTTTTCCCATTTCCTTATCACCCTTTCCAGTTTCTTATGTTTTCCTTCCCTTTTTCTTTCCCCCATTCCCTTTTACTGTTTCGCTTTCCCTGCCCCTTTTACCATTTCTCATTTCATCCTTTCCCAGTTCCCTTCAACCTTTTCCCAATTTTCCCCTTTCCTTTTCGCCTTTCCATTTTCAACCTTTCTTATTTTTCCCATTCCCTTTTTACCCTTTCGCCTTTCCCCATTCCCTTGATCTCTTTTCCTGTTTTTCCATTTCCCCTTTTATTTTTCCCCTTCCCCTTTCCGGTTTCTTATTTTTCTGCTTTTCTTTTCCTTTAAAGTATTCCCTTTTTCTGTTTCCCCTTCCTATTTTTCTTTTTTCTATTCTCCCCTTTCCCCTTTTATTGTTCCCAGATCCCTTAAACCTTTTTATCTTTTTCCCGTTTCTCCCTTTCCTTTTTTCTTTTCTCCTTTCCATTTTCACCCTTTCCCCTTTACTTTTTGCCATTTCCCCTTTCTGGTTTCTCATTTTCTTCTTTTCTTTTCCTTTAAACTATTCCCTTTCCCCTTTTAATCTTTCCTTTTAAACCTTTCCCCGTTCCCTTCACTCTTCTTCTCTTTTTCCATTTCCCCCTTTGTTTATTTCCCCCCTTTTTCCTTTACTATTCTCCCCTTTCGTAAATATTTCATAACGAAAATAAAGATAATTATGTAGCGGGCGTGAAGTTTCATGTTGGCCCGGCGGCGAAAGTGCGCAAGTGCGAAGGCCACTGGGCTGTAAGTGGCCACATTACGGCTGCTTTACGTGCATGCAACGGCGCTTTTTCAAGGGGAGTCGATCCGAAAAAAAATTTAGCACGCTCTCAAGAAAATTTCTGGACTTAAAAAAAAAATTTCCCGAATTTTTCATGTTTTTCCAGGTATATTTAAAAATTCCTGGACAATTCTAGATTTTTCAGGTAGGGTCGACATCCAATTTTCATTATCAAAAATAAATAATTTCTAATTGTAACGATAATTTTTCTCAAAACTCTCAAATTTTCGTCACGCTGAAAACAAGTAATATTAATTTTAAGAAAACAGAAATAGAGAAGCTCATGCAAGATAAGAACTTTTCCAGACAGTGTTACACATTTATTTTTAACGCTGACGTGAGACGATAACGTTACATACATTCGGAAACATATATCATTATAGTAACATCGAAAACTTCAAAATTTGTCCATTGTACCTGCAGGTCTTCATTTTTTTTATAAATTCCGAAAATAAAAGCCATCATGCAAACATATAAAACATAGTAAACACATATTTAACATGCTTAAAATGCAATAACAGTAGAAACGTCTTTGAAACGAATTTATCGATATTTAACAACAGTTTCGTCGTCTCAGTCAAAAAAATATAAAATTTACTATTTTCGAAACTGCAATCAGAAATTAGTTAGCATTTCAAAAATCGCAAGTTTCGTTTTTTACAAAAAAAAAGAAAGAAATGAACACTTAAATAATCCAGCGCATTGAAGTAGTTAACTGTAATAGATGTAATTTTCAAAAACATATTTACAGTCATAACAATTGGACTGACTTGGTAACATGACTGAATAATTCAGATTCGGTATAATAAATTAGTTCTAAATTTTTCTACAAATCGAGCTGCAAACACACTCAGGGCGTCTACTCAAATATTTTGCATTTATAAAAAATCTACTTCGAATATGAATACCATTTCTCGAGTTTATTGTAAATTTTTTTTTTCAGTCCTTGTAAATAATTACAGATAAATTTTCAAACATCTGTACTATTAATTAACTGTTTTTTTGTGAAAATAAGTTTATTAAACGATAGATGAATTATTAGCCAAATACTTCAATTTTCAGTTTAAAAAAATTAATTTTCCAATCAAATAAAACGAATTTTCAAAAAGAGAATTAAATGTTCCACAGAAGTAAAAAAATTTAAATAAATTTATGAATTTTAAATCCGAAAGATGAATTTTCAACCAATAAGATTAATTTTCGAGCAAAAAAAATACGAAATTTTCAACAAAATACATGAACTTTTAACCAAACCGTTAAATTCTCAACTTAAAAAAAATCAATTTTTAAACAAAAAAGAAATAGTTCAAGTTTCAGTTAAAAAAAATTCATTTGCAATCTGAAAAACGCATTTTCAACAAGGTAATTAAATTTTTTAACCAAGTGACAAATTTTCAATAAAAACTGACGAATTTTCTACAAAAAATTTGATTTTCTCAAATTAAAGATATACATTTTCAACAAAAAAAGTAAACTTTTTCAATCAACAACGACGCATTTTCAAACAAAATACAAGAATTTGCATCTAAATAGTTGAATTTTTAACTAAAAAAAGATCAATTTTCAATCAAATAGTATAATTTTGAAATAAAAAAATTAATTTTTATCAAATATTTCGGTTTTGGATTAATTAAATTTTCAGTTGAAAAAATTTTGTCGCAAAAAAAACTAAATTTTAACAAGATAATTAAATTTTTCACCAGTGATAAATTTTCGACTAAAATTATAAACATTTTACTGAAATAATTGAATTTTAAATTACAAAGATTAATTTTCGACTAAAAAAGATGAATTTTCAATAAAATTGTTGAATATTGCTGAGGTGAAAATTGAACTATTTGTTTAAAATTTTTAATGTTTGTTAAAAAACGTACTTTTTTTTGTTGAAAATTCGTATTTTTTGGCTCGAAAATTATTATTATTGGTTATTATTGACGAATTTTCTACAAAAAAGTTGATTTTCTCAAGTTAAAGATATAAATTTTCAACAAAAAAGTCAATTTTTTAACAAATATTAAAATTTTTAAACAAATAGTTTAATTTTCAATTTAAAAAAGCTCAATTTTCAATCAAATAGTAGAATTTTGATCTAAAAAAAATAAATTTCTATCAAATATTTAGGTTTTAGAACAAATTGTTTAATTTTCGACCAAATAAATTAATTTTCTACCAAAATACATGAATTTTCAAGCAAAAAGATGAATATTCAAACCAAAGAGACGAATTTTTAACTAAAATGATAAAATATTCAACCGGATTGATTAAATTTTCAGTTGAAAAAATTTAAAAAAAAAAACAACCAAATTTGAACAAGATAATTAAATTTTTCACCAAAGTGATAAACTTTTAACTAAAATTAGTATTATTATTACTGGAATAATTGAAATTTAAATTAAAAATATTAATTTTCGACTAAAAAATATGAATTTTCAAAAAAAAAGACATAAATTTTCAAACAAATTGTTCAATTTTCAACCAAAAAAAAAGAATTTTAACAAGATAATTAAATTTTCCCTCACTGATAAATTTTTCACTAAAATTCGAAATATTTTACTGTAGTAATTGAATTTTAAATCAAAAAGATTAATTTTTAATTTTAAAAAGATGAACTTTTAAAAAAATACATAAAATTCCAATAAAATTGTTGAATATCTAATTCAAAAAGACGAATTTTCTAGAAAACAGTTGAATTTTCAACCCGAAAATTTCAATTTTCACCAAAAGATTCATTTTTAACCCAAAGAAATCAATTTTCAAACAAATTGTTTAATTTTCAACCAAGAAAAAGGAATTTTTACAAGATAATTAAAATTTTCACTAAAGTTTTAAATATTTTACTGGAATACTTGAATTTTAAACTAAAAAGATTAATTTTCAACCAAATACTTCAATTTCCTACCCAAATTTTACCAACCGAGATACATGAATTTTCAAGAAAAAAAAAGATTAATCTTTAACCAAATATTGAATAATTCAATTTTCAGTAACAAAAAAATTATTTTCAAAAAGATAGATGGATTTTCATAAAAAATGATGGAATATCTATAAGGAAGTAAAATTTTATTTAAACAAATTAATTTTAGAACAAAGAAAAACGACTTTTCAACAGAATAATTAAAGTTTCACCTAGAATGGTTTATTTTTCAGTAAAAAAATTAATTTAAAAAAAAGTTTGAACAAAGCAGTTAAATTTTCATCCAATAGTTTAAAAATCAACCAAAACGTTAAATTTTCAGCTGAAAAATTAATTTAAAACAACAAAAAAAACACGAATTTCAAAGCAAAAATTAAATCCAGTAATATAAATCTACATTTACAAATGAAAAATATTGTTTATTAATTTTATATCACAATTAAAAAAAAATTCCTTAAATTTTCCACTTTTTTTCGAGATGAGTAGACACCCTGCCACATTTCTCTACAAATAGATAATAGAATAACTTACAATAAATATTTCGGATAAATGCAATTGAAGAGATTGACTCGACGTAAAATATGGAGCCAATTTTATAAACTAGATTACATTTTAGTGGCTAAACTAATTCCAGTTGAGTAACTGGAAGCGTGCTTGGAAGAGTCTTCAGATTCAAATGAATCGTCCCTAAATTCAACTAAGAATCACATTTCATGATCATTATTAACAAATAAATAATATATCTAATATTCTAACAGGATGCATTTGAGCCGGAAGACTCTAAACTGTGATCTTTTGTCTTATAGTTAAATTAGAGTTACTTTTTTTAACAAGAGAAGAATGCTATAAACAAGCAAGGTTCGAAGAATGGCCTGCAATCTTCTTTGACAAGAATTTTTTTATCTTATTATAATAATTACAGTAAAAAGCGATAACAGGGTGGCGATTCGGCCGACGATTTTTAAATTCCCGGTCATTTTTTGGTCAAGTTTTTATCAGTAATATATTCGTATTTTATACAAAACGTAAAAAAAATTATTTTTAATTCATGACGGTCATTCCCAACATTTTTTAACACAACGGAGGAAAACGTTGCAAAATTAATTAATTTTAAAACAAATATATAAAGTTCCTGGACAAGTTAAACTTTCAGTAAAAAAAATTAATTTTCAATCAAGAAAAAAACGGATCTTCAACAAAACAGTTACATTTTCAACCAAAAATATGAATTTTTATACAAGATCAATTTTCAAATAAAAATATTAAATTTCTACCAAAAAATAGAATTTTTCAGCAAAATAAGGCGTTTTTAACGAATTAGGTAAATTTTTTGAATTGAAAGACAAATTTACAAACCAAATAATTGAATTTGGAAGCACAAAAATTAATTTTTACTGAAAAAAGATCAATTATCAATCAAAACTTGAATAATTAATTTTTAAGTTAAAAAAATTAATATTTAACCAAAATGAAGATTTTTCTACTAAAACTTATGGAATTTTTAATTGGAATAAATTACGTTTTCAGTTAAAAAATTTACTTTAAAAAAATAGTTACCTTTTTAAACCAAGTAATGAATTTTCAAATAAAAAGATTAATTTTCTACCAAAAAATAGAATTTTTCCACAAAAAACAGGCATTTTTAACGAAATAGCTAAATTTTTTGTAGTAAAAGACAAATCTCCAAACCAAATAGTTGAATTTTGAACCAGAAAAATTAATTTTTACCAAAAAAAGATCAATTATCAATCAATACTTCAATAATTAATTTTTAAGTTAAAAAAATTAATATTTAACCAAACTGAAGATTTTTCAACTATAACTCATGGAATTTTTAATTGGAATAAATTACGTTTTCAGTTAAAAAAATTACTTTCATCAAAAAAACTAACTTTAAAAAAAATAGTTACCTTTTCAAACCAAGTAATGAATTTTTAAATAAAAAGATTAATTTTCTGCCAAAAAATAAATTCATTCTTAACGAAATACTTAAATTTTTAATCAAAGAAAACAAATTTTCGAACCAAATAGTTGAATTTTGAACTAAAAAAATAATAATTTTCAACTGAAAATGGAATATTGACATTTTTATTTACAACAATTAATTTTAAAACAAACACAAGAGTTTTCAACTAAAATATTTAATCAAGTGAAATGGTTGAGTTTTTAAACAAAAAAAAAGTAAATTTTACTTAAAAAGATGAATTTTCAACAAAAAAAATTCAATTTTTAACTGAAATTTTTCATATTTAACTTGAATAATTTAATTTTTGACCAAGGAGATACATTTTCAACAAAAAAGATTAATTTATACGAAAAAGATGGATTTTCAATTAAAAGAGATTATTTTGCAAACAAAAATGCAATAATTAAATTTTTAATCCAAAAATGAATAATTTACATCTTCAGTTAAATGAAAATAATTTTTAACTAAAAAACAACCAAAATAAAAACAAGTTTTAAATAAAACCACTTATTTTTCAGCCAAAGAAATGAATTTTGCATTAAACAAAATTATTTTTTACAAAAGAGTTTAACTTTGAACCAAGTAATTTTATTTGCAACCTAAAAGAAGAATTTTTAACTAAAATGCCAAATATTTAACTGAAATTCTCGAATTTTTAACAGAAAAAAGAGAATTTTTAAACAAGAAGATTTACTTGAAAATACAAAGATATTTTTCTCAAAAAAAAAATAGATTTTTAACAAAATATGTGGATTTTCAAACAAATAGTTTAATTTAAAAATAAAAAGTATCAACTCTCAAGCAAATAGTTCAATTTTCATCCAAAAAAGAGAATTTTTCACAAATAAAGTAAAATGCTAAATATATAACTGAAATTCTTCAATTTTTATGAAATTTTTCTATGAAATAGTTGAATTTTCAATTTAAAAAAAGACAACAAATTTATCCCAATTGTTGAATTTTGAACTAGAAAAGATCAATTTTCAACAAAAAATGGAATAGTTAAATATTCAGTTACATAAATTAATTTTCAACCGTACAAAAAATGCTAAAAAGATTCATTTTCAACCATAAAGATTAACTTTATAAAAAAAAAAGATGAATTTTCAACAAAATACATATTTTTCAATCAATTAGTTCAATTTTTAAATTACAAATATCAATTTTCAACCAAATATTTGGATTTTCACCAAAAAATATTAATTTATCAACAAAAAAAAGTAGTAACATTTTAAACCAGAGACGAATTTTCAATTAAAATTTTGAATCTTCAAAAAAAAGGAATTTTGAACTCACAACGAACAATGAAAAAAATTAAATTAGATTTAGAAAATTCCTTTCTTCTAAATCCGAATAATTCTTTTTAAAAAATGCCCGCTTCTTGTCAAAAATTGTACGTTTCAAGTGAAATAATATTTCTATACGAAAACTCTCCTGAAATAAAAACGATAGCTATTTTTTTAAATTCCCTGTTCCAAGTCAAAAAATGTTAGAAGTAAGAAAATAAAAGGTGATATATCCATTTTTTTAAATTGATAAAATGATTGTTTCTGCATTTTTTTATAATGGAAAATAAATAAATAAAATTCTTTAAAAAAAATATTAAAATAATGAAAACTTGAATTTTAATATGATCAGAAGTAAATTCCCGGCTTTTTAATTAAATCCCCGGTTTCCCGGTCCAATCGCCACCCTGGATAAGTACGTTATTTTCGCAAATTAATTTATTTTTAACGCAGGTATCAATGTCTATTTTATAGCGAAATTATTCATTTGCGAAAGCTATGAATTGTAATTTCAAGCTTGACAATTAAAATGTACATCAGGTGTCTTTTACAATAATCAACACTGTACATTGTACATGTATTTATAATGCATTAGTACGGGCATCTGAGGATAACAACTAGATTTTAATCCAGCTTTCATTTAGGGACCGTCCGTAAATTAAATTACCAAAATTCTTACAAAAAAGAGAAAAAAAGGCTAATTTTTCCAGAAAATAGGAGAATACATTTTTTTTAAATAAAATTATTGCAAAAATATTGAATTCAGTATAAAATACTTTAAATTACTAAGATTTTAGGTCCAAATTGAGTGCGTTTTCAATCAAAATAGATTGTCTACAAAAAGATGACATTTCAAACCGAAAAAAAGAATTTTTAAGATGAAAATTAATTTTTAACTAAACAGTTGTATTAGAAAGAGTTGAACTTTTAATCAAATAATTAAAATTGAACAAAAAAATCGGAATTTTTAAACAAAAAAGACCAATTTTTTAGAAGACAGTTAAATTTTCAACCAAAAAAGTTTAATTTCAACCATAAAAGCTGAACTTTCAAACAGTTAAATACAAGCAAAAAATAAATTTTTTCACAAAATAGTTGAATCCTCAATCAAAAAGATAAATTTTCACCAAATAATATTATTTTTCTAACCAAAAAGAGGAATTTAATAATGAAAAATTTTTTAATTAAAAAAAAGTGGTAATAAAAAAATAACATGTATTTTCGACAAAAAAGTTAAATCTTCAACCCAATATGTGAATCTAAATAAAAAATAATCTTTAACTAGAAAATACGCTGTTTTTCCCAACAAAAAAATTAATTGTCTACCAAATAGTTCAATTTTTTAGAAAAATAATTTATTTTTAAACAAATAGTTGAATTTTCAACAAAACAATTTTTTTAAAGTTGATTCTTCAACAACAAAGAATTGAATTTTCAACAAAATAGTTGAATCCTGAATTAAAACAGATTCATTTTCAATCAAGGCGATTTTTCAGTAAACCAGTTGAATTTTTAACTAAAAAGTATAAATTTTCAATTTACAATATATATTTTGAACCAAAAATGGAATAGTTACAAATTTCAGTTTGAAAAATTAATTCTCAACTGAAAAAAACGAATTTTCTATCAAAAAATAATTTTTTTATTTTTAAAGAATAAATTTCCAATAGAGAATATAAAATTAATTTTTAACAACATTTTTGACACATATTTTCGACAAAAAAGTTAAGTTTCCAACCAAAGATAAATTTTTAAGCAAATAGTTAAATTTTTAAACAAAAAGTTGAGTATTTCATCAAGTAAATTAATCTTCTCCCAAAAAAAACGAATTTTTAACAAAATTGTTGAATTTCGAAAACCAAAAGACGAATTATCTACAAAACAGATAAAATTTCAACCAGAAAGAATGTTGTTTAAAAAAATCAGTTAATTTTCTACCAAAAATTTACGTTTTTAGAAAAATATTTCAATTTTCAACCAAATAGTTGAATTTTCAACCAAAAAGATGAATTTTTAAACCGTATAAATTAATTTTGACAAAAATAGTTTTATTTTTAAACAAAAAGGTGCATTTTCAATCCAAAATATAAACTTTCAATAAAACTGTTAATTTTCAACCAAACAGTTTATACTTTATCTATATTTCTAAATTTTAAAGACAAATTTTCTACAAAAAAGTCCCATTTTCAACCCGAAAATATGATTTTTCAACTAAAATCATAAATCTAAATCAAAAAATTTTTCTTTTAAAGTTGATTTTTCAACCAAAAAACTCAATTTTTCAATAAGCATATTAAGTTTCACCAAACTAGTTGAATTCTCAATTCTAAAACATAAATTTTCAATTTAAAATATAAATTTTGAATCAAACATGAAATAGTTACATTTTCAGCATCAAAAATTAATTCTCAACTACAAAAAAACACAATTTTTAACACAATAATTAAATTGTTTAATCAATAGATATGTATCTTCAAGGAAAAAAGTTTAATTTTAACCTATAATTATTCAACTTTTCAAACAAAATTAGTTATTGGGCTCTATCAATTCAGTTCGCTTCTAAACAAAAAACAAAAAAAACGATAAAAAGGGGAAAAAGGCAAAGTTTCTTAAAGACAGGAAGAAAAAAATATTTTGAAAATAGGAAAAGAGAAACTGGTAACTTACTTCATGGACGTCCCCTTAGGTTAAATATTTAATGTAAATTAAAATTAAACTAAAAATTAAAAGTATATTTTAAAAACTTAAACTTAAACTACACTCGAATTTTACATATAAATGATTATAAATTAAATTGCAATCGTAGAACCGCTCCTTTTGACTAATAAAAGGAAACCGAGATTACCGGGATTTAAAATCAAAAACCTCGAAAGAGTAAAAGGAAAATTAAATCCATTCTACATTTCTAACGAAAGTAGGTGTTCCTCGATGCTCAACACTCTCGTAAAATTCACCATCGGTCCTGTTTTCTTTTCTTCTTCTCCTGAATATTACAATTTTGTACGAAAAAAAAATCGGTAAAAAAATCTATACAAAAATCGGTACAAAAGTCTATACAAAAATGAAATGTTAAGTAATAAAAACAATGAAAAAATAAATAAGTCTTCACCTTTTTTCATTCGTACTCTCGTAAATTCTGCAAGATTGGAATAAAGGTTTGAGGCTCGATGTTCATTTCACAGAGAGATCTGTACAAGTGGCAATTTTTTTTTTAGATTAACTTAAAATTATTTTATTTTAAGTACTTGAAAATTAATTTTCTCGAATGAATTTAGCGTCAATTCAACTTTATAATCAGCATGGCGATTCGGCGGACGATTCCAAATTCACGGGCATTTCCCAGGTCAAGTTTTTCCATTTTTCCAGCCAATTAGAAGTAAAATGTTTATATTTGCAATTTTAAAACAAATAGTTGAATTTTCCACTAAAACATATCAATTTTCAAAACAAAAATTGAAAATTTAAACTTTCAGTTAGAAAAATTAATTAAAATATTTGAATTACAAGCGAAAAAGATAAATTTTCAACTGAAATGATGAGTTTTCAAACAACAGGATTAATTTTCTACCAAAAAATACAATTTAAAAAAAAAACCGAAAATGGAACAGTTACATTTTTAGTTAATAAAATTAATTTTTAACCTAACAGATAAATTTTATATCAAAATTATGAATCTTCAACTCGAATAGTTGAATTTTCAAACAAACAAAAATTAATTTTTACTCGAAGAAAGAAAAATTGTCAACCAAAACTTAAATAATTAAATTTTAAGCTAAAAAATTATTTTTCATCCAAACAGAAAAATTTTGAACGAAGACTGTGGAATATTCAACAAATATCATTAATATTTCAATTAAATAATTCAGTTGAAATGAAAAAATTCAACGAGAAGTCAAACAAATTTTCCACAAAGTAGTTAAATTTTCGGGGACAAAAATCCTTTTCTTCCAAAGAAAAAATAATTTTTCAATAAAAATTGCTCATTTTTTAATCCAAGAAACGAATTTTTAATTAAAATTATGAATCTTCAAAAAAATAATAAAAATAATATTCCAACTTTTAACCAAGTAATTTTATTTCCAATCCAAAGGATAAATTGTCAACTAAAAATTTAAATATTTAAAATACGTGTTATTTCAACAATAAAATTGAATTTTCTATTAAATAAGATCAATTTTCATTCAAATTATTTAATTTTAGACTGGGAAAAATCAATTTTCAATTAACAAATTGAACAGTTGAATTTTCAGTTGAAGTAATTAATTATCAACCGAATTGACGAAATTTGTATGAAAAGAGGAATTTTCAACCATAAAGATTAGTTTTGCATAAAAAAAATTCTAAAAAGTACGTAAATTTTCAAACAAATAGTTGATTTTTAAAATAAAAAACATTAATTAAAACAAAAGAGTTTATTTCCCAACCAAGTAAATTTTTTGTTTGAAACTGAAGGATGAATTTTAAACTAAAATTATTAATATTTAACTGGCACACTACAATTTTCAACCAAAACAAAGAATTTTTTAACAATGAGATTAAGTTAAAAAAAAATCATTTTTTAAAAACAAAATACATGAATTTTTAACGAAAAAAAAATTAAATAAAAGTTAAAAAAGACAAATTTTCATCCAAATTGTTAACCAAACTGATAATTTTTCAACGAAAATGATGAATCTTCAACTAGAATAATTGAATTTTATACCTACCAAAAAGATAAATTTTCCACAAATTGCATGAATTTAAAAAAAATTTAATTTATAATATAAAATATCAATTTTCAACAAAATAAATGAATTTTCATTTTTTTAATTCAACCAAAAATAGAATAGCTGAAATTTATGTTAAAAATGTAATTTTTAACCAAAAAATTGAATTTTCAAAAAAATAATCAAATTTTTCGTAAAAATACTACTTTTCATCCAAAGAAAAAACAAATTTTAAATCAAAAAGCTCATTTTTCAAACAAAAAATTAATTTTTAATTAAAATGATGAATCTTTACTAAAAAAAAATAATTTTCATCAAAAGACTTTATTTGTCAACCAAAAAGAAGAATTTTCAGACGATATTAATTTTCATAGAAAAAAATCATTTTCTACGAAAAAATTCGATTTTTCAACAAAATACGTGAATTTTTACCGAAATAAATGAATTTTTAAATTTTAAAAACAATTTTTTCATCTAAATTGTTCAAATTTGAACCAGAAAAGGTAAATTTTCAACCAATTAGTTGAATTTTCGTTCAAAAAAGATAAAGCTTCAACCAAAAATAAAATACTTTAATTTTCCATTAAAAATTTAATTCTTAAGCAAAAAAAAATCGAATTATAATAAAAGTAGTTAAATTTTTAAAAAGCGATAAGTTTTCAATTAAAATGACAAATTTTCCAACAACAAAATTAATTTTATTTAAATTAGATTTCAAACGCAAGCAGTTGAATTTGCAAGAAAAAAAAAAGATAAATTCTAAAACGAAAAATGTAAAAATGAATTTCCAATTAAAATGATAAAGAAATGAGTCTTATTGCAATCAGAAATAAATTCCCGGTCATTTCCCGTTATTTTTCGGTTTCCCGGTCAAATCGCCATCCTGTTAATCCTTCAGATATATGCACACCTCAATATAACTAATTTAATACTCGAATGCCGTCGTTATTTCAGCAGGCATTGGAAATTTTCTTATTTAAAATGTATAATACGCTCTTGTCTTCGCTAGTTGGAATATTGACTGTGAATTAATTGCAGCATAAATAAGAACTGAGTTTCTTACGGCGAAATTTCTGTTACTCGAGATGACCCTCTTCCTCCAATTCCTGGAGAAATTTCGAGACTCGATAGTTCGGCTCCACCTGTCGAGCCATGTCGATCAAACCCAGCAGTTTCTTGATTCCAATGAATACTCTAAAATTTAAATTGGATTTATTTTTACTATTAATTATCCGGGTGTCTACTCAAAACCTGGTAAAAAAATTCCCCGAGAATTTCAGGCATTTTTTTTAAAACAATTGTAATCAGAGAATTTACCAAATTTAACGAATTTATTATAAATAATGGGTTTTTCCAGTTTTTTTAAATATCTAAATGTGTAAAAATAAACTTAGAAAGGTTTGAAATAAAAAATCCTTGTAAAATAATTTAATAATTTATTGAATTTGTCTAAGAAGTCCATGAATTTGAATAATAATTAAAAGAAATTTTTATTTTATCTTTCTATACTTCAAATTTAGTTAAATTTTCAGATAAAAAAAAGCAATTTATCATACAAGAAAAAAGAGAATTTTTAACAAAATAATTAAATCATCAACTTAAGAAGATGAATTTTCAACCAAAAATTGAATAGTTAAATTTTCTGTTTGAAAAAATTAATTTTCAACCCCCAAAAAAACGAATTTGCAACAAAAGAAAATAATTTTCAATTAAAATGATGAATTTTAACCCAAAAATATCAATTCTCAAAAAAAATATAATAAACAATATTTAAACCAAAAAATATCTTAATTTCTAATAAAGTAGTTGAGTTCAAAAACAAAAAACACGAATTTTCAAAGAAGAAATATTTTTCAGTGTTGAATTTGTAAGGAAAAAATTAATTTTCAATGGAGAAGAATAATTTTCAGTTTAAAAAAATTAATTTTTAACGCAAAGACAGAACGAATTTTTAAGAAATTAGTTAAATTTTCAAACTAAAGTGATACATTTTTAATTAAGACGAAACTTTAAACTGATACCAAAAAAGATTTTAATTTTTAAATTTAAGAACACTTTTGACTCTTTAAGTGAATCATTCTATCTGTAACAAAATACCCGAATTTTCAGGCCAAAATTTTTATTTTCAATTAAAAATATAAATATTTGACCAAAAATAGAATAATTAAATTTTCAGTTAAAAAAAATTAATTTTCATACAAAATGATAGGAATTTCAGGCATTTTTTTAAAAACAATTGTAATAAGAGAATTTACCAAATTTAACGAATTTATTATAAATAATGTTTTTTTCAGTTTTTTTAAATATCTAAATGTGTAAAAATAAATTTACAGAATTTCAGGTATTTTTTTTAAACAATTGTAATAAGAGAATTTACCAAATTTAACAAATTTATTATAAATAATGTTTTTTTCGGTTTTTTTTAATATCTAAATGTGTAAAAATAAATTTAGAAAGATTTTAAATAAAAAATCCTTGCAAAATAATTTAATAATTTAGTGAATTTGTCCAAGAAGTCCATGAATTTGAATAATAATTAAAAGACATTTTTATTTTATCTTTATATACTTCAAATTCAGTTAAATTTTCAGATAAAAAAAAGTAAGTTATCAACCAAGAAAAAAGAGAATTTTTAACAAAATAGTTAAATCTTTAACTAAAGAAGATAAATTTTCAAACCAAAAATTGAATAGTTAAATTTTCAGTTTGAAAAAATTAATTTTCAACCCCCAAAAAAATGAATTTTCAACAAAATAGTCAAAGTTTCAAGTGGCATAATCAAATTTTCAGTAAACAAACTTGATTTTCAACACACACAAAAAAGCGTTTTCAAAGAACAGATAACCAAAGAAAATAATTTTCAATTAAAATGATGAATTTTAACCCAAAAAAATTAATTCTCAACAAAAAATACAATAGAAAATAGAATAGAAAGAACGAATTTTTAAGAAATTAGTTAAATTTTCAAAGTAAAGTGATAAATTTTTAATTAAGATGAAACTTTAAACTAAATACAAAAAAGATTTTAATTTTTAAATTTAAAAACACTTTTGAATTTTTAAGCGAATCATTCCATTTGTAACAAAACACACGAAAACATTCGAATTTCCGTGAAAATAGTTCAATTTTCAATGAAAGAGATGAATTTTCAACGAAAATTATGGATCTTCAACCAAAAAACATGAGTTTTTCTACTAAAACTGATGAATTTTCAAATAAATAAAAAACCTTCAAGAAAAAGGTCAATTGTCTATCAAGAAAGATTTTCAAAAACGAATTTTCAACAAAATAGTCAAAGTTTCAACTGGAATAATTAACAAAAAAAAGGAATTTTCAACAAAGAAATATTATTCAGTAAAGAGAGAGAAAATGTGTCAACCAAACTGTTGATTTTTTAAGGAAAAAATGAATTTTCAACCGAGACGAATAATTTTTGTATGAAAAAAATGAATTTTCAACAATAAGATCAATTTAAAAAAAAATTGAATAATAAAATTTTCTATTAAAAAAATTATTTATCAGCCAAGATAAAAAAGAATTTTCAACAAAATGGTTAAATTTTAAACAAAATACAGGCATTTTCATCGAAAGAAAATAAATTCACAATGAAAATAGAATACTTACATTTTCAGTTTACAAAAATTAATTTTTAACCAAAAGAAAAAACAAATTTTTAAGAAAATAGTTAAATTGTCAAACTAAAGTGATACAATTTTCATTATGATGAAACTTTGAAATAAAAACTTAATTTTTTATAAAGTAGTTGAATTTTCAACCAAAAAAAAAATCTTATTTTTTAAATTTAAGAACACTTTTGAATTTTTAAGCGAATCATTCCATTTGTAACAAAATACACGAATTTTGAGGCAAAATTTTGAATTTTCAATTAAAAATATAAATATTTGACCAAAAAATAGAATAATTAAATTTTCAGTTAAAAAATTAATTTTCAATGAAAGAGATCAATTTTCAACGAAAATTATGGATCTTCAATAAAAAAACGTGAGTTTTTAACAAATTAATTGAATCCTCAACCAGAAAAGA
>JAWWLR010000155.1:13189479-13204922 GCA_035041075.1 Acraspis erinacei | reverse complement strand
TCAACCAGATAGTTAATTTTTCAACTAAAAAAGATAATTTTTCAATCAAAAACAAAAAAGAATTAAATTTCTAGTGAAAAAATCCATTCTCATCAACAGAAAAAAAACAACTTTCAACAAAATCATTCAATTTTCCATTACATAAATGAATTTTCAATTAAAATAATAAATTTCCAACAAAAAAAATAAGTTGCCAACAAAAGAGTAGAACTTTTAACCAAGTATTTAAATCTTTATCCAAAAAATATGAATTCTCCGTTAAAAAAATGTATTAGTTCATATTTCATCCAAAAAATATTTGCATTTTAAATAAAAAACACAGTTTAATTCCCAGCAAAAAGATGAATTTTCGATTAAAAAAAAATAAAGTAATTAAATTTTCAGTTCAAACTATTAATTTCCAAAGGTCTTGTCCGTTTATATTGAATAAATAAATATTAAATTCGAAGAAAAAAAAAACCAACTTAAACACGCTCTAGAAAAAAATCCCAGCCATAAAAAAGGTCGCCCTTTTTTGTAATAATTAAATTTTCATTTAAAAAATAAAATTTTTCACAGAAATTATTATTCTTTAACTAGAATAGTTGAAGTTTCAAACAAGTAAATTAAGTTTATGCAAAAAAAGGATTAAAATGTCAACCAAATAGTTAAATTTTTAACTAAACAATATAAGTTTCCAACCAAAAATAGAATATTTAAATTTCCAGTTAAAAAAATAATTCTCAACAACAACAAATAAAGAAATTTCAACTAAATAGTTCAATTTTTCATTAAAGAGATGAATTTTAAATTAAAGTGATGAATATTCAAATAGAATAGTTTGATTTTTAGCCAAAAAGAAGAATTTTCAACAAAAAAATACCATATTTAAAAAAAATTCAATCAATTTTTAACCAAACATTGAAATTTAAAATTTTTAGTTTACCAAATTAATTTCTAACCATACAGATAAATTTTCAACTAAAATGATGAATTTTTACCTGTAATAGTTTAATTTTCATTTTCTTAAAATAATTTTTAATAGTAATTATTATTCTTTAACTGGAATTGTTGAATTTTCATTGAAAAAAATTATGTTTTATCAGAAATTTTTAATTTTCCATTAAAGAGATGAATTTTTCATAAAAGTAATTAATCTCTAAATGGAATAGTTAAATTTTCAAAAAGTAAATTAACTTTCTGCCAAAAAATGAAGAAAAAAATTACTTAAAGACGCTCTAGAAAAAAATTCCCAGCCATTAAAACAAGGCTCGCCGACATTTCCAGATGTTTCCAGATGAGTAGACACCCTCTAAAATATAAAATTATTTAATAATTCAAGCTATTTTTACCCTTTTCTCTTCCTCCTCAGCGTCAGCAAACAATCTTCTGATATTAGCTTCACTCTCTCCCACATACTTGTCCAGAATCTGCGGACCATTCACAATTTTCGGCTCCCTCGCATTCAACATATTGCAAATTTGTCGAGCCATCAACGTTTTTCCCGTGCCTGGCGGCCCATAAAGCAAAATTCCCTTCACGTGCTTGCAGCCGAGTTGGGTGACAACTTCCGGCGGAAAAACTCGAGATGCAAAAGCTCGTCGGAAAATGGCGCTCACTTCCTTGTCCAAGCCACCGATTCCCATCTTCTGGAAATCCCAGTCCGGATTTATTATCGACTGTCGGACCACCTGGCCCTTCGCTTTTCCGGTCAAATTCAAACTTGAATTGTCGG
Source organism: Acraspis erinacei (assembly GCA_035041075.1). Lineage (NCBI taxonomy): Eukaryota > Metazoa > Arthropoda > Insecta > Hymenoptera > Cynipidae > Acraspis > Acraspis erinacei. The sequence continues at coordinate 13,203,208 of JAWWLR010000155.1, read as the reverse complement.
CCTTCTCGAATTGAATTGTCGAGTCGCCGAGACATCGACCAATTCTCGTTTTCTTGGGTTTGGTCTCGGTTCCTGAGCTAATCGCGGCCAAATCGGCAGCTAATAGAGATTTTACCACGAGTCCGAGCATCTTCTTGTCCTGAAATTGGAAGGCCAGCTGCTGTCCGACAGTGAATGCCTGGCCTGCAAACTGAAGCAGGAACTCCTTGGCCATATGCTCGGTGTCATATGGCTCCAGTGTTGTTCTGAAATTTGTTTAAATTCATTTATCTTAATAAAGATCCGAAATTTTGAATTTCCAGTTTAAAAAGATCAATTTTCTAGCAAAACAGTTGAATTTACAAACGAAAATATATATAATGTATAATAAAAAACGTTAATTTTCAACAGAATATTGTAATTCTTCACGAAATAGAATAAGTTAATCAAATAATTACATTTTTCTCGAAAAAAGATACATTTTCCAGAAAAAAAATTCTCTAAAGATAGTTAACATTCTCAAAGAAAGAAATAGATTTCTGATCCAAAAGATGAATTTTTCTAAAATAAAGATAATAAAACCAAACGAATTTTTAATCAAAATATTAAATTTAAAGAAAAAAACTAATTTTCAAGAAAAGAAGAATAAAAAGATGAATTTTTAACTAAATTGTAAAATTTTCAACCTAAAGTTACATTTTAAACAAATTAATTAATTTCAAATGAAAAGGAGGAATGATTCACCAAGCAGATAATAATTATACAAAAAAACGAACTTTCAATCAAATATTTGAATTTTGAACTGAAATTGTTCAGTTTTTAGTTGAAAAATAAATTTAAATTAAGCAATTTTCAAGAAATTAGTTCGACTTGGAAAAATAATTCCACAAAAAAGATGAATTTTTAACTTTTAACTTTATTTTCAAAAAAATAATTTAATTTTGAAAAAAAGATTTTCACCCAAAAAGATGAATTTCGAACTAAAAAGTTAAATTTCGACGAATTAGTTTTATTTTTAAACAAAAAGAGGAATTTAAAACTAAATTGATGAATATTTAAATTGAATAGTTCAATTTTTAACCAACAAAAGTAATTTTCCTCAAAAAAAAGCACAGAAGAATTTTCAAAACTTATACGAATTTTCAACTTTAATAATAATGTAATTTTCAAATGGATTAGTTAAATTTCCAATTAGAGAAAATAATTTTTAACCAAGTAATTCAGTTTTCAGTTGAAAAACAAATTGAAAAAACGTAATTTTCAACAAAATAGTTAAAATTTGAACAAAAACCAAAAAAAAAAATTTTAACCAAAAAGATGAATTTTCAAAGAAGGAAATTAATTTTTAAACCAGATCGATTTTATACCAAGAAAGAAGATTTTTTTACAAAATTGTTAATTTTGAACTAAAACTTATTAATTTTAAAGTAAAATTAGAACTGTAAAATTTTCAATAAAAAAACTAATATTTACAGAAACTCGCGAATTTTAAATTTAAAAGAAAAATAGTACATCTTTAAAAAAAAATAATTTTCAGGAAAAGAAGAATAATGAGTCACCAAGAAGATAATAATTATACAACAAAAAACGAACTTTCAATCATATGTTTGAATTTTTAAATGAAATAGTTCAGATTTTAGTTGAAAAATAAATTTAAATAAAGTAATTTTCAAGAAAATTGTTCGACTTGGAGAGAAAAATTCCACCAAAAGATGAATTTTTAAATAAAATTAGAAATATTTAAATAGAATAGTTCAATTTTTAACCAATAAGATTAATTTCCCTAAAAAAAAAGAACAGACGAATTTTCCACAAATTATAGGAATTTTCAACTGAAATAATGAAATTTTCAATTGGATTAGTTGAATTTTCAATTAAAGAATTTAATTTTTTTTTAATAATTCAATTTTTAACAAAAAAGAACGAATATTTTCAACCAAAAAGATGAATTTCGAATTAAAAAGTTAAATTTCGACCAACAACATTAATTTTCCTCAAAAAAAAAGAACAGACAAATTTTCAACTTTAATAATAATGTCATTTTCAAATGGATTAGTTAAATTTTCAATTACAGAAATTAATTTTCAACCAAATAGGTCAGTTTTCAGTTGAAAAACAAATTGAAAAAAGTATTTTTCAACAAAATAGTTCAATTTTGAATAAAAACAAAAAATATTTTCAACAAAAAAGATGAATTTTGAACTAAAATTACCAAGTTTCAAAGAAGGAAATTAATTTTTAAACAAGATCGATTTTATACAAAGAAAGACGATTTTTTTTACAAAGCAAATTAAAATTTTCAACTCTAATATACAAATTTTCAACCAAATGGTTGAATTTGGAACAAAAACCTATTAATTTTAAACCAAAAATAAAACTAAAATTTTCAATAAAAAAATTAATATTTAAAGAAACTCACGAATTTTCAAATAAAAATTATGAATCTTCAACTGGAACAGTTAAATTATGAATTTTCAATTAAAAAGAATAATTTCTACCAAATAATGACGATTTTTCAATAAAATACAAGAATTTTCAACTAAAACGGTAAATTATCAATCAAAACTTGAATACTGAAGTTTTTAGGTAAAAAAATTAATCTTCAACATCAGAGGTAAATTTTCAATTAAAAATATGGAATATTCCAACAGAATAGTTAGTTAAATTTTCTAAAAAAAAGGTATTTTCAAAAAAATAGTTTAAAACAGTAATACAGGGTGGTCTTTTTAATAAAAAAATAAATTCCCGGTTATTTTCCGGGGTTTTCCCGATTCACGAACCTTTTTCACGATCAATGAAATTTAAAAAATCGAACTATAAACAAAAAAAATTTTCCATTTGAAGTAATAAAAACTGATTCAGTGTCAAAAATATAAATCCACATTTTGAGCAATTTTAAGCTAGATCCATTAAAATTTGAAAAATTCCATTTTTTTGTAAACTGAACACTTCTTAAATTAAAAACTACAATAAGTTATTTTTATTTCAACTTGTTTATAAAATCCTTAAAATTTTTTTAAATTTTATTTCAAAATCTTAAAATATTTACAAGTTATTTTTAATTTTTTCAAATTTTAAATTCGTTTCAAACTTCTAAACATTTTTAAAAATATTTCAAATTTTTTCTACACATTTTATTAAATCCTGCCAAATAAAAAAATTTCCTTAAAATCTTCCACATTCATGTTTAATATTTTTGTAAATTATTCCAAGTCTTTTGATAAATTCTATTAAAATTGATTTTTCATATTAAAAAATCACTTTCAATTTTCCTGGAAAATGTTTCATATTTTTCTGAAACCTTTTAAAATTAATAACACTTTTCAATTAAATAAGCTTAACCGTAAGATTTGGAAATTAAAAAATTGTAAATTTATTCCGAATGGTCTTTAAATTTAAAAATCATTAATCAATTTATATTCACAATTGATAAACTAAAATGTTTTTCATCCAAAATCTTCGATGTTAAACGCTTCTAATTTTTAATTCTTTAAGTTGTTAAAAATTGCATTTTAAAATTATTTTAATCAAAATGTAGACTTAAAAATAAAGAATCTGAAATGGAAAATATTTAAAGTGAAATTTTTTCGAATCAATTTTTAACTAAATAGTTAAATTTTAAACTATAGAAGATAATTTTTGAACAAAAAATTGAAAAGTTAAATTTTTAGATAAAAAAATAATAATTTTCAACCAAAAAGCAAAGAAATTTTAAACCAAAGTGATATTTTTTTCAACTAAAATAATGAACCTTCAACAAAAACGATTAATATTTAACTGGAATATTTTAATTTTCAATTAAAAAAATACATTTTCAAACAAGAAAATTAATTTTCTATCAAAAATACGATTTTCAACCAAATATATCAATTTTCAACGAAAAATTGTATTTAAACAAAATTAATTTTCAATAACAAATATAATCCTTAAAGTTTTAGTTACAAAAATTAACGACAAAAAATTTAAATACGTTAGAACATGAGTTAAATAAATTTTCGACAAAAATGAAATAGTTAAATGTTCAGTTAAAAAAATGAACTTTCCTAAAAAGAAAAAAATAATTTTCAAACAAAGGCAATTAATTCTCAATTAAAATGATTAAATGACGAAAATTTGACTGGAATACTTGAATTTGCAACCCAAAAAGATGAAGTTTGAAACAAGAAAATTACAATTTTTTTAACAAAAAAGGCGATTTTTCAACCAAAAAGATACATTTTCAAACAACAAAATTATTTTTCTGCCAAAAAGTACGATTTTTTCAACAAAATACATAAATTTTCAATGAAACAGTTGAATTTTCAACTAAAGACAACCCAACAGTTGAATTTTAGACGAAAAAAGATCATTTTTGAACAAAAAATGGAATAGTTCAATTTTGAGTAGAAAACATTAATATTTTTAATCAAACTGATAAATTTTTAACTAAAATTATGAATTTTCAACTGGAATAGTTAAATTTTCAATAAAAATATAAATTTTCTAATAAAATAATGAATCACTAGAATAATTGAATTTTCAACCAAAGAGAAAGAACTTGCAAATTATATGAATCCTCAAAAGATTATTAATTTTCAACCAAACAGTTACATTTTTAAAAAGAAAAACTTTAATTTATGCCAAAACAGTCAAGCAAATTGTCAAATTTTATGCCCAAGAAATAAATTTTCAATCTAGAATTAAATAGTAATTAAATTTTCAATTAAAAAAATTAATTTTCGACTAAAATAAAAATTAATTTTCAACAAAAGAGTTGAATTTTCCATCACAGCGACAAAATTTTGAAATAAAATATGAATCTTCAAGAAAATAAATTACAACAAGACATTTTAATTTTTAAACAAATAGTTGATGAGTTTTTAAACAAAGCATAAAATTATTTTCAATGAAGAAAGCTGAATGTTTTAACAAGAAGATTAATTTTCTACTAAAAAAGACGAAATTTTCAACAACAAAAATATTAATTTTTAATAAAATACATGACTGGTCAACCAAATAATTAAATTTTCAGCCAAAAAGGATAAATTTCCAATCAGGAATTAAAAAGTAATTAAATTTTCAATTAAAAAATTAATTTTCAACAAAAGAGTTAAATTTTCCATCACAGAGATAAATGGTCAACTAAAATATGAATCTTAAAAAAACATTAAAAAGAAAAGGTTTAATTTTCAATCAAGTAGATGAATTTTCAAGCAAAACATACAAATTTCCAATCAAATAGATAAATCCTCAACATAATTATAATATGCAACCAAACTGTTCCATCTTCATCCAAAAAATATTAAATGTATACCAAAACAGTTGAAATTTTAACCCAAAACGGAAGAGCTGAGTTTTCACGCGAAAAAAACTCACATGTTTCAAAAAACCTTTAAATTTTGTATAAAAGAAAGAAAAATATCAGCGAAAATGTTAATTTTCAGCCGAGAAAGCTGAATTTTTTAACAAGAAGATTAATTTTCTACTAAAAAAGACGAAATTCTCAAAAAAACAAGATTAATTTGAAGAAAAATTTTAATTTTCAACCGAGAAAGAAGAATTTTCTATGGAAAAAAGACGATTTTTCAAAAAAATATATTAATTTTGATTAATTTAGCTTACGTTTTCTTCTGGAGGAAGTCGGCTTCGAGGACGATGGTGCAGAGACATTCTGTGCTGGAAGCTGGGTCGAAGTAGTATGGTCGAACTTCGATTTCTTGATTGAGAGACAATGTAGCCCATTTCCGCTGTGGTAAACTGAATCCAACATTTCCTCGGGGCATGCCATCGTAAGATTTTACGGAGAAAACGTAGTGCTGGTTCGGTCCAGTTGTTACCTCGATATGCCTAACATTATTACAAACATTAATTAATAATTGGATTGCCGCAAGCAAATCCAATTTTCAAATTCTCAATATTCCAAATAACAGAATTACAAATTTTTTATTTTAACAGTTGCATCAATTTTAATTATGAATTTTTAAAATTAAAAACTCTCCAACTCTTTAATTTTGATGATTTTGAAGATTAGAAGTCAAGTGTTCAATTCTAAATCTTGCAGATTCAAGAAATTTCCAATATTAGGCATCAAAATTTAAAAAAATTTAATTTTAAAACATAAAAACTTTCATAAATTTGAATGGTAAATTTTAAAAACTGAAAATACTTGAAATCAATATAAAATGTAAATAGTAACACTCAGTATAAATGAAAATTCCTAAATTTGAATGTTTTTAAACATTATAAGTCAAGTTTTCAATTCCAAATTGAAGAGATTTTGAATGTAAATCATCAAAATCGTAGCATTTTTAATTGTAAAAAGAAAAACTTTTATTTTCAAGATTTACAATTCAAAGTCAAAAATGAAGAAAAGTTTTCAATTCGAAATCTTCATAATTTTTAATAGTAACTTTTCAACAAAACAATTTCCAATTTTAAATTTAAAAAAATTTGAAATGGTTCAATTTCGAATAGTTGCCGAAGACTTTTAAATATTTAATGTGTATAATAAATAGAAAATGATCTAATTTTGAATACTTTTTTAGAACAGTTTATTTTTTTAAATATTGAATTTAAATTTATTCAATTTTGATGAGTTGAAATTAGAAAATATTTTAGATGCCCCTCAAATCTGCTGAAAAAATGGTCTAAAAATTTCTGGAAAACTTGTCAATCTTTTTAAATTTCTTGAAATCATGATTTTTTAAGAACGTAATTAAATTTGAACCCATAAAGTTGAATTTTTAACTACATAGTTGAATTAATAACAAAATAATTTAATATTCTACAGAAAAAAGATGAATTTGCAATAAAATAATTGAATTTTTAAACAACAAAAATTAAATCTAAACCCAAAAAAGGTCGAATTTTCAATCCGAAAAGTTTATTTCTCAAAAAAAGATGAATTCTAAACAAAAAAATATAATAGTAGATATTTCAACGAAAAGCATAGAGAATTTTTCAACAAAATAATTAAATTTTTAACCAAAAGCAGTTTACCTATACAGATGAATTTGCAACCAAATAATTGGATTTTGAAACAAAAAAGATGAAACTTCCACACACAAAAATTCAGCAAACAGATTAATTCTAAAAAAATGTTATAATTGATATTTTAACGAATTTTTTTTTTTTAACAAAATAGATAAATTTTCAACCAAATAGTTAAATTTTCAGCAAAATAATTACATTTTCAAAAAAATAGTTAAACGTTTTACGAAATAGTTTAATCTTCAAATTTAAAATAATAAATTTTTCATTAAAAAGAGGCACTTTGAACCAAGAGTTTTCCACAAAAAAACAACGAATTTTCAACAATATACCTTAAATCTCCACTAAAAAAGGTAAATTTAGAAACAAAAAACGGAAAAGTTAAATTTTCAGTAAAAACATAATTTTCAACAACAAAAAAAAAAAGAATTTTCCACTAAAATGATGATCTGAAAAAAAACAATTTTTACCAAAGTAATTAAGTTTTTAACCAAATCAGTCGAAATGCAAGCCGATAAGATCAAGATTCAAAAAAAGATGAATACCCAACAAAAAATATAATAACTGATATTTCAAAGAAAAAATGAATTTTTACTAAAAAAAAATTTCACCAAAGAGTTGAATTTACGAAAAAATAATGACTAAATTTTGAAACAAGAAAGATTAACCTTCAACTAAGAAAGAACTTAACAAAAAAAAATAATTTTCGACAAAAAATATTCGAGTTAATATTTCGAAAACAACAAATTTTCAGGAAAATAATAAGATGTTCCACCGAAGTGTTGCATTTTTAAAAAAATAATTACATTTTGAACAAAATAGATGCATTTTTAAGTAAATAGTTTATATTTTAACATAACAGAATAAATCCTTAATCAAATATACGAATTCTCCACAAAAAATATTATAGCTGATATTTTAACAAGAATTTTTTTTTCGAAAATTGGAATTTTCGACTAAAAGATTAGAAAAGAAATACAAGACTAGAAGAAAACAAAAAAATTTCAGCAAAATAATAAGATGTTCCACCAAAGAGTTGCATTTTTTTAAATAAATACATTTTGAACAAAACAGATGAATTTTTAAATAAATAGTTTAAATTTTAACATACCAAAATAAATGCTCAATCAAAAATACGAATTCTCAAGAAAAAATATTATATTTGATATTTTAACAAGACACTTTTTTGGAAATGTGAATTTTCAACAAAAAGATTAATTTACAAAAAAAAATATTATAATTAATATTTCAAGAACAATTAAAACTACAAGTTTTTATCAAAATAAGCAGATTTCTATAGAATTGTCGATTTTTTTTATAATTACATTTTAACAAAATAGATGACATTTTTATTAAATATTTTAATTTTTAACGAACCAAAATATGAATTCTCAATAAAAAATATTATAGTTGATATTTCAACAACGAATTTTCGGCAAGATAGTCAGATTTCCAATCGAACAGTTGAATTATTTAAAAATAATTACACTTTCAGCAAAATAGATACGTTTTTACGAAAATAGTTTAAATTTTAAAATAAAAAAATTAATTCTTAATAAAAAAATATGAATTCTCAACAAAAAACATTATAATTGATATTATAACAAGAAAAAAAATTTGAAAAGTTTCTATTTTCAACAAAACGATGAATTATCAACAAAAAATATTATAATTGATATTTCAACAACAACAAAACTATAAATTTTCAGCAAAATAATCACATTTCCACCGTAGACTTGTTTTTTTTATAATTACATTTTTAACAAAATAGTTGAAGTTTTATCAAATAGTTTAATTATTAACCTAACAAAATTAATTCTTAACAGCAACAAAAAAAACTATTTTTAAACCAAGAAGATTCATTTTCTATAAAAAAGATGAAATTTCGAGAGAATAACTGAGTTTTCTACGAAAAAAGATAAATTTACAAACAAAAAATGGAAAACTTGAATTTTCAACCAAAATAGGAATTTTCAACAAAAAATATTATAGTTGATATTTCAACAACAAACTTTCAGCAAGATAGTCAGATTTCCAATCGAACAATTGAATTATTTAAGAATAAATACATTTCCAACAAAATAGATGAATTTTTAACTAAATAGTTTATATTTTAACATAAAAAAAATTCTTAATCAAAAAGAAGAATTCTCAACAAAGAATATTGTAGTTGATATTTTAACCAGAAACGGAAAAACAAATTTGAAAAGTTGAATTTTCAATAAAGAAAATATTACAGTTGATATTTCAGGAAGAAAAAAAATTGGAAAGTTTAATTTTTTCACTAAAACATCAATTCTCAAAGAAAAACATTACAGAGGAGACCACCCTGCAGTAGATAATGATCTTACATTAATAATCCTTCATTATAATCCTTGATTATGATAAAAAAATTAAAGTTGATATTTTAACAAGAAAATTTTTTTGAAAAGTTAAATTTTCAACAAAAAGATGAATTATTAACAATAAATATTATATTTGATATTTCAACAACACATATTCAGGAAGATAGTCAGAATTCGAATCGAACAATTTAATTATTTAAAAATAAATACATTTTCAACAAAATAGATGAATTTTTAACTAAATATTAAAAATTTCAACATAACAAAATAAATTTTTAATCAAAAAGAAAAATGATCAGCAAGGAATATTATAGTTGATATTTTAACCAGAAACGAAAAAACAAATTTGAGAAGTTGAATTTTCCACAAAAAGGTGAATTTTCAATAAAGAAAATATTACAGTTGATATTTCAACAAGAAAAAAAATTGTAAAGTTTAATTTTTTCACTAAAACATGAATTCTCAAAGAAAAATATAACAAATTAGACCACCCTGCAGTAGATAATGATCTTCATTAATAATCCTTCATTATAATTCTTGATTATAATAAAAAAATTAAAGTTGATATTTTAACAAGAATTTTTTTTTTTAAGTTCAATTTTCAACAAAAAGATGAATTATTAACAAAAAATATTATAATTGATATTTCAACAACAAAAATACACATTTTCAGAAAAATAATTAGATTTTCATCAAAGAGTTTTTTAAAAAATAATTATATTTTAAACTAAATAGATCAATTTTTAATGAAATAGTTTAGTTTTTAACCTAACAAAAAGAATTCTTAATAACAAAAAAAAAGAAAGATAAATTTACAAACCAAAAGTGGAAAACTTTAATTTTCAACCAAAATATGAATTCTCAAGAAAAAATATTTGAATTTATTTAATTGTTATGGGAATTACTGAATAGTTTATATTTTAACATAACAAAATAAATTCTTAATCAAACAGCAGAATTTTCAACAAAGAGTTGATATTTTAACCAGAAACGAAAACACAAATTTGAAAAGTTGAATTTTCAATAGAAAAATATTACAGTTGATATTTCAACAAGAAAAAAAATCGGAAAGTTTAACTTTTTAACTAGAACATGAATTCTCAAAGAAAAATATTACAAATGCGACCACCCTACAGTACATAATGATCTTAAATTACACAATCCTTCCTTATAATCACAAATAACGCGTGTCGTGACACAAAAAATAATTTTCAAATATTACAGGGGAGAACACCCTGCAGTAGATAATGATCCTACATTAGTTAATCCTGAATTGTAATCTTAAATAAGACGTGTTTCTTAACAAATGCTTCCATTAAATTAATTATTTAACATCCATTTGTAATTATAATTAAGGATTATTTATTATAGGATCATTATCTACAGTCGGGCAGTCTCCCCTAGTTAATATTTCACAAAACAACAAAATAAGTCAATATTTACTAAAATAGTTCAATTTTCCACCAGACTTGAGTTAATAAATAATGATTATATTTTTAATAAAATATATGGATTTTAACTAATTTAACTTTTTACCTGACCAAATGAATTCTTAATTAAAACGACGGTTTTTCTAACAAGGAAAAATAATTTTATAGAGAAAAAAAAGAATTTCCAACAGGATACATCAAATTTTCCAATAAAAACAGGTAAATTTACAAAATGGAAATGGAAAAGTTGATTTTTCAAGAAAACGACAAATTCTCAACAAAAAATATTATAGTTTATATTAAAAAATATAAATTTTTCAACAAAATAGTAAAAATTTTCACCAAAGAGTTGAATTAAACAAAAGAATTTCAAACCCAAGAGATAAATTTTTATTTAAAATTATTTAAATCAAAATATTTTTTAACAAATTAAATTTTCCACCAAAAGCAGTTATATTTTCAACAAACAGGTTGAATTATTAACAAAATATTGCAATTTTCTATCTACAAAGATGATGAATTCTTAATAAAAAATATTATAATTGATATTTCAGCAAAAAAGAAAAAGAATTTTGAAGATAATAGTTACATTTCAGCCAGAGAATTTTTTTAAATAATTACATTTTCAACAAAATAGATTAATTTTTGACCAACTAGTTCAATTTTTAATCTAAAAAAATGAATTCTTAATAAAAAATAAATAAACAGAATATATTCTACCATGGAGATAAATTTTCTACATAAAAGAAAACAACCAATTTTCAATCCGAAAAGTAAAATTTTTAACAAAATACTTGAATTCTCAACAAAAAATATAATTGCTGATGTTTCAAAAAGATTCAAAGACTAATTTTAAACAAAATAATTGAATTTTTAATCGAACAGTTTCTTTTCAATCTACAAAAAAGAATTCTTACTCCAGAAGACGAATTTTTAGCCAAAAAGTTTAATTTTCAACCAAAAAAGGAAACGAATTTTCAACAGAATAGTTCAAATTTCCGCCAGAATTGAACTAAAAAATTACATTATCAACAAAATAGATGAATTTTTAATCAAAACGGTTTAATTTTGAACCTAAAAAAATGCATTCTTAATGAAAAAGTCAACTTTTCAAACCAGAAGGTTAATTTTCTTCCAAAAAGACGAATTTTTAACAAAATACATAAATTTTCAACAAAATAATGGGTTTTTAGCAAAAGAAGATCATTTTTAAACCAAAAATCGATTTGTTAAATTTTAAGATTAAAGAACTAATTTCCAAAAAATTATTTACTTATTTTTAACCCAAAATGTAATCTTTAGACAAAAAATCAAATTTACAAAAACATAGTCCAGTTCTCGAAAATATATTTCAATTTTAAACCAAATATATTTCATTTTTGATATTTTGATTTTCTATAAAATTACTGAATTTTCATGACAAAAATATGAATATTCTACGAAAAAGTTTATGAATTTGTAACAAAAAAGTTAACACCAAATAAATGAAATAAATTTTCAACTAAAAAAAAAATGTAAACAAAAAATAGAATACTTACATTTTCAGTTAATAAAATAATTTTATAACTAAAATCATAAATCTTTAACCCAAAAATGAATTTTTTCTAAAAAAGACGAATTAAAAAAAAATTAAATAAAAAACTAAGCTGAAAAAAATTAATTTTCAACGAAAGACAAATTTTTTTATCCATGGAAATGAATTTTCAACCTAAAAGCATAATTTTCTTCCAAAAAAGTCGAAATGTCAACAAAAGAAATGAATTTTCAATTTAAAAAAAAAAACTAATTTTTAACCAAAATGAGGAAATTGCAAACGAATAAAAAATTGTCTGCCCAAAATACGAATTTTCAGCAAAATTATTAAATTTTCACCTAAGCAAATTATTTTGTAAACAAAGAAAACAATTTTCAACGAAATAGTTCAATTTAAAACCAAATATTTTAATTTGTAATGGAATTTTCAACCTCATAGTGGAATTTTCAAATTATATAAAAAATTTTTCGGTGAAGACAATAATAAAAAAATGTTTAGAAAACAGCTAAATTTGGAACAAAACACAAAAAAAAGATTTTTCATCTAAAATGATGAACAATTAAAAAAAATGAATTTTGAAAAAATTGAAAAAATGGAAAGTAGATTTAAAAAAAAGGGCCGAATATTTTAAGAAAATTCACCATCTAATTTAAATGTTCTTCAAACATGAATCGTAAAAATTGCATAAAATTTGCCATTACAATTTTTGGCCAACCTGTTACTGCGTGTCAATGTTACATCAGATAAAACTAGTGAATCAATATCCAAAATTAAACTCTCTTAAACAAGCTTAACTTCCACAGCCCCTAAATCCCTACCATTAAAAAATATCAAGAACCTGTTGATCGAAATTAAAAAACAAATAAAAATATTGATGACACGAACCTGACATCATCAGGAAAGTCAGCACGATTAATGACAGCACAATTTGAGAGGCTGAGTTCGTCCGTAGGACACTTATTGGCTTTCATTCTCTAAAAAATAAAAGCAGTTTTATAATAAATATTTCGGGGAAAATGGATCGATCGATATTTATTAATGATTTCGCGAAGAAATATAGGCTAAGTTTGAATTGAAAAGTATTGATGTCTCTAATTCTGTTAGTGGTGGGGGGTAGCGAGTCGAGATTTTCTGCGAAAAGGATACATTCTAACTGGAGGGTAAAAGCTCAAGGACAGTTGAAAGTTCTTTCCATGTTTTAATTAAAAACTTACGTATCCTGAAATGTTTTGGACACAATCGCGAGAACGCAGACCTGAAATGGCCTGAAAAACACCTGCAATGCAGGCGCCTGAAACACTGATCTCCAACTGTGCGCCAAGCCGCCAACTGCCAACTAAACTATCGAAAACAAATTATTATTCTGCGCATACGCGATAGAATTTCCTTTTATCGGGGGGATGATAAATTTTGTATGTTTTGCAACATTTTATCGACTAATCAAAGTGGAAAACACAAGAGCAAGAAGGAAG
>JAWWLR010000155.1:13076530-13087325 GCA_035041075.1 Acraspis erinacei | reverse complement strand
CCTAATTTTACAAAAAAAAAAAAAAAAAACGAATTTGCAACAAAATATTTGAATTTTCAACAAAATAATTAAATTTTCAACTAAAAGAAAGTAATTTTTAACCAAATAAACAAAAGTTGCCTTTGAAGTTAAGAGTAAATAATCTTCAAGCAAAAAAGGTAAATTTTTTATCCAAAAAGATGAATATTTAACAAAATAGGTGAATTTTAAACAATAGAATTAAATTTTCAACAAAAAATTGAATTTTTAACCACAAATATTTTGTTTTACTTTTTAATTAAAAGGAATGATATTTTAATCAAAAAAATACTACGATTTCGATCGAAACATACGAATGTTCAACGAAAGCAGTTGAATTTTCAACAAAAGAATTAGATTTTCAACTAAAAGAAATAAATTCCGAACCAAAAATATAATAGTTGCCTTCAAAATAACAAATAAATAACTTTAAAGCAGGAAAGATTAATTATTTTTAACAATGAGGAATTTTTCAATAAAAAAAAACGAATTCTGAACCAAAAAATATATTTTCTTACATGAAAGATTTCTTTTCAACAAAATAGTTTAATTTTCAACTAAAAGAAATTAATTTTTAACGAAATATACTAAAGTTGCCTTTGAAATTAAAAGTAAATAAGTTTCAAGCGAAAAAGGTGAATTTGTTATCCAAAAAGATAAATGTTTAACAAAATAGTCGAATGTTAAACAATACAATTAAATTTTCAACACAAAAATTTGAATTTTGAACCAAGAATATATTTTTGTTTACTTTTTAATTCAAAATAATAAACTTATAACAAAAAAAAAAAATATGACGGTTTCGATAGAAGCATACGAATGTTAAACAAAATAATGGAATTTCCAACAAAAGAATTAAATTTCCAACTAAAAGAAATAAATTCTGAAAAAAAATATAATAGTTGCTTTGAAAATAATTATTTTTACCAAAGATGAACTTTTCAATAAAAAAACGAATTTTCAACAAAATATTTAAATTTTTGGCAAAATATTTGATTTTTCAACAAAATAATTAAAATTTCAACTAAAAGAAATTAATTTTTAACCAAATAAACAAAAGTTGCCTTCGAAATTAAGAGTAAATAATCTTCAAGCAAAAAAGGTGAATTTTTTATCCAAAAAGATAAATGTTTAACAAAATATTTGAATTTTAAACAATATAATTGAATTTTCAATAACAAAAAATGGAATTTTGAACCACAAATATAATAGTTAAAAGAAAAGTTAAATTAAAAATAATTAACTTCCAAGGAAAAAAGATTAATTATTTTCTACCATAGATGAATTTTTTAATAAAAAAACGAATTTTCAACGAAAAAATATTTTTTCTTACATGAAAGATGACTTTTCAACAAAATAATTAAATTTTCAAATAAAAGAAATGAATTTTGAATCAAACATATAATAGTTTCCTCTGAAATTCAAAGTAAATAACCTTCAAGCAAAAAGGTGAGTTTTTTATCAAAATATAAATGTTTAACAAAATAGTTGAATTTTCAGCAATATAATTAAATTTTCAACAACAAAATTTGGCTTTTGAACCAAGAATATTTTTTTTTTACTTTTTAATTAACAAGAATGATATTTTAACCAAAAAAATATTAAAATTTGGATCAAAACATACGAATGTTCAACAAAAGAATTAAATTTCAAACTAAAGAAATAAATTCAGAACCAGAAATATAATTTTAAAATAACAAATAAATAACTTTGAAGCAAGAAAGATTAATTAATTTGACCAAAGAATAAATTTTCAATAAAAAACGAATTTTCAATAAAAAAAATATTATCTTACATGAAAGATGATTTTTCAACAATATAGTTGAATTTTCAACAAAATAAATAAATTTTCAAATAAAAGAAATCAATTTCTAATCGAACATGTAATAGTTGCCTTTAAAATTAAAAATAGATAACTTCCAAGGAAAAAGATTAATTATTTCCTACCAAAAATAGTTTGTTTTTTAAATAACCAGAGTGACATTTTAACAAACAAAAAAATATTACGATTGCGATCGAAACATACGAATTTTCAACAAAAGAATCAAATTTCTAATTAAAAGAAATAAGTTCAGATTCAAAAGTATAATAATTGCCTTCAAAATAACAAATAAATAATTTTAAAGCAAGAAAGATTAATTATTAAGACCAAAGATGCATTTTCAATTAAAAAAAACGAATTTTCAACAAAAAATTGAATTTTTTTACAACAAAGATGACTTTTTAACAAAACAGTCTATAGTAATAAATTCTGAAATTAAATTTTCAACTATAAGAAAGAAAGTCTGAACCAAGAATATAATAGTTGCCTTCAAAATTACAAATAAATAATTTTAAAGCAAGAAAGATTAATTATTTTGACCAAAGATGAATTTTTCTACAAAAGAAAAAAACAACAATGAATTTTCAACAAAAAATATATTTTCAAACATTTAATAGTTGCCTATGAAATTCAAAATAAGTAAACTTCAAGAAAAAAGGTGCATTTATTATCCAAAAACATGAGTGTTTACCAAAACAGGTGAAATTTCGAACAAAAAGATTAATTTCTAACAAAAAAAAAAAAATGAATTTTGACCCAAAAATATTTTGTTTTACTTTTTAAATAAAAATAATATTTTAACCAAAAAATATTACGATTTCTATTGAAACATATGAATGTTCAACAAAAAAATTGAATTTTCAACAAAAGAATTAAATTTTCAACTAAAAGAAATAAATTCAGATCCAAAAATATAATAGTTGCCCTTAAAATTAAAAATAATTAACACAACTTTTTAACACAAGAGCCTATAGTAATAAATTCTGAAATTAAATTTTTAACTATAAGAAATAAATTCTGAATTAAAAATATAATACAAGACTTTAAAATTAAAAATAAATAACTGCCAAGGAAAATAGATGAATTATTTTCAACCAAAAAATATTTTTTCTTACATGAAAGATGACTTTTCAACAAAATAATAAAAATTTAAAATAAAAGAAATTAATTTTGAACCAAGCATATAATACTTTCCTTTAAAATTCAATGTAAATAACCTTCAAGCAAAAAAGGTGAATTTTTTAAACAAAAAAATAAATGTTTAACAAAATAGGCGAATAATCGATCAAAAAGATGAATTTTTAACAAAACAGTTAAATTTTCAACAAAAGAATTAAATTTCCAAATAAAAGAAATAAATTCGGATGCAAAAATATAATAGTTGCCTTCAAAATAAGAAATAAATAACTTTCAAGCAGGAAAGATTAATTATTTTTAACAAAGATGAATTTTTCAATGAAAAAAAACGAATTTTCAAGAAAATATTTGAATTTTCAACAAAATAATTAAATTTTCAACTGAAAGAAATGAATTTTTAACCAAATGTACAAAAGTTGATTTTGGAATTAAAAGTTAAAAACCTTCAAGCAGGAAAGGTGAATTTTTGACCAAAAAGAAGAATTTAAAAGAAAATAGGTGAATTTTGAACCAAAAATATTTTGTCTTACTTTTTAATTAAAAAGAATGATATTTTAACCAATAAAAAATTATGATTTCGATCGAAAAATAGAAATTTTCAACAAAAAAGTATAACCTATAAACAAAATATTTGAATTTTCAACAAAAGAATTAAATTTCAAGCCAAAAGAAACAAGTTCCGAACCAAAAATGTAATAGTTGCCTATAAAATGAAAAATCTTCCAAGGAAAAAAGTTGAATTATTTTCTACCAAAGACGAATTTTTATATATTAAAAAACAAACTAATTTTCAATAAAAAAAAAGAATTATCTTACAACAAAGATGAATTTTTAACAAAATAGTATACATTAATAAATTCTGAACCAAAAATATAATAGCACACCTTTAAAAGAAAAAGAATGAACCATAAAAAAAATAGTTGGCAGGTTTACAATAAAAAAAATTTGAATTTCACTTTATATATATTTCACAATAATCTGGAATCTATACATTTTTGAAAAGTCTTGTCACACGAGAACCTTAATTTGTTATTGTTTGAAATATGTACCAGCTGAAATTCGCACACTGCATACTATCAGAATAAAAAAGAAAAATTTCAAAACCTTACTTAATAAACGCCTCTCGTGGAACACAACCATTTTTATACAAATACATGAAGTCTTTGACCGCTTTTCTGATGTCCCAGCCAATATCTTCCAGATGCCTTTGACAATATTTCGTATTCATGGTTGTGATTTCACAGAACATGTCCACGAGTTCTTCCTTTTCCTTCTCGCTGAGACAAGCCGGTTGAATTTCCGGCGGTTCTTCCACCTCGTCAAGTTTCGTAAAACTCGGCAGTAGAGTTCCTGGCTGTAGAAAATAGACATGCAGCTGGTCATTCATAATATTATATTCATTCTCATCCCCAGGAACGATGACGAAAGTTCGATTAAAACCGAGGAGCGTGTCCAAATTTCGGAAGATTCCCTCGACGCAGATCATCAAAAAATTCGCGTCCTCAAACATCAGATCGACAGTGAAGCTCTTCCTCATGTGCCGAGTCGGTGGATATCTTGAAATCGTGTCAATAATGCAATCGTGTCCTTGAAAAAGGAGATTCCGATAGGAGCCAAAGTCGTTCAGATTGAGAATATTTCGATTATTTGACATGAAATTGAGAAGGCTTTGTCTGCCAACGTCAGAAGGCGGTGGGCTCAGGGTCATTGAAAACATCGCGTCCTCGTGGTAAATTCCTCGCAAAATGCTCCTGTCTCTCTGGTCATAGAGAGCGAAAAAATGCGTCACGAACTGATTCACAATTGGCTTTGCTCTCGCGTTTTTTATATAATTTTGATACATAACCGGAGCACTTGGCAGTCCCGACTGAACGAGAACTCCGTCCAATTTGAGCAACTTTGGACAATATTTCTTGACAGCCTCGATATATTTGTGCGGGGACGAATAATTTTCACAGAGTGGATTGCCATCGAGCCAAATTTCGCGGAGGGGATTATTTTTCAAAGGTGCGAGTGCGTCAACCATTAAAAGTCTGTTGTTCCTGAGATCAAGGGAATGCAGAGTATTTAAATTTGCACTCTCGACTGCCGCTAAATTAGTTAATTCGTTTTCCCGGAGACTGAGGCGCGTGACGGGTGGAACCGAGGTTTTTATCAATTTCAAAACGTGATTAAAAGTCCGCGACTGTGTCAGAGGGCAATAAACTGTCCTTGAAATTTCGCTGTCTCTGTGAAACGAGTCGAGATAAATGGACTGTTGTGCCGTGTCGTGTCTTTTGTTTATTAGAGAAATGAGGAGTGGTTGGATGTTGATTTTGATGTCATGAATCGAAGCGAATCCTAAAGTTATTTGCAACACGAGAGGTTCGCTGTTTAAATCGTTTATGATCAAACTAGATTGACACAGTTTCTCGAGAGCGGGACCACAATTTCGGGCAAGGAAAAAACAATCCTCGCCGAGAATTTGATACCTTACGGGAATCAAATCTGCGGGATGGACTGCATTAAGGACACTTTTGAGGATAAACTCCATTTCGAACTTACCGCCTCGCGAAATCTGAATCTTGTGCCAAGTGTCGTTTCGTCCCATCAGTGTACGTTCGTTGAACATGGCAGAGCTGGAAATTATTTTCAGGGCTGTTGACGAATCTAAAACAACTGGAGTTATTGGCCCTTGTACCGGTTTTTGCTGCGTTTTTTGTTGCTGCTGTTGCCTTTGCTGTTGCATTTTCTGATGCTGTTGAATTTTCTGCTGCTGCTGCAAAATACTTTGCTCCTTTTCGCGAATTTTTATAAACTGTTGCGCCTGCATGAGCGAGGGGACTTTCCCTCGTTTGCTCATTTTTATTTCTAGATTACCTACTTTTCACGATTATTTATTGATATCAAAGCATTCTTGATAGAAAGTACAAGTTTTCGAGGCGAAGATCCACTCCGGTTTTGAGGTTAGGTTCAGTTTATGTGGTTGTTGCGCGGCCAATCACTGTACGGAACTTTAATTAAAAGTGCTGAGAGGTAGAAGAAATAATTGAAATTAATTTTTCAATGTTAGTTTTCTCGAATGTGACGTAACTTTAATAAACAAATAGTCTTCGGCTTCTGTTTTGTAGATTTTGTGTTTGTTTGTCACAATCTTTGTGCAACTTTGTGATTTTGTGGTTTTGATTTTCTCCGCTTGGAGGCTACCCGGCCTCAGGAGAATTCGGCGGCAAACTTTAAACTGAATTTCTCTCTTTACGGCATATCTTAAAGATTTTTAATCATGAAACTTTTACTATTATATTATTTTTTTCAGTAATTTAAATAAAATTTAAAATTGCTCTATTCCTCCATACAAAATTTTAAGTTGAAAACGTTACAAGTTTAAGATTCTGATCTTTAAATATTAATGGTCATGTTAGCAGAAACAGTTATTTATTGACCTTGTTCTTTTTTTGCAGTTTTTTTCCATCTAAAGAGTATCTTTTTAGTTATAAATTTTAATATATGTTTGAAAATTGAGCAACTATGTAAGGTCTTTTTGATTAAAAAATTAACCTGTTTTAGTAGAAATTTAATGTTTCTTGGTTAAAAATGGTACTAACTTGGTTGAAAATGTAATTTTTGTTCAAAATTCATATTTTAAGGTTGAAAAGTCAAACTGAAATCTTTTTTTTAATGAAAATTCAACCATTTTTTTAATTTGTCGTTTTAATTAAAAAATTAATCTATTTTTGTAGAAATTACGTCTTTCATGAGTAAAAATTCAACTTTTTTGTTGAAAATTCACCAATTTTGTTAAAAAAGCATTATTTTTGGTTAAAATTAAACTGCTTTATTGTAAATTTACTTTTTGTTTCAAATTCATATTTTGGTGTTGGAAAGTCAACCAGAATTTTTTAAAAATGAAAATTCAACTATTTTTTGTTGTTACAAAGTTTTTTTTAAATTTCAAAATTCATCGATTTTAGTAAAAATTTAACCATTTTGAAAAATTTAATTATTTTTTTTAATTTGTCTTTTTAATTAAATATGCATCTATTTTAATAGAAATAGCTTCTTTATTGGATAAAAATTCAACAATTTGTGGATAATTTAACAATTTTGTTAACATTTGTTAACATTTGTTTTGCTTAAAAATTCAATTGTTTTGTTGAAAATTCATCGTTTCGGGTTGAAAATTCAAGTAGCCTCATTGAAAATTTACTTCTTATTTAAAAATTATATTTTGATGTTGAAAAGTATAAATAAAATCTTTTTTTGATCAAAATTCAACTATTTTTTTTTGAAAATTTGTCCTTTGTTTTATAAATGTATTTATTTTAGTAGAAATGGCATCTTTCTGGGATAAAAATGCAACTATTTTGTTGGAAATTTAACAATTTTGTTTTTGAAAATTATAGTTTTTCATTGAAAATTCAAACAAGTGGGTAAAAATTGAACTGCTTTGTTGTACATTTATTTGTTTAAATTATGGTCTATCACTTTGGTTGAAAATTGTAATATTTTTTTTGAAAATGAATTTTAGTGAAAAATTCATTTATTCTTATTGGAAATTCAATTTTTTACAGAAAAACGCAAAATCAAGTTATTTTCATGAAACTTGTACCATTTTTAAACAAAGATTTGAATTTTCAACCTAAAAAGATGTATTCTCAAAAAAAAATCTGATAGTTGCTATTTCAACCAAGAAAATTTTTTCAGTCAAGAAATAAATAAATTTTCAACCCAAAAGATGAATTTTAAAACAAGAAGAATAATTTTTTACCAAAGAAAGACGAATTTTCAAGAAATTATATATATATAGTTACATTTTTAAACTAAAAAAAAAATTGTTTATCAAAATATTCAATTAAAGGCAACCGCATATCAATCTTCGTATTAAAAATCGTCTCTAATCGACAGCGGGTCTAGTACTTGGCTCGGTGCTGCCACTTATAATTGGTTTTGCAGAATGAAACTCCTTGTCTAAATCCCTGGTTTTTCAAAAAAATTCAGCGTCTGCTAAAAAGTGAGGGTGAAATAGTGTATCAACGACGTGAAGTATGAAGGAAGCCGACTGATAACTGATGTAGTACTGGATCATACTACGAAAATGCACTGTCGGTAAAAGTCGCATCTGTTTCGGCGGGAATTTTAAATTAGAATGAAAAATACAATTTGTGACTTTTTTTGTTCGTTTATTGACAAGTCCGAATGATTTAAATATGCAACAGTATCACTGCAATTTGAATAAATAATTAATTTGTTCTTGGCATAAAAAAATGTGGTCTCGGAAGAGGAAAAGTTTACAAGTGATAGAAGGATGCCGCGGATAATAATCAATAATAATTTTGCAATTAAAAAAAATATTTACAAATCTTGTCATAAATTATAATAATTTTTAAATTCGTGTAAGATGATAGACTTGTTTTATATATTTTTTGATTCTAAGCTACAAGAAAAATATGGAAATAGCTTGTTACGTAGAATTGTATAAATAGGGTAATTTATTTTAACAAAGTTTTTGGTAATTCATTTTTATCTTATTATTGCTTCTTACCAATTTTCGACAATTGGTTTGCTTTTAATAAAATCCAACAATTGTTTTTCTTTCGTAGGAAATTCACGATAATAGTATTTCAATTCTTTAAATCATAGAAGACTTTTTTCTTTTTTCCTTCAATTTTTCTAAACTCTTTATGAACGTAGTGATTTCAATTGTTTGTTTTTTCATATTTTATTGTTTTCAATTCACATGAATTTTTTTTTAAATCACCTTGAATTTTTGTGAATTTCTTCAAATACTTTTAATTATTTTAAATTCACTCCAATTTTACTTAAATCAATGGGATGTTTGGGATTTTTAAAATTGTGTTCCGATCGTATTGAATTATTTTAAATTTAGAAGAACACTAGTCACATTATTGATGATACACATTAGTCACTCTTAGTCGCTTTTTCATTTTAGTTAGTTCACTTTTTTACCGTTTTGAAGTAATTTCGCCTACTTGCAAAAAATCATGAGCACTTTTTGAAGTTTGTTTTTAATTTTTTTTAATTAATTATTTTTACAATAGTTTTTGTAAAAATATTATCATTAATTTCTCATGAAAGAAAAAACTTTGTTGGATTTTGTTAAAACTCAACCATTTTTCGAAAATCGGTAAGAAGCGATAGTAAGATAAAACTTAATTGCCAAAAACATTGTTAAAATAAATGACCTTATTTATACGATTCTACGTAATAAGTCATTTCCATATTTGTCTTTTAGGTTGCAACACAGCAAACATGTCCATCGACATGTCTATAATTTTATACGAATTTTAAAATTATTTTAATTTATGTCAAGACAAGATTACTAAATAACTCAATAAATAATTTAAAAGAAAATTGCATAATTATCGATTATTATCAGCGAGTGCACAGCGGCATTATTTTACTACTTGTACACCTTTCCTATTCAAAAACTACGTTTATTATTCTAAGAATTAATAAAAAAGGGGATAAAAAAATCACCAATTTGATTTTTTATTCAAATTTTAAATTCCCGCCAAGACAGATGCGGCTTTTACCGACAGAGCATTTTGGTAGTACCATCCAGTACATTAAAACTATCAGCGCCATCAGCTGTCAGTCGAATACCATTACATGTTACATTGTTGCTACATTATTTCACTCTCACTTTTGAGCAGTTGTCGTATTTTTATTGAAAAAACCAGGAACTTAAACAATGTCCTGCCACCGCGAAACCCCTTCCGGGGTCTAGAAATTTTTCAGTCTATGTGAAAAATATAAAAACCGAATTTTCGAATATTATTGGCAAATTTTGAGTGCTTTAAAGATTTTGCCATTTTTTTGGACCACGCTCCAACACCCTTAACAAAAAAAGATTATTTTTTAACCAAAAATTCTAAAGAAGATTTTTTAAGCAGAGAAAATGAACTTTCAATTTGAATTTTCATTTCTGGTAAAACGTAAAAAGGAGAAAGACCCTGCGAAAAATAAGATTTTGTATAATTTATACAATAAAGAAATATTTTAAATAAATATCGAAGTCTTTTTTAATACTTTTCAAACAATATGTTATAAAGCTGGAAATTTCCCTTAGAAAATAACATCTAATGAAGAGGTATTTAAGAACATAGAAAATCTGTCGACCCCCCTTCTCCAATTAAAAGAATTTAGGTAATTCATCCACGGTTCTCAATTTGGTTAAAAATTTAATAAGTTGGTTACAAATTTATCTTTCCAGTTAAAAATTCCACTATTTGTTATAAAATGTATCTTTTTTAGTTGAAATTTCAAGTAATTGCATGTAAATTCACGTATTTAGTTGATAATTGGTCTTTATTGAAAAAATTTAATCTTCTTGGTTAAAAAATCAATTTTATGGTTCAAAATTGAACTGTTATGCTAAAAATTTGTTTGTTTTTCGCTGACAGTTAATTTTCTTGAATGAAAATGTAACTATTCCGTTTTTGCTCCAATTTCATATTTAATCGTCAATGCATAAACTCTTTTCCCTTATTTTAACACTCTCGACGTACACTGGTGTGAATCTGCACCAGCAAAATGTTCAAGTTGCTGGCATTGAATGTATGCATTGAATGCAAGCGTTTTGCCGAGAACTAAGTATTTCCTTGTAGTTTTTAAGTATTGACATAATTTTTATGATAAATAAATGGTTTTATGGAATTTTCTTGTTATTTACTATATTTACTCTTACTTGTCTACTCTGAATGCACGAAATTCCCTCTTTGGAAATATAGTAACTTCTGGAGCATGGGAAAAATACTTATTATAATTATATTACTTTTATATTTTTTTCTTAAAAAATAATGTTTTAGCTAATAAATC
>JAWWLR010000155.1:12972067-12998477 GCA_035041075.1 Acraspis erinacei | reverse complement strand
TAATTATTATTATTAATAATATTATATTTGAATAATGCTAGAAAGATGCGGTTTTTTCTGAAATTTCTGGCTTTTTGACCAATTTTCAATTGGAGTGAAGTACTAATGAATTCAAGGTAACAAAATAATTCTTTAAACATCTTTAAAACCTCTAAATATCATTTTTTTCAAAAGAAAAAAAAATGGATTTATTTTTGTGTTGATTCGAACAAATTTCGGGGGTTTCCCCATAAAAATTCGAAAAAAAATTTTTTGGACTACCCTAATGCGCATGGTATTGTATCTTATACACTGACAAAATGTTTGGAAATCTACAACACTTCTACAACTCTTTTACAATACAAGAGTAAGGTAAAATTGCAAACATGGTACTGTAATGACGAAAATTGTGTACAAGAAATTCACGGAATTCATCGAATTCATGTAATTGACGAAATCAACGGTGCTCATAGAATTTTGCAGAATTCAAGAAATTCATGGAGTCAAGGAATTAAAGAAATTTACAGAATTCACGAAACTCATGGAGCCATGGAATTCGCAGAATTTCCTGAATTCATAGAAATCACGGCATTCGTGGAATTCGCGGAAATCGATAAATTTACGAAATTCGCAACCTTCAATGAATATACGGAATTGATGGAATTCTCGCAAACGATGGAATTGAAGGAATTCATAGAATTCTAGGAATTCGCTGCATTGACAAAATTCACAGAATTCATCGAATTCATGGAATTCATGGACTTTAAGAAATTCACGGAATTCATGGAATTCAAGAAATTAACGGAATTATTGTAATCATTGAATTAACGGAATTTTTGGTATTCAGTTAATTCCTAGAACTAATGTAATTAACGGAATTCACGGAATTCAAGGAATTCGTGGAATCGACGTTATTTATGCAATTCACGGTATTCATTGGTGTTTATGTTCGTAAATTCCACCAATTCCGTAAATTCCTTGAATTCTATGAATTGCTGCACTTCCACGAATTCCGTGGATTCGTTTAATGCCATGAATTGATTTATCACGGAATTAATGGAATTCGATGAATTCACAGAATTCATCAAATTCTCGGTATTCAATGAATTCACAAAATTCGTGAAATTTCCGGAATTCAGGACATTCATGGAATTCATCGGATCTATCAAATCCCCAGAATTCATGAAATTCACAGAAGTCACGAAATTCGTATAATTCATGGAATTAATGGAATTCAAGGAGTTCGTGAAATTTAAGGATTTTGTGGAATTCAGAGAATCATAGGAATTCAAGGAATTTATGGAATTTAAGAAATTCCCTGAAATAAAGGAATTTACGGAATTCACGGAATACGCTTTATTAATGAAATTTACGCAATTGATAGAATTCGTGAAATTCATGTAAAGCCTGGAAGTCACGGAAACCGCGGTCTTCACGCAATGTCCAGAATTCCCAGAATTCATGCAGTTCGCAAAGAAGGAATTCACGAAATTGATGTAAATTTCAGAATTCACGGAAATCGTGGAATTAAAAAAGTTCACGGAATTGAGGGGATTCATGAATTTCATAGGAATCATGAAATTCATGTAATTAACGGAATTGACAAAATTCAGGGAATTGTAGAAATTAAAAGAATTAAAAGAATTAAAGAAATTTATGGAATTCAAGGGATTTGCAGAAGTCCATGAATTCCATATATTCCGCGAATTCCGTGATTTCATTAACTCATTGAATTTCACGAATTCTTGAATTTTTTTAATTCCATGAACTCTGGATTCCCGTTTATTCCATGAATTCCATGATTTCTCTCATTTCCGATAATTCGGTGAATTCCATGAATTCTATTAATTCCGCGAAATCCGTGAAATCCAGGCTTTGTATGGATTCCGTGAATTTCTTAAATATCGTAAATTCTGGAAATTCCACGAATTCCTTAAGTTGCATGAATTTCTTGAATTCCATAAATACTCGCGTTCTATACAATATATAAACAAAACTTTTGGCTTCCTAAGAAAAAGTACTAATTTCTTTCCAGGAACAAGTGTCTTGAGAAATGTTTCACCTTTTTTTTAATTTTTCGCTTTAATAGAGGTCGAGATATCCAGCCGGAAGTCTTGGAAATAAACTTCCAATACTTCCTTCCAATACTTCCAATACTTCCAATTCGTTATCAGATTTAAAAAATAAAAAAGGCGGATCCAATATGGCGGATAATTTATCCAAAAAAATTTATTATTGAAGAAATTTTTGATTGTATCTTGACGATATTTCTTACATAGGGCTATTTGAGATCGCTGATTATGAATTAGTTGTCAGATTTCCAAATTCAAAATGGCGCATCCAATCTGGCAGGTCATTTATAAAAAAAAGTATTATTGAAGAAACTTTTGATTGCATTTCCACGATATTCCTTACATAAGGGTTTGGGGTTTTGTAAGATTGAACATGACAAATCTAAATTAGCGGATATATTTTTAGAAAAATAACAAGTCAAATAAAATAAGTTAAAAATGGCCAAAATATAAAGAAAGCGGAAAAGGGCAAAAATACAACAAAAAAATGGAGGCGATAACTGACAGGTTCTCTTAACAACAGTGAGGAATTTGCATTTCCCCAGGATATTGTTGAAATGTTTTCTAGCTAATCCCTTATAAAAATTTCATGAAATAGTGATTTTAATGTACACAGTTTTTAGTATTGAGTGCCTCAGATATTTATCATCCTATGAAACAATTTCCAAAGTCAGTTTTAGATCTTGAGATACTACGAAAAGCAGAAATAAAATTATCTCATGAAGTTTAGGAATCTGCGTTTTAAAATTAAATAAATTATTTTTAATAAAAATTGAAGATATAGAAAATCCGTCAGTATCTGGCCCAAAGAATTACAGGCCTGGATTGATTACCGGAAAGCTTTCGATTCGACATTCCATAAACTTATCATCTGTTCTTTGGAAAGCTTAAGGGTTCATCCGCAAATTGTGAGGTGCATCGAGAGGTTGATGCCACTTTAGAAAACCAGATTCACTATCTCATTTGGAAAAACCCGTGTGAAAACTAACAAGGTCACCTTCCAGAAAGGTGTCTTTGAGGGCGACAGCATGAGCCCACTCCTCTTTTGCCTCACATTAGTGCCACTATCTCTAGCACTTCGCTATTCCCAGGGGTACCTTTGCAGCAAACCTGCAAATCGAAAGCACAAGGTTACTCATGTATTTTACATGGATGATCTTAGGATCTATGGTAAAAATAAAGAGCAACTACATCTAGCTCTATGGATTGGCGAACGATACACTAAGGAAATAGGAATTGAATTTGGGTTAGACAAATGGGCAAAAGCATGCATCTTAAGTATTCTGTTCCGCGACTCTACATCTCACGCCGTCAAGGTGGTCGCGGTATATTGAATCTTGAATGTCTTCGCAACAAAATTATTCTTGGTACAGCTCATAGAGTCGCAAATGGAAGAGACCCTCCTTTTAAAATGGTCAGGAAACATGATGAAGTGAGCAAAGGAGTGCTTCTGTACAAAGCAGCAGATGAAGTTGCTAAAACACTCGGACCTAACTTTAGTACCAGGGGTGAGCAGAGCGCATAAAATCTTATCCATCTTGATTACTCACTTCTGAATGCCCGGATTCAGAAAGCACGGAAGAAAAACTTCCAGGAACAGCTCCTCGATAAGAGATTGCTCGACATCTTCCACAGAAATGTGGAGGATGAGTCAATCTCGTGTGAGCTAATTTTGCTTTCCTAAAATCACCCGAATTGATAAATTCAGGGAATTTACTGGAGTCGAGGAATTCATGAAATTCGAGGAATTTAACGAATGCAAGGAATGCGGAAAATTCAAGTGATTCAGAAAATTTGAGACATTCAGCGAATTTAGAGAATTCAGCGACTACAAGGACTTCAACGAAATCGTAAAAGTCAGAGAATTCTAGGAACTAAGAGGATTCGAGGAATTAAAAGAAATTAAGAAATTAAAGGATTTCAGAGAATTTAAGGACTTGAGAGAATTCATTTGATTCATGGAAATCAGTGAATTGCGAGAATTCAAAGGATTCAGAGAATTCGACGAATTCAGGAAATGCAAAGCATTCCATGGATTCAAGGAATTTAGTGAGTTCGAGAAATTCATCAAATTCGAGGAATTAAACGAAATCAAGGAATTGAGAAAATTCAAGTGATTCAGAGAAATTGATATATTCAGCGAATTCGAGGCATTTAGTGAATTCAAGCTGTTAACCGGATTCAAGGAATTCAGTGACATTGAGGCATTCAGCGAATTCAAGGAATTCGCCAAATTCGAAGAATTCAGCGTATTTAAGTAATTCAGGGGATTTATAGTAGCAAGGAATTCATATAATTCAAGGAATTCGGGGAATTCGGAGTTCAAGGGATTAAAGTTATTCAGAGAAGGTGTTAATAATCTATTATACAAGGTTTTAAATTATTAAGATTTTTGAGATTGCCAAAATTTTAATAGTGGAACAAAGAGCCGCAATTAAGCTTGATTATAAACAAAAGCGAATAGGGTACGAACATTGCGCACTCTTTTCTTTGGCCAAGAACGTCATGCACTATGGTCTGAAAACTACCTTCACTTATTTCAAGTACTTTTTAGAACATTCCAATGTTCAGGTGTCGATTGTTTGCAAGGAGTGAAACTCTCCCGTACGATCTTCCTGAAACGATTCCCGGCCACCCGTAAAACGCGCGTACCACTTAAAAACTTTGCTTTGAACTAGACATTATACATATTATACGTGTCTGAAGTAATTTAGCCTATTTTGAAACAAAACCTAATCGCGGACCTTTTTTCCATTACTCAAACTGTTATAAACTAATAAATCTTGATAAATTCAAACATACACTGCACACAAGCGACAGAAGCGGCTTAAAAAGAAATGATAGTATATACCCTCACGTGAGAACATAAACTTGCATAGTTGGGAAAGTGGCATCTGTGCACGAAAATCTTTCAGCATACACAGTTGTCCCAGTACTATCTGTCCATGTGCACTGATGTCCAAGTAAAACTGGGCATGTCTAACGTTTGGCGTCCGGTCATCGAAGCGCACAGCTGGGCACGTGCAATGTTGCTTTGTGCGAAGCTGTCCGTCACCTGCCCTTTGGCTACACATCTCAGGGTCGTCAGACGTTGCCATCAATGTGATTTCCGCGGATCTACCTTGAGCCAGTGTTATTTTTAGATGGAAGTTTCTCCCAGTAGGACTTTGCGTCTTTAAATTTAAATGTCATTTAAAAAAAGGTTTAAACAATTACCGCAGGGTCCCCTGGGAGCAACTGTCATCCATAATCACACCGGCTGCCAGTTTAACAGCTGCGGGTCACCCCTATTCACGCGTCTAATGAACGTGAGATGGGTCGTCGTCACAGAGCACGATTAAATCATAACGATAGGCCGGCGTAACCGCCGTGTGTCTTCAGTGTTGGCAGCAACCCAAGGACGACAGCGTTGTGCATCCTTCTCGCAAATGCGAGATTTTTTTTCTTTTTTTTCTCGCTCGACCGGTGATCGGATGTGGACATGTAAATTTGCCTCTCCTCAATTTGTTGTGTTTATAAAAGATGTGAGGTGTTTAATTACATTAAAAATGTGTTTTTGTGGAAGTGCCGGTGGCTTGTTCCATGGAACATTGTGACTTTGTTTTAATTAATTAATTGTTTCTTATTTTGTACTTTTCTTTTCTTGCGTAACTTTAACTTTTAAATTTTCTGTAGAACTAAGGGTCCATGTTCGGAGTGTATTGTGGTTATATCCAGAGGAGGACCTCAAGTTCTCGCTTGTGTACAGTGTGCGAATCTGGTGCATTTTGCATGTGCTAATTACGTAATTTCCTGAAAAACGTTTCAGAAACTCAAAAAACGTCAACTGTACTATGTTTGCAAGGTATGTTCTCCATTTCCTACTAGTGACACCTCTACGGTAGCTTCTGGCAATCCACGTGGGAACCCTGAGAGCACTACTCTACAGGATGTTGGCGGCGTTGACAGTACAGGTGTTGTACCTCCCACTCCCTCCCCCGTCCCTCTTTTGGAAAAGGTGGAAAACCTACACCCGGGATTCGCTGAACTCTTGCGCAAAATGGTTTCTGACGGACAAAGCGAAGCACTTAAGCGATCACGTGAGATTCTAGCAAGATTCAGCGAATTTCAAACTAGACAATTGCAATTTAGGGATTAATTTAGAATCCAGCTCCAAAGTGCAAAATGAGGAAATTGAACTTTTCAAGAAGGAACCGAAGGATTTGAAGGCCAAAGTGGTCACTCTGGAGTATGCGCTCAATTTCAACGATCAACCGGAACTGCATATGACGCTGGAAATTCATTGTCTCTTCATGAAGCTAAACGAAGACCTATAGCCTCAATGGCATCTGTCGCCAGGGCTTTGGACGTTAATATTCGTAAGGATGACGTTATTTAGCTGTATCGAGGCATAAAAGCGCCGTCAATGTCCCGCCCCCGAAAACAATACTTGTGGATACACTTGTCTAACATTCAATCTGTTGAAGGAATACAATAGCAACTACTCTCTGAGTCCATTATGTATTTGATTTTTTCTAGTCGATCATTAGCAGTACTTTACTGCTTATGCTACTGCTATAGATATAAATATCTATTATATTTTATATACTGCTGCATGCTGGCCAATCTTTAGACTGTTCCTTCGAAAGTTAAGTACACAAAGTAGCGCATGGTCAAAAATCCGTTGAGTTTTTTTTATATTAAATAAAATATTTTGTGTGTGTAAATTAAGCTTCCCATAATTCTGCTCGCCGGTCTTCCTTTTTCGAGTATCCAGATACTTCTTCAGTCCCCGGATTTTCATTGGATTGTTACCATGAATGAATTTTCGTCCAGTTAACAGTCTGCTAATGTGGATGCACGATTTAAAAATGCAGTGCAGCACAATGGGTTCTAGAAATAGAATTTTTATTATTGGGGATAACTAGCAAATAACCTAACTTGTCATTTACATTTTCGCCATGCAACTTGAGAATTACATTTTTGACCTTATACCTAACTATAATAACATTTTACTCACCGGTGACTTAAAAACTAATGTTAATTCTAGCAACGATTTAATTCACTATTTAACATCAGTAGTTTTCTCTTCTGGATTATCTATAGTTCCTCGTGATGCCACCCACCACCTGGAACATTCTAGTAGATGGATTAACATGATTATTGTGGATGATTTAAAGAAAGTGATTTCTTCTACTCAACACTCAACCTCATTCCTCTTAAACCATGATCTATCCAATACCAGGTCTCCGTTAGTCCTTCCTCTGTTGTAACTCCCCTGCCCATACGCAATCTTAAAAATATAAATGAAACTGAAGTTATTGAGCACCTCTCTACTTATGGCTGGAATAGCATTCTTATTGAAAAGGATATAGATAGAAAGGTGACTTGTGTGACTACATTTTTATCTTCAGCCTTTGATAAAGTTGCGCCTGTCAATGCCCCCAAAGCAAATATGAAGTCTACTTCTTGGATCACTTGTTATATTAAAGATGTGATAAAAGAAAGAAAGAGAAAACGTAGATTGGCTAAAAGAACAAATAATAGTATTATTCAAGCTGACTTTCGTAAATTGAGAAACTTAGTATATACCAAAATACGAGCTTCATACAATGAATATAATTACAATTCTATGAAAAACAGAAATAAAAATGAAAAAATCTGGCTTCTTTTAAGGCGGCTTGGACTTATTTTTTCTAAGGACTTCGCTCCTGATAAAAATTTCTCCCCCGCAGACCTTTTGACAGCTTTTACTGCAAAATCCACACTACCTAGAAATAGAACTCCTGCCCGTCATCAGTTTCCGCTACCTTTGGTGATAGTACATTATTTTTTCTGACATAAAGCAAGAAACCTTAACTAAATAACTCTCCGAGGTAAAATAAAATGCTCAAGTTTCTGATGGTATTTTAATTAAAATGATTCGCCTTGCTTTACCAGTTACAAATATGCTAACGAATTTAAGCTTTACCTTTCTGGGCCTATTGCTAATCTTAAGAATTTATTTCAGAATTTACATCCGGATATTGCTCTGGTGGTACAGCGGGCCACGACAAGTGGCCTCACTCTTAACTCTGCTAAAACTATGGCTATAATCATAGGACCTTCTTCCTCTCCATGACTTAAAATAACTGCTACCTTATCGCCTCTCCTGATGGATGGGCGTCTCATCCCCTTTGTAGAATCTGTGATTGATTTGGGCTATATTTTTAATCGCTCTCTTACTTGGAATGAACAAGTAGAGAATATTTCGAGGAAAACATTTAGAGTCCTCCAACAGCTTAACAGAAATAAAGAATCACTTCTTACTTAAATGCCTAAGCTCCTAGTTAAAAGCCTTATCCTTCCTTCCTTTGACTACGGCTATGTAGTGTACGATGATATTACTGATGAGTAAAATATCAAGCTTGAGCGCAAGGCTTAATGCTTGCATTCGGTTCATCTGCAACATCCCCAAAACTCAATATATTACTTAATATATAGAAAGAGCAGGATTTCTTAACGTCGCCAAAAGAAGACAATTCTTTACGGGGAATTTTCTTTTTAGCCTATTCGGTACTGAAGCTCCGTACTATCTCCTTAACTTTTTTCATTTTATTTAGAAAGATCAACTGCCACTTTCCAAACTCCGTGAAAGGAAAAGAGTACTAGAAATTCGGTCAAACCGCAAGTGTAAAATGCAAAGGTCTTTTATTATTCGTCAGGCTCGTCTTTGAAACAAACTACCTATAATAATTAGGAATATAGTTTATTTTTTTAGTTTTGTTAAATCTCTTAAATATCTATTTTTATTTTTATCGTCCAATATATCGCCGTCATATTTTAACTGTTATATGTATCGCCTATTCCTGATAGGGCTATTTATCCCCAGGAACTTTTCATAAATAAATACAAATAAAAAATACAAATGCCTTGGAATATTTCTGGCACGTGAGTATGGCTTTTAGGTTACGAACCCACGACTGTTTTGAACCTCCGAGAGCACTGATCACCAGGACAATTAATTCAACCGATTGTTTGCGGTACACACCTTGTAGCGTCCTTTGAAGTCTTTATACCTCTACTCCTCTTCCTTTTCCTTGGCAGTGATGTTCCGTTCAGCTGGAGTCAACAGTTCTAACACGATATACTACGTTTTTCGAAGTCGTGGAGAATGATGTCAGACATCGTGTGTCCAACGTAGATTGCTGTCCGAAAATCACAGTTCCAGCGACCAACAACGTAAGAGCGACAAAGATGGTAGTAAACCACTCTTAGAGCTGCATTATGTCTGTAGAGATAAGTCGGTCCAACGTAGGTCGGACATCTTGATATTATGTCTTCTACTTAATTAGCGTGTGCATGGGATCTTACTGTCACAAAATGAGAATAAGGTATAATAATATTTAAAGGACACCGTCCTGACATGCGAAACTGAACCCCTCTGTACCAGCATTAAGCCTGGATGATCTGAGGAAATCAAAGTTTGCTCCTTCGATAAGGACTATTTTTTACATATCTCTGAAAAGTTTCCGTGCCCTCCCTTTTCCAGTAGCTGTTGCATAATCTGTCAACATCTGCTCTCTTTACTTTTGCTTTTAGAAGTGAAGCTCCTAGATGCAGTAATTCACTTTCCTCACTTCTGATGTTAAAATTGAAGTTGTGGCTCTCTACCGCCTGTTCTGTAGCTTTGTAAAGGAATGCTCCTTTGCCAATCCTCTCCTGTTTCTGACACTGGAGATTCAGAAGTCCGAGTTCACCTAAACGGCGTGAGATGTCTAATCGCGGATCGGACAAATTTATGCATGATGCCTATGCATGATCTTACGCGTGGGTTTATCAAGGACCATAAGAACGTTTTTGGTCCACTGAATCATCCTTAAGAAGTAGCGTAGACCTGGGACGAAAAGTATGTTAGTCGCAGATACCTGATTCAACTCCGACAGAGTTAAAGAACAAAATGGTCGAAAATGATACTTTTATCTGATTTGGAGATACTCGTTTATTGATTTTACGTTCCAAATGCGGCTTTGAGACACGCCCAAGTATGTATAGGTATCTTCAGAGTCAAGAAGTCTAATAACACTTATATCCACAAGCTCAGGTTCCTTGGGAAAGCTAATAACATTTTCTTTCTTCAGATGAATTTTGGAACAATTGTTCAATTCAAAGTCAATACCGACCTCTCATTTACAGTCCTTAACAATTTTTTAAGCAGTCTGCAGTTTCCTTTTACCAGAAGCTTAGATCTTCAGGTCATCCATATAACATAAATGAGTGTCCTCATGCTTCCGGTGATATCGGTGATGGTCACACGATAATTTGCAGATGAGGTAGTGTTGATGAACATTCAAGCTTTCCAACTGACAGCGATAAATTTATAAGAGGTTGAATTAAATGTTTTCCGGTAGTCTGTTCAGGCTATCGTCAGGATGCGCTGAACCTAAAAAAAATGTTCGAAAATTGCTAAAATGTTTGAAAAAATTGGAAAGATGTAGCATTGATCTTTCTTGATAATTTTTTTTTGTCTCCAATTTTACCATTCGAAGATTTTACTGATCCTTTTCTGGCTAAAAATTAATGGTTTGTAGTATAAAATTCAGTTATTAAACTTATCATTAAAATCTAATATTCTCGTTTATAATTCACATACATCGTTAAGCATTGCAGTACGTTGTTGAAAACTTATTTTATTGGTTCAAGATTTAACCATACTATTAAAAATTGCTTGTTTTCTCTTAACAAATCATTTTTTACTTGCAAATTTAATTCCTAAATGTGTGGTTGACGATTAATTATTTTTAGTTTAAAATTTAACTTTCATTATTTTGTTTTAAAAATTTATTTTAAATATTAAAAAATTGTTTAAAAACTGGACATTTTTGTTAAACATTATTTTTGTTAGTTGAAGGTCCATCTCGTTTTAAAATTTAACTATTTTTTCTGAAAAAATTTATTTGTTGAACTTTAATTTTCGTAATTGAACATTTTACTGATACATTTTTCGCTGCGAAATGATCACCTTTAGTAAAACATATAAGTATTTACATTTTAATTGAAAGTTAGTCTTTTCTCGTTTCAAATTCGCCTACTTCGTTGAACTTGGCGTTTTTTGTTTTATATTTAATAGTTATATTGAAAATTGGTTTAATTGGGCAGAAAATTCGCCCCTTTAAATTAAAAATTCAGCTGTCTTCTATAAAGTTCATGTACTTGGCTTGAAAATTAAAATATTAAAAATAAAACATTTCAAATAAAAAGTCTTATTTTTAATGAAAAATGTTAATACGTATTCACAAAAAAACATTAATTGTAGCCATGCTTTTGCAAGTTGAATTTTTTTTATCGTCACTTCATAACAGTTTCTTAAAAATGATTGCATTTTAAGAAATGAACATTTATTTTTTTCTGGAAATGCATTCTCTACAACTCGACTGTTTCCAATTTTAAAAATATCGAAATGATCATAAAATATAATTACTTGTTTAAAAAAATGTTTTACTACAAGAAAATTGTTCAGCCATACAAAGTCTTTTCAGCCATACAAAATTTACTTTCAAAATTTAAAATTAATGTTGTTTTTATGGATTTTAACATTTTTCATACACAAATCATGTTTTTTTTTTTAAATTAACTTACTTATAATTTTAAGATTCTTAAAACCATAGAAAAAATATTATATTTCTATTGAAAATTTGCAGCATTTCATATTACATTAAAAATATTACGTATGCCACAATTTTATTTTTATGAAATTATTAATATTAATATAGAGGAAGGAGAAAGTTTTCTGATGGCATTTTAAAAATCTTCCTTATTTACTTCACCTTCAAATTTCATAGTTCCAAAGATAACAATAGTAAATCTAATTGAAATAAAAAACAAGTGTTTTACTAAAAATTTAAGTTGGCTATTATTGCATCTCACCTTTCAACTAATAGCAATGAAAAAAAAATTTAATTATTATGAATTTCATTCTACTTTTCCTTCATAATAAGAATACCTTACATTGTTAAAAATCTTCGGAATGAATAACGGTTTATTATTGCTGAATGAAAATTTTATTTATTTCTATTATTAAATTTACATAATATTCTTATAGCTAATTATCAATATATAGAACACATGGAAAAAACAAAAAATAGACCGAACTACAATCAACAAAATTAATTATGTGATTAATTGAAAAACGAAATAAACATCACTACTAGTAAATAAAATTTCAACAATACGATCAAATTTTTGGATTACTTGGTGCGTGTACACTTTTCCAACTTTGATGAATAAATCTCGCCACTTGGCATAATTATATAAATCTTGTTTTTGGTTGGAAAAGTATTAAACTTCCAAAAAATTTGTCTGGGTCTAAAATATGGCCGCCGGTACAATTGGAAATCTTGAGCTGACAAGTATTCATTTTCAAACAACATTTCAGCGTATTTTGGTTTAACAATGGGAGTACCAACACTATCAACTTTAGTCTGACCAGGTATATCTACGAATGTTGATTCAAAATGTAGTCTCGATTGAAGTCGTATAAAAGCCTTTTGGGGCCCGCCTATCGCTGGCGGAGATGACATCCACAATGGTACTGTGTTACTTGGAATTTTTTCGAGTTCTCCGTCATGAACAGTGCTGGTCGACAATAGTGTCTTAACGTGATTCAATCGAACTTTGCGTAAGCAAATTGCACCTAATTTTGTAAAAAAAAATAATGGACATATAGCAAGATTTACTACACAAGTGTAATAATGTGGTCGAAAAAAAGCATTTTCTGAAGGAACTGTCCATTAAGCTACTTTATTAAATTCTTCTTTTTCAGAATTTCTAAAACCTTTAGGAGGAAATTTCTCTCATATAGTAAAAAAATTAAATAGAGTAAAACTTGGATTTAGTGATCCTCGATTTAATGTTTCCGAGAATTGACGCCGCGTGGTTGGGATTGATAAGAGGCGCTGCGGGAGGATGTGCAGTGCTCATTCGAGCGTCAAAAAAAATAGAGAGAAACAAGAAAGAAAAAAACTGGAGAGAGACAAAATAGTTCCGAGAATCTGGATTTAATGTGACGCTCAATCCCAAAATTGGCATTAAATCCAGGTTTAAGTGTCTTTAGAGGTATCATCTTGTACGACGAAGGAAAAATTGAGATCAGGTTCGCATTGTAAACAAAATCTGAAGCAAAAAATAATATTATATTATACTTGCCTTTAAAATAAAGGAATCCCAGAAATGCGAGCAGTTGAAGGATATAAGTAATCTTCATTTTTAATGAAGCGACGCACTCTAATATTATTTTTTCAAGTTTTTCGTGTGTATAGTGACTTCTGAAAAATAGCTTCTATATATACTACTTTTGATGAAACTAATCTGATGGCTAGGCTTTGTTTATTCTTGAAATATGTGTAGTGGAATGAGCAAGATTTTTTTTTGAGATCTGAGGCTGTTCCGTATTTACTAGAATTAAAGTAGAAGGCAGAAAGAACCTTCAAAATTATTGAAGGTTATTAAAAAATGCGTTAGAGATTCATATATCTCCCTACCTCTATCTTTCATCTTTATAAATTTAGATCCAAGAACTTTTGTGTAAAATATAAATAAATGAAAATACGATCATGGAATCCCAGGTCCTATTTACAGGTTGGAAATTGCACAGTAGAGAAAAATTTCTCTATGGTTCAAAATATCGTGTAGCCTACAAATATTCATCGATTCGGACAAAAAAAAAACTTGAAAAAAAGCTGATGAGATTTCTAAGTGATTTTGCAGAATTCCTAAAAATAAAAACAAGAATCTAGCCATCAAATCTGGAAACAAAAATAAAAATCCTCTTTCTTATTTTTGTCCAAAGAAATAATTTTATGTGCTTTGCTTTTGTAGAATTGGCCTATTTCAGTCTCAAAACACAAGAAAGTTTCTTAAAAGTTAATTTCTAATGATTAAAAGAAATTAATAAAGAAATGCATAGATAAGACATTTGTCTAAATAAAAATTTGTTTTTTCGATGTCAACTTTTTAACTTAAGAACTTCATGATAATTAAAGCAAAAATTCGAAATGTATTGATCAATTTTATGATTTTTTAAAAGAATCTCAATTAAGTACCTGAAGTTATAATTAAAATTCCAATTAAAAAGTCCAGCTTCGAAAAAAAGAGCCCTTTTTCGTAGACAGATGCCCCAATAATGTATTTGTTTATTACAAATGTTTAAAAAAATAACAAAACTGATCAATAAATTATTAATTTTGACTAAAATTATCATGACGTACCTAATTCAAAAAGTCCTCATTGCAAAAATGAATTTTTATTTAGAGAAATGCCTTATATATACAATTGTTTACTGAATTTGTTTAAAAAATTATAAGATTAATAAAGAAACTACAAATTTTTCGAAACATAGCATAACATTCCTAATTAAAGAAAATAACTACGAAAGAACGAAGTTTTCCGTCAAACAAAGCCAGCTTAATGTGTGTTTTAAATCACATTTGTTGATAATATTCACAATAAT
Source organism: Acraspis erinacei (assembly GCA_035041075.1). NCBI lineage: Eukaryota > Metazoa > Arthropoda > Insecta > Hymenoptera > Cynipidae > Acraspis > Acraspis erinacei. The sequence continues at coordinate 12,983,960 of JAWWLR010000155.1, read as the reverse complement.
AAACTTAATATGAAATTTCTTCATCATTGTATTGTTTTTATACAAATTTCTTGTAATATAATTTGAAAAAAACGTAAAATTATGGAAAATCGTAAAAAAACATTCTTTCAACACATTAATTAGTTTAGAAAATTTTCTTTGTTTATTATTTAATATTGGAATATCTTTAAATAATGCTACTCTATGAAATTTAGACGATTTTACCAATTTCAATCTCATTGACGATAACTGGATACGTCAAGTAGAAAAAGTAGCAATTTGGGTAATATTTGTTTGTTCATAAAAAATTATAAGGCTAATTTAAAAAACAGGATCTACAACTTTCTTAGGAATTATATAAGTTTTTAAAGATTTTTTTATCCAAATCGATAAATATTTGTTGGATGTACGTTATTTCGAACCAAAAAAGTAACTTTTTGTCTACTTTGTGCTGGGTCAAAAAATGCTGTTTAACAAACTCGATCTTTGTTTTAGATCTGCACATTAACTTGATTCTTGGACGTTGAATAGGATTTTAAATTTGATTTTAATCTCATTTAGATTTAAAAAATTTTAATTCCTGTTTTTTTTCTCCGCCAAATTCAAGCACCGGATTTTTTGCTAGTCGGATTAGAAGTTCCTAGATTATTTTTCTACCCAGTTATTTATTTATTTATTTATTATTAGTTATTAATTCAGTACTTCAATTTAAAGGAGAAGAATTGGTGAATCTATTATTCCTGTAACATAATAATCTATAACACGAAATGCGTGCAGTAAACGACGTAGGAAATTACATCGGAACCGACGACGGAAACGACGCCGGAAATGACAACGTGACCGACGTCGGAAACAAAATCGGAATTTGTGATCGAAGCCGACGTCGTTTCCAGCGTTGTTTCCAACTACGGTTACGGTGTGATTTTTTTTTAAATTTGTACTTATTACTATAATGGCTGTAGGGAAACATTTCTTTGAATTCAAACAAATCGGATAGTTTAAAATCTTGACGAACCTTAAACAATCAAATTCGATTAAAAATCCACCTCAAGCAGGAATCGAACTTTTCATCGAACTTTTCTGTCTCAGATTCCTCAAGATATAAATTATCGTATTTGTTTGAACTAATTATGTATAATAATAACAATGTTAATAATAATTTAATTTGAAAAACTGCAACTGTTCATTTAAGTAAACATGTATTAGAATTGAAGTACGAACTACTTTATTACACTAGCGCATTGTTTAGGTCAAAGAAATATATTTTTTAATCTGTGGGCTATTGTTTTGCTTCAAATGTTGAAAAATTTGATGTGGGGAAATAACTTTCTGAGCTTCTAAAATATTTGGTTAACTTTAAAATATATTTGTTTCTATCAATTCACCTTTCTTTCATTCCAAGAAATATTCCCCTACAACCATCATAGTTATAAGTACATATAAAAGAAATTCACACCTTAACCGTAGTCGGAAACGACGCTGGAAACGAAGCCGGAAACGACGCCGGAAACAACGTCGGCTCCAATCTCAATTTCCGATTTTTTTCCGACGTCGGTCATTTCCTACGTCGTTTCCGTTGCAGTTTCCGACGCCAGATTTTTCAGCAGGGTTATAATATGGTAGTGACTTTTATGTAAATATTGGTTGTTGAAATTGAATGTATTCGTTAGATTTTCTTATGAAGTAAAGCGGTTAAGAAAGTGGGATAGTTGGGGACAAAAATCGCTATTACATTCTCATCATTTATGATTGAGAAAGTGTTAGAATTGTCGGAAATTTGACACCACCATGTTTCAACGGATCTCCACTTTTCGTGATCCCCTGAATCCGAAAATCAAGTTCTGGCGATGGCGTCTATCCGTCTGTCCGTCATTCCGGAAACACGGTAACTTACGAAAAAATAAACGGTGCAACTTAATCTTTACCCATACTTGATTAAGTAGAAAAATTCAGAAAGCGAAGTCGTACATAAATACTACGATCTAAAAGAGGTATTTTTTATAAAGTTTCATTCAAGCATTCTAAATACAGAGAATAAATATCAGAGCAGGAAGCGCGAGGCTTAGTTATGTCCAAGCTCGAGGTATCCTATTATCGAGCGCGAAACGATAGATTCAAAATTTTAAATATTTTAGACTATTTTTTATTCCCAATCATTTTTATGCATGATATGGTAGTGGTTTTCCACGTCCTTTTTTTTCAACTGACTTTGATCTCAAAAATTGCTTAGGATGTCAAGCTTTGAAAGTATATAGATAGGGTAAAAGGGACCAAAAATCTCCGAGTCTAATATGGCGGCTGTATATCAAAGATTCAGTGTTGAAAAACTCAGATTATTCCGATTCGGCTGAAAATGATATTTTTCGAACGGTTTTAGTTTCCCAGTTGGCAAAAAATTAAGAATGTCCTTGAGACGTCTTTAGGACATCCCTAAGACTTCTTTTATAACATGTCTTTTGGAAATCCTAGGGATGCTCTTAAAACGTCAAATGTCAGTCCGAAAGATGTCCCAAGAACGTCCATGTCTTTACGACGTCTTTAGGACATCTTTAGGACATTCGACGTCTTAAAAACGTTCATTGAACTGACATAGGACGTCCTAGGAACGTCCCAAGGACGTTCTTGGGATTTTCGAAGTTTTGTGCCCACTGGGCATATATCGAAAACTCGGATCACTCGTACCGAAGTTTCAACAAACCTAGCCACAAACTATTTTTATAATGTTATTGTTTTTTATTTGAGACACCCTGAGAATTTGGTCATGGAAAACTGACCAGCGCCAAATCTGAACCATACTAGACAGTCAAGACTAAACAGTCACTAAGGTTTAAAAAAAAACTTTCATTTGCCTGACAGCCAATAAATATTTTTCTTTGAATCAAAGAATCGTTTTTGTGAGTGATGATTTTAAAAAGGCTGTGTGTAGTCATCCCGAAAAATTTTACGACGAGACACTCTGTTTTAAAAACTTTCAGTGAAGAACCCCGAAAATTTTAAACTTATTAACCGATATCAGAAACATTTTTTTTCTGGAAAATGATTTCCTTATATATCTTGATCAGGACAGCCCCCTTTTATAATATCACATTATTAAATGATCAACAAATAATATGGTAATTGCCCTTATGAATATTCTATTTTTGTTGCACTATTTCCTCACTGAAAATTGCGATATTTATTGTCAAGATATTTACGATTACATTTATTGAGTTGTTTATTATGATTGTAAAATTACAGTCTGATTATTGTATGGGAGGGAATGCGGGTATCGGAAGTTAGTAAGCCTATTCCAATCAAAATTGCCGTTAAATTAATTGCAACCTGTGCGTTCGAGTCGTAAATGTCATAACCAGTTTAAAACTGAGTACTCGACAATGATGATGATTATTATTATTATTAGAAAGGAAGTTGTAGGAACTGAACTATTTCACTTGAGGGCACGTCTGTGTCTTGTGAGGATATGAAGGGCGTCTTTAAATCGCGATAGGGCGTCTCTTTGGTATCACACTATATGTTTTAACAGGGTCTAAATTAACACGATTGTCCTCTGGCAATAAAGTACGAAAAAAATTTAATTACCTACCATCTTGAAATTACAAACATGGTTATGGAATATTATTTTTTGCAGGCCTCGGACAGATCTCAATGTCAATATACCAGATTTAAGGGATTATATAAATTTCAAAGGATGTGAATCTTGTTTTAAATTTATACTACTATTGACACTCTTTGACTTTATAAAATGAGCCCGAGGCCTGATTTTAAAATTAAGTTTTTATTGCAAATATTCTAGTCCTCTCGAAGTTTTAAGCTGAAAATTCAAGGTGAAGATCTGTTAAGCTTTTTCATCTTCCGAATCGGGTACTAACTACTTTATAAGAATGCCGCGCGTGGAGAACAAATCCGTAAGCTAGGCAGGCTAATAAATTAATTCTCAACTCCTGCGTGTTAAGCTGCGGGACTTCCTAAAATACCCGAACGAGTTTAACAGAAATAAAAGCAAGTCTTAATTAAACGAAATGCCCTCCGAATTCGAAGCCAGAGCCGCTGATGGGCAATAGATTTTCGAATTTGCAAAGGTTCTCTGACAAAAAAAAAATAGAGTAGAAACTTTAATTCGTTCATTACAGCCATCATTATTGGATACACAGCCATGAAAAGTGAATAATAATACTATTATGTAATGTCTTTAATAGTTTAAAAAAATAGGAAGTAGAACATGCATTTTCATAAAAATGAAATTACACTCGCGTAAAGCCGACAAAGTTAACTCTAGTGGATAATAATTATTATTGCAAGTGCAAAGAACCTGTAAGGCCTGTGTTTATCTCATAAAGCGGGATACTTTCAGATCAACATTTTTATGAGATAGGGAGTGCTGCTGTAACAGAGTTGAGATTATAAACTTTTTGATCTGTATCAAGTACAAAAATTGTTCCCAGAAAAACGATTCTTTGATTTACAGAAATTTATTCTCTACATTTTTTGTTTGAATTGAAGAAATAGTTTATTGTTCTAAAGAAAATTTTATTTCAAATAAAAGAATACTTTTCTATATTAAACCAAAACTTTATTTAAACTAAAGATTAATAAAATAACAAGCTAAAAAGTGTAATGTTTTAAAATATTATGATAATAGCTAGCCTATGTAGATTAGAGATGTATCCGATATGGATTTTCTTGCCAGGAAGTGATACTTTTTTTCTTCTTCCTCCCTTAAATTAGTTTGATGCTAAGCGAATGACCATCCACAAATATATTCATTTATGAAGAAGACTTATGAAGTGATACTGAAATTTGTTTAGGACAATTAGCTATTGTTTTTGTGTACCAAAAAATATTTTGATATACAGCTATCCTGTGTACAGTGCAGAAGTATCAAATATGCACATTCTGGCCAAGAAGTGATACTTCTTTTTTTTGCCTTATATTAGTATGTTGCCGAGAAAAACATCATCCAGAAATATATTCATTTAAGAAGACAACTTAGGAAGTGGTATTTAACTGTATTTTTTACAAATAGCCTTTGTTTTTGGCACATAGCTAAAAACCATTGTTTTTGCATATTAAAAAATATTTTCGTATACAGAGTGGAGTGGTATCAGATATGCAAATGCTTGCTAAGAAGTGATAGTTCTTTTCCTTCTCGGCTTAAATTAGAGGGTTGCCGAAAAAACAATCATCCACAAATATATTCATTTAATTAGACGACTTATACAGTGAAACTGAACTTTGTTTTTGCAAACTAGCCGTTGTTTTTTCTTAATTTAAGAAATTTAAATGAGATCAAAATCAAATTTAAAATCCTATTTAACGTCCAATAATCAAATTAATATACAGAAATCCTGAAAATAAAACCAAGAATCTAACGACCAAATCTGGACAACCACCATAAAATGTTCCTATTACAATCGTCGTTTTGGCACTCATACTGATAGATTCTTGGTTTTATTTTCAGGAATTCTTCACATTGTTTTTGTATACTAAAAAATACTTTCGTTAGGGCTCTCCTAATTAGAGGTCTTAGATATGCATTTCTTCGTTAAAAAGTGATATTTTTTTGCATTTTTTTTGTCTTAAATTGGCCTGTTGCTAATCAAACGAACTTGCACAAATATTCGCATATAAGAAGGCGAATTATGAAGTGACGCTGGAATTTCTTTTTGGCAATCACTCATTATTTCTGGATATTAACCACATTCTAAAAACAAGAAATTAAATATGAAAAAAGTCTTGGATGCTCTAAGTTTAAATAAGAGTTATTCAAATATATTTTGGAAATCAGAGTTAAATAATTCTGATTTATTTGTTTTATAATTTTTAACTGCGTACGATTAAATGAGCTGATTCTAATTATTATATTGATATTGTTATGTAAATGATGGCTAAAAAAAGACATAAGTGTTAAAATAAAAATTTTACATTAGGTCAAAAAATCGATTGTTCAACAGTATTAATTGAAAAATTCTCAGATTTTTTTTTTAAATCCGTTCAACTTTTTAACAATTATTTAAAATCTCGAAGTTTCTCGAAATTGACTCAAATTAATTCAAATCTCTTAAAATCCTTTAAATTTTCTTAAATGCCTTCAAACCTCTTGATAATCCTTAAAATCTTTGGATTTTTTCAAATTCTTCCAAATCTTTTTAAATAAATTTTCAGTCAATCGCTTGTAATTCTTTGAAATCACTGAAAAACTGTCTTATAATCTTATAAAATATTTTGTACATTCCTTCAACCTTTTTGAATTATTGTTAAATTAATTTTAAATCCTTTAAAAAGAAACTTTAATTTCGCGCCAATTCTCTAATAATTCCTCAAAATCACTTGAATTTTTGGAAATCCTGTATGATTTCTTGACAATCCTTAAAGTCCTCCAAATTTTTTTAATTCCCTTCAACTTCTAGGAAGTCATTTAAAATACTTCAAAATTGAATCAAATTAATTAAAATCTCTTAAAATCGTTTAAATTTTCTGAGGTTCCATAAAATCTTGTGAAGAAACTTTAAGATCCCACCAAGTCCCTAGTAATTCCCTAAAATTACTTGAGTTGTTAAAAATCCTTAAAGTCCTCCCAAATTTTTTGGAACTCCCTTCAACTTCTTTGAAATCATTTAAAATATTTCAAAATTGAATAAGCTTATTTAGAATCTCTTAAAATTCTTTAAATTTTTTTTGGCTCCTTAAATTCTCTTGGAAACCCTTCAAATCTTAGAATTTTTTAAAATCCCTTTAAACATCTTAAAATTTATTAAAATATTTTTAAAAAACTCTTCAAGAACTCGCTTAACATTCTTTAAAGTCACTAAAACGTTCATAAAATCTCTTGTAAATCCTTAAACCTTTTTTAACGATTTTTAAATCCTTTAAAAGGAAAGTTTAAAATCCCGCCAAGTCAATTCCTTAAAATCACTTGAATTTTTAGAAATCCTGTAAGATTTTTTGAAAATCCTCAAACTCGACCGAATTTTTTTGAAATTCCTTTGCAGTAACTTGCTTGACATTCTTTTAAAATCACTTAAACTTCCTTAAATTCTTATAACATATTTGGAAAATCCTTCAACCTTTTTGGATTGTTTAAAAAATCTTTTGAAATTGAGAAAAATTAATTAAAATTCTTTGAATTTTCTTAAATTCATTAAAATATTAAAAAAAAATACATCCCTTGAAATCTCTTGAAATTCATTGAAATCCTTTAGAATAACTTTTCAGTAACTCGCTGGATATTCATTAAAATCACTTAAACTGCCTTAAAATCTTATAAAATTTTTGGCAAATCCTTAAACCTTTTTTGATTCTTTAAAAAATCTTTGAAATTTCTGGAAAATCAATCTATTCTTCTGCATTCTTTTAAAATCCCTTCACATTCTTTGAAATCATTAAAAATCTTGCGGCAGTTCAGGTTATCACCTCAATTACGACACATTATAATTTTTCGTGATGGATTGCCTAATCTCACATTTTCCAAATTGCCAACAATAATTAATTAATTAATTAATTTTAGTCAAATTCCTATCTAAACAATGCTTTTCAGTCTACTAAGGGGTAAAGCCTTATAAATTTTGACGTTACCGACCGAGTTTGACGTAACATTAGAATACCTAATATGAAACTAAGGCTTGGTTCGTTATGTTATGAATCTGTTTTCACTTATCAATTAAAAGCGAAACTTAAAAAAAATTTCTTTGTTTAAATTAATGGGATCAAATGAATTATTTCTTCCGTTACTTCCAGTACTTATTATTTACAATGACCCTAATTTTTACTTTGAATTAAATAAAAGAAGATTAAAGAAGCCATTACTTAAACTAAAAAAATGTGTGTTTGAGAAAATTCTTCTTTGATTTTATAAGGTTATCAAAAATTGATTAATTGAAATAAAAATAGGCAGGAGTTTTGCTTGAAACGCTAGTCACTCGAGCACCTCCCTTTGAACCTGAGCTCAGGTAGTTTTGCCGTATCAGAAACACATCGTGTCCTACACGGGCTCGCGTCTGATAACACTATTATCCGAACAGTTCACACGGTTATCCTCATTTCGCAATCAGAGTGAGTCTGCGTGGGCTGGCGCATCCAACTATCGATGTTTCGACCAGGAAAAAATGTACCTCTTACAAAGTTAAAATACAGAGACGTGAATCGAATTTTTATTAAAATTAAATGACCTTTTTCATGTTTATTTAAATTCGGCCGAACATCTGAATAATTTTGTTAAGATAAAATACTCATTAGATTGAATTTAATTTGTTTTCTCTTATGTTCTTATATTCCATGATCGGTTTTCATTTCATTGTTGGATACTGATACTCTCTAAAGAAGATATTTTATTTAACTCTGTGGATATTTTAATCAGTATAATTTGTTTGCTAAGGTGGATTAAATCAGTTTTTTTCTTTGAGGCAGTTTTATTTTCTGATGGAATTTCCTCATTGTTATGAGCTCACTGAAATAAATCACTCCAAGGTATTCAGTAATTATTTTTTCATTTATCAACCGCTTCAGGGATCGTAGGTTCGCCATAGGATTGATTGGCTCTCCTCCTGTTTCTCCACTTTGAATATACGTATCTGTCCCTTAAACACTCACTTCTCTAAATGTCTGTAAAGGCCCAGAACTCTCGAGCGCATCGTGTCGTTCGACTGGTTCATGATGTAGGTACATACAAGAGATTGATTGCGTTGATTGACAGAAAATGGAATTTCAATCGACCCCTGTCAACTACAATATTCACCTGATCAGTTCCTCCGCTTTTTATTGTTGTACACACGTCTACTTTCGGGGATATGGCCAGTCGGTATCAATTGCATTTGGGATACATATACAAATATTTGTTGGAAATTAATGACAGATTGATTGATATTTCGTACCACCCAGGAAGATAAATCATCCTCTCAATTCATTTTTATTTCTTACTTCAAAAATAAGATACCGTCATTTTCTTTAGACTCTAACACACTGGAATACATTTCTCAACAGTAAGAAATATTGATTCTGTAATTGTGAATTTTTTATAGATTTCAATAATTTTAGGCGATTGCATGAGATTTTAAAGATTTTAAGGTATTCTTCAAAATGTAAGGAAATTTCAAGATCTTGAAAATGTTTCAAAGGATTTGGAATATTTTAGGGAGGTTCCAAAGTTTCGAAGGCATGTTTAAGAAAATTAATAATTTTAAAAGTATTTTCAAGGATTTTAATGATTTTAAGCAAATTAAAGAAGTTTTCTTGGGTTTCATGGGTTTCTAGTACATTTTCAACGAATGTGCAAGAGTTTTAAAAAGTTTTAAGGGATTTAAAAAGATTTGGAAGTATGTTAAATATTCTAGGAAATTTCAAAAGACTTTGAAGAATTTCTGATTTAAATAATTTAAGGGATTTTATGGGGTCTAAAGATTTTAAGGTATTATTAAAAATCCAAGGAATTTTCAAAAGCTTTAAAATGTTTCAAAGGATCGACAATATTTTAGAGTAATTTAAAAGCTTCCAAAGATTTTAAAATAAATTTGTATAATTTAAAGGTATCCCATGAAGTTTGAAAGACTTTAGGGCACTTTTTTAACCTTCGAAGAATTTTAAAGAGTTTTAAAACGTCTGAAGGAATTTCAAAAGATTTCAAAAGATTTTGAATATTTTATGGGGTTTCAAAAGTTTCGGAGGCATTTTCAAGAAAATTAGTAATTTTTGAAATATTATCAAAGAATGGAATGATTTTAAGTAAATTAAAAAAGTTTTCATGGGGTTTTAATGAATTTACTAGAATTTTAAAAAGATATGGAACGATTTCAAGGGATTTTATAATATTTTAATGTAGTTCAAATAATTTATTTACAAGAATTGAGAAATTTTATAGGATTTAAATTTTTTTGTTAATATTCCAAGGCATCATCAAAGATTTTAAAGAATTGACAATATTTTACGATATTTGAAAAGATTTAGAAGAATTTTTAATTTATTTAAATAATTTGAACCGATTTAAAAGAATTACAGAATTTGTCGAATATTTAAAAAAAAGTTTTAAACAATTTTCAAGAGCTTTAAAATGTTTCAAGGGATTTCAAAAGGTTTCAAGAGTGTTTATATATTTTAGGGAATTTTAAAAGAATTCAAAGAATTTTAAAATTGATTTCAATAATTTAAGGGATTTTCAGGGATTTTGAAAATGTTTAGTGTCTTTGTTTACGATTCCAAGGCATTTTCAGGAAATTAAAAAAATTGCAAGGGGTTTTCAACGATTCTAACGATTTTAAGAGATTTAAAGAAATTTTTTTGCGGTTGTAAAGAATTTTCTAGAATTTAGGAAGATATAGAACGATTTAGCAAGACCTATAAGATTTTAAGAGGTTTGAAAATATTCTAAGGGATTTTATATGATTTTCGAGGATTTTAATGATTTTAAGTGATTTAAAATGATTTTGACTAATAAATTTTCCATGATTTCAGGAAATACCAGTTTTTATATAATTTCAAGGGGTTTGATAATACTTTAATCGAATTCAACGAATTTATTGACAAGAAGTAATAATGTTCGTAGGGGTTCAAAGATACGAAGAGAATTTTAAATATTTTCTGGAATTAATTTTAATGCATTTATAATTCTCCCTGAATTCTGATTAATTTATCCTGAATTCTTTTAAATTCTTTTGAATTCTCTTTAAATTTTTTTAATTCACTTAAATTCTTATAAATTTGCTCAAGTCTACTCAATTAAATGGATTACAATTTATTTTAGGTTTTATTTGATTCATTTTCAAGTTATTTTAAATCCACCTTCAATTTTTAGGCGTCTTGTCATTTTTTTAATTTCCACGAATTTTTCTAAACTCATTTCAAATGGACTGAATTCAATGCATTTTTTCATGTGAATAAATTGTTTTGAATTCATGTGAACTTTTATTAATTCACCTTGACGTTTTATTAATTCCATCGAATTCTTTTTATTTCCCTTAAATTCCTTTCAATTCGCTCAAATTTCGCTGGAATGAATCAAAATTTTCAATTTGTTTCAGGTTAATAAACTTTTTCTTAAATAACTTGAGTTGTTTTTAAGTATTATATATCGAATTCTTTTTAATTCATTAACGCTCAAAGGGAAATTAGTCACATTATTAATGCACATTTGTCATTTTAGTCAGTTTTTCGGTTTAAATGTGTCACTTTCTTTAAGACAACTAGTCTGTGCGGAGCCCTGAAAATTACATTTTATAAATATAAATTTCTTATGTTCTGTTCATAAAAAATTATGTATCCTGCCATCCCTGTTGACGAAATGACGTTAGGGATTCTTCTTTCCGGTAGAGAAAAATATACTAGAAGATAAAATTAAAATCCAGAAAAATAAGCCAGAAGAGAATACAAAACGCTTAAATTATTAATGGTCACGGGCAAAGTAAAACTGGTCAGGGCAAAATCAGGGAAAAGTCAGGGAATCGGGAAAATGAATTTTCGTGGCCACCCTGGATTTGCATATTCGAGAGATAAATGATTTTACAGAGGTAGACAAGAAATGTTTCTTCTTTATTTTTTCATTTATTTATTTCGTAGTAGCATGAAAGAAGGTGCTCGAACGTCTTATCTCGATAAAAGAGGACTGAGAAGATCTGAGAAAGGACCCAGAGGTCAGGGGTAATGAATTCCGAGGTTAGGGTCGACACTCGAAGTAGATCTGAATGTTTGGAACGGTTTCCTCTCCTTCAGCCTGTTTGGGACTCCTCTCTATCTTTATTTTATACCCATTTATACCCCTCCTATCGCTCTTCCTGATTGGGGCCTTAGACCAAGAGTCCAACACCACCAGACCGAGAACGTGGGCTGAGAGGAACGAGACGATCGTGGTACGGTTCGTGTTCTTGGTTCTTGGAATCACTAATTAGTGACCCTCCTGTTTTATTCCCTCCCGTCCGCTTAAAATCGGTGG
>JAWWLR010000155.1:12943944-12956304 GCA_035041075.1 Acraspis erinacei | reverse complement strand
TCCACGCGTAAATTATGTCTCGCGGCATAGTTTTGCTTGTGACTTAAGTCTTTTGTGCGGGGTCTAAAGGTTACTTATAAGGACCGTTTGGTTTTATATTAGGGACCCTTTTTTAATAGTATTCTATCAATAAAAAAATCGACGAGTGAACAGAACATGATCAATTCTACAGTCATTTTTCATTTAAAATGAAGGGTTTTCAAGGAATCTGTATTATCATCAGAGAATAACAGAACTTCTTAACGCCTTTAGCCACTAGATGGAGCTATGAGTTGAACATTTTGAATTAATTTTTTTCGGAAAAAAGATCTCCTTTCGCTACGCTGGGAATCGCACCACAGAACTACTGATTGACGGCCGCTTTCCCGTTACGCTACTAGAGAGATCAAGAGAATAATACTTTTTCAAAAATACACGCAGTATTATGCCAGTCATTACAAGTCAACATTTTTCAAGGAATCTGTATTATCAACAGAGAATAACAAAATTTCTTTTTTCGTCTTTACAGACTAGATGGAGCTATCAATTGAAAATCTTTTTAATTAAATTTTTTCTGAAAAAGATCTTGTTCTTTTGCTCCGCTGGGAATCGAACCACAGCACTTCTAGAAGTTCTGTGGTTCGATTCTCAGATAATAATAACAGAATTTCTTAAAGTCTTGATAGACAAGATGCAGCTATAAATAAATAATTGTTAAATTAAATTTTTACAGAAAAATATTTAATAATTTTTTTTTAAATTCATAGCTCCATGTAGTCTGTAAAGACGTTAAGAAATTCTATTATCCTCGGATGATAATATAGATTCCTTGAAAAATTTTACTTGTAACACTCGGCATATTAATTCGTGTATTTTTGAAAAAGGATTCTTCTCTCGATCTCTCGAGTAGCTTAACGGGAAAGCACCCAACCGGCAGTCGGTAGTTCTGTGGTTCGATTCCCAGCGGAGCGAAAGGATAATATATTGTTTTCTGAAAAAATGCAATTTTAGAAATAAAGTTAATTCTATCTAGATGGTATAACTTTCTTAATACATCTTTTGTTCGAAGTAAGATGCTATAAAATTTGCCAAAAGTACAATTTTAGAGATTCTATAATACATTTATTTTCTATTTTATTATAAGGTAGAGTCCACAATTTTTCAGCTAAAAACACACATTTTCCGTTTAAAGAACTGCTTACAAAAATAAAAAAATTATCAACCAGTAGAGTTAAAAAAAGACGAATTAAAAAAAGTTGAATCCTTAACCAAATAGATGTAGTTTGTACAAACACGATTATTTGTTTACACCGATAGAAAGATTATTAATAAAATATTTAAGTTAAGCTAAAAAGTCAGCTGTATTATTAAACAGTGGATTTTTAAATATAAAAAGAAAATTTTTCAACAAGACAGATAACTTTCTATCAAGAAAGAGGAATTATTTAACTAAAAAGGATTCATTTTTAGTTTCAAAAATGAATTAAAAAACGAATTTGGAACCAATCGAATACAACTAAAAAACACGAATTTCCAAAAACATAGATGAATCCTGTACCAATATTATGAATTAAAAAAAAACAAGACTGATCTTCTACGTTAATAGATGATTTTTTATAAAATAGTGAAGTTTTAAAGCTTAAAAGTCAATTGTATTATAAAACAGCTGATTTTTAATTTTAAAAATAAGAATTTTTATAAATAAAGTTAATTTTTAATGAAGAAAGAGCAATTTTTATGCGAAAGAGTTGAAGTTTCAACTAAACAAGTTAAATCTTCAATAAAAAATAGTAATTTGCTACCCTCATAGACAAATTTGCAACAAAATTCATTTTTTTACAAGTACTTGAATTTTCAACTCATAAAGGAAAAATTGGAAACCAAAAAAGAAATAGCTAAATTTTTAGATAAAAAAATTAATTTTTAACCAAATTGTTCAATTTTTTACCAGATTAGTTTAATATTCAACAAAAGATTTGAATTTGGAACAAATTAATTAATTTTACACCATACAGTTTAACTTTATATCGAAGTTTTTTGGATTTAAATTTCGCCAGTTACTGGTCGAATAATTTTTGGAGAAAGAAAAAAAATCGGTCTCGGTCCGGATTCGCACTGGGAACGCCACTATGCAAGAGTAGAGTGTTTTACTCAGTTGGCCCGGTGACGTAATTAGTTAAACGCTCCGATCGGGAATAGTGGCGTTTCCGGTTCAAATCCGGGCCAAAGCAGATTTTTTCTCGTTTCCAAAAAAATTATTGGACCAGTAATCGGCAAAATTTAGCTTAAGAAATTAGCTAATTATCCTGGTCGAGAAAATAAGATCAAAACTGTAAAATGATGAATCTTCTACGAAAAAAATTAATTTTTTACAATCTAGTTTAAATTTAATTTAAGTGGTTAATTTTTAAATCAAAAGTGAATAATTTTTAAAGAAATATACGATAGTTAATATTTAAATTAAAAACAATATTAATTTTAAATAAAAAACAGTTTAATTGAAGCAAAAAAGACCAATGTTCATCTAGACAGATGAATGCTTAGTCAAAACAGATTATGTAAGGACATTTGAATTATTATAAAATGTGTAAATGATTCACAATTTTATTTCTAATTTTGCAAACTCGAATCCGAAAGAAAAAATTCCATAAAAAATGATACTAAAGTAAGAAGAACAGGCATATTAAATTGCAAATAATAAAAATATTACTTTTAATTGTTTAACGCTTTGTCTGAATAATATTTTTAAATAACGATAAGAAATATATTAATTTTTCTTTTCTAATCTTCATGTGTTACTTTGAATGGATTAGAAACGAAGTTATTCTAATCCCTATCAAAAATCCTCCAAAATCACTTACCATTATTTATAACAATACAACTGTTATTGACAAAATTATATATTTATAATACAATATTAAAATTAAGTATTAAATTAAACTTCAAAAATAATTATTTACCGAGTAGACAGTAATAGCAATCGTTTTTAATTAATTATGTGTTATTTAAAAAACGATATCTTCAATTTTAAAATTTTAAAATGTTTCCAAAATTAATGTTTGAGACAAGTAATTATTTTTTTTTTAAATTGGTCTAAAGGGATTTCTGAAGAATTTTGTTCGCTGTAATTAACAAAAAGTTTGATAAAGCTCGAAGTATTTAAATGCTTTTGAAGACAATCACAAATCACTTTTGGTCGGAAAAATCTATTATCTATGAGTAAAACTAATTTATTGACCATTTGTTTATAAAAATGTTTATAAAGACATTGAATGTTTTTGTTCTTTGAGTGCAACTGCGGCAATTCCGACCAACAGATATTTTTTTTTCTGTATTTTGCTTGAGATAAAAATTCACAAAGCTGAGATGGCCAATTTTGTCATATTATTTGTTTATATATTAGTACTCTGTATAAAATTAACAAATCGAAAATTATCGAATTAACTGAGATTCCCATGAAAAAAGAACACATATAAGCAAATATATATTTTTTTAATCAGGATTTGAGGACTACGACTGTTAAACTTTTGTGCAGATTTCATTATTTTATATTGGTAATTAAATTTTTGCATAGATTGTTTAAACAATTTATTATTTTTAGCAATTTTCCCTTAAAGTAGAGATAGAAAGTCGCGGTTTTTGCAAAAGATTTCCGCATCTTTTCCAGTTTTCCATTATTGTGAAGTAATAGTTAATTATAACGAAAAAATTGTTTTAACAATTTATTATTATTGTTAATAATATTCTTTTAGAATAATGCTAGAAAACTGCACTTTTTTTTAATTGCACGGTTTGTCCTTTTTCAATTGAAGTGAGTTAAATAACTAACTAAAGTTAATAAATTATTTGTTTAATAAAATTTATTATTATTGCTAATAATATTCAAATTTAATAATGCTAGAGAGTTGCGGTTTGTCTAAAATTTACAGCTTCTTTTTAATAAGGGTAAGTTAATAATTAATTCAATTTAGAAAAAATTGATTAGCAATTAATTATTGTTTATAAATATCTTCGCTTGAAGTAATGTTAGAAAATGCTTTTTTCCCTGAAATCTTTAGTTTTTACGTAAATTTCTTGTCGGTCGACAAATAATAAGTTAACCTGAACAAGAATCATTTCTTTAAATAGAATTTTATTGTTTTAAGTGACTTATTGTTGCTATTTTTATCTTGAATGACTACAAGAAGTGAATTGCAAAGCATACAAAAAATATTTTTACGCAAAAGGAAGAGATTATTTAAAATATGTTTCTCTCTGATTTTTGTTTATTATTTGTTCATAACTTAAAAGGAAAAAAGAAAAATTAAACTTTTTAGAAAAAACCGCAGCTATCTAGTGCTTATCGAAGAGAATATAGTTATAAGTATTGTTAAATTCTTTAAACAACTATAATTGTTAACTTGCATTAATTATTACCTCACCAAGTTTAAAGTGAAAAAAGTTTAAAATTTCAGAAAAGACCGAAACTCTCTGGTAGTAGAATATATGAAGATAGTTATTAACAATAATAATTTGTTTAAACGATAACTTTTGCTAAATATGATTAATTATTAACTCACTCCAATGTCAAATAGAAAAATATTTAAAAATTGCAGAAGAAAACTGTAATTTGCTATAATTAAGTAAAGAGAAAATTATTAAAAATAATATTAAATTGTTTAAAGAATTCTATTTGCTTTATTAAATAAAAAATTAACTCACTCCAAGTGAAAAGTGGAATATATTTGAACATTTGAGAGAAAACCGCGACTTTCTGTCTCTAATTTAATAGAAAATTTCTAAAAACAAAAATAAATTGTTAAACAATTTAAGTAATTATTAATTTATCAGTATAAGGTAGTATATCAAGTATTAGAAATAATTTGAATTTAAAAAAACTGAAAAAAACATAATTATTGTCAAAAACTTTTATATCCAATCCAAGTGTATACAAAACTAATTTTTTTATAAAAAGGAAGTTATTCATCTGTTCCTTATACTTTTTTCCAAGGAGAGAAAGTGACGGGTATTGTCGGGAAATTATAGGTGGGAAGGTGAAGAGAAAAGTGTGGTTTAATTGGTGAAATGAGGGCAGGGGAGGTAGGAGAAATAGAGAAAACCGGGGGAAATAGAGGAAATGAGGGTACATGAGGAGGAATGGGGAAGTAGGAGAAATGCGGGGAGAGAAATAGGGAAAATGGAGGAAGTAAGTGGAAATGAGATTAGAAGAGGTTAGGGAAAATAGGGGGAGTAGGAGAAGAATGTGGAAAATATGGAATGTCAGCGGGAATTAGTGAGGCCAAGTAGTGTGTGTAAGGAGAAGTAGGGGAAATGATTAGAAAAGATTATGAGTAGGGTAGAGGAAATGATGAAAGAAAGTTTAGCTGGGGAAACTAGGATAAGTGGAAGTAGAAGAGGAAGACCTTGACAAAGGTCGGCGAAGGGGGTGAAGGGAGATTGTGTGGCAGGGAAATGGGGTGAGAAAGTATGGGATGCTTTTATTCAGTTTGATCAACATTATTTGCAAGTCTTCGATTGACTCTGCCGTAATAACCTTACTATCTGCTAACGCTAACTCACGTACCCTCACAGTCTCGAGATCCACACCTTTTTTGCAGAAGAGGGCCATTAAGTGTACCATATTCAGCTTGCTCGACATTCTTTATAACTCTCCGATTAACTCGACCATACCAACCTTATCATCAGATAACGCTAACCCACGCACCCTCACTGTTCAGATCTCAGACACTTGAAAACTTGGACAGAACTCTTTTTTGTAGGCTTACGGTGCCTGCTTTGACTAAGTTTTCATTTTGTTTATAAAAGAGGCCTTGCAGTTTGTAATTCCGCTAGTCCGATATTTAAAATTGCAATCTCTCAATTTATTATCCACAACTTTTAGCGTAGGGGATAGGCTATATTATTTTTGTCCCTCGTATGATAATAATTTTTGGGACTAAAAGTTTTGTTGCTAGTGGGGTGAAAACATGCTTTTGGTATTCGATTTGATCGAGATTGCTCGGAATCGATTTCGATCCCCGGCACAATCGGCGTTAAGTCTTAGCACGTGCTGCCATGCGATATCGACATCCGTATCCGGCATAATGTTATGCAAAAAGCGAAGGCCTTTCGCGGGCCCTGCGAAAAGGAAGATTCGAATCGGCCGAGATCAAAACGCCGCGGACGGACTCGACAAATTGCTGGATTTATGGATCGCTGACGGGGCAAGCGCCTGGATCCACCCTTATCATCAAAATCTCCGTAGCTTCCGAGAAGGAGCAGAAAGAAAGGATCCAAAGAAAGGAGTAACAGCAACCGGGGAAGATTAGCAACATAGAAGTGATTCTGAACCCAACATAAAATATTAAAAGACTCGGCTCGAATCAGAATTCCACTTCGCATATTTCAGCGCCCCGAATTATTTTATCTAATATATACAAGGCCCATCGAATTTCAATAGTTTTCTCACAAAAAAACTTTTTTTTTAGCACATGTGACAAAATCAGGGAAGGTAGGCATTAAACTATAAATTTGAATGTTCAAAATACTGGGGGAGGCGTTACGGCCTTGGCACTCGGTTCATATAGGATTTATACATAATTTTTATTTTATTTAAATTAGCTTTGAGGCCTATGTTCTTCATGCTTTTATTGAGTTTGCTCCACATTATTTGCAAGTCATCAATTGACTCTGCCTTAACAACCTCATCATATGTTAACGCTAACCCACGTACCCTGACTGTCCCGAGATCCACATTTGTTTGGTCTAACAGTTTCATTAAGGGAGCCATTAAGAGGGACATATTCAGTTTGCTCTTCATTCTTTGCAAGTCTACGATTGACTCTGCAATAACAACCTTATTAGCTGTTAACGCTAACCCACGTACCCTCGCTGTCCCGAAATCCAGACATGTTTTGTAAATTCAAATTCAAATATTTTTTATTTGAAATATCAACTATTTTGATAGAAAATTAGTTCTTTTGGTTGAAAATTTTGTTTGGTTAAAAATTCAACTACTTGCTTAGAAATTCATTTTTTTTTAGGAAATTAATTTCTTTAGTCGAAAATGGAATATTTTGTTAAGAACAATTTTTTGTTGAAGGTTAATTTTTCCAACTGAGAATCTAACTAATCCATTTTCGGTTGGAATATTATATTTTTCAGTTGAAAATACAATTATCTGATAGAAAATTAATATTCTAGACTGAATATTCATTGTTTTTTGTTTATTTTGTTGGTTTATGATTCATAATATTAATTGAAAATTGATCTATTTCATTGAAAATTAAACAATTTTGTTCAAAATTTGTGTTTTTCTTAGATCAAATTTAATTTTTTTTAGTGAAAATTTAACTATGAAATTATTGGTCCAATTCAGTTTTGGTTAAAAGTTACAATTTTTGTTGAAAATTTGCCCTTATGATTTAAAAATTCTTTTCAACTATTTTGTTGAAAATTCGTATTTTTTGGTTGAATTTAACCTGTTTTCTATATACACATATATTTTATTGTTGTTAAAATATCAAATAATCTTCTTTTTTTAGAAATCAATTTTTCTTTTGAAAATACAACTGCTTGGTTGAAATTTGAACTCCTTGATTAGGAATTTATTGTTTTGTGTTAAAATTGAACTATTTTGTTTAAAAATTCGCTTTTTGGTCAAAAAATAATTTTCTCAACTGCGAATTAACCTGTTACCTTTTTCTTGAATTTTTATATATTTCAGTTTAAAATTTAACTATTTGCTTAAAAATTCATGCGGATTATGTAAATTTCGTCTTTTTGGGAGGAAATTAATATTCGGGGTTGAAAATTTTACTAAGTGGTTAAAAATTGAATTATTTTGTTGAAACCTAATTTTCTTGGTTGATATATCTGTTTAACTGAACATTCGTCTCTTTGATTGAGAATTTAATCATTTTCTTAAAAATCCGTGTTTTTGTTTTTGTAAAACTTTTTTTGATTGAAAAATTACCTATTCCAATTTAGCTGAATGAAACCGTTTTTTATTAAAACTTAAAGTCTGTTTAGGTTGAAACATCAACTATTACATTTTTCATTTAAAACTCTTTTTTTTTGTTTGAATGTTTAAATATTTGATTTTTGGTAAAAAATTCATTTTTTTGTCGTTTGGGAAACATAAAAATATAAGTATTTTCCCTAATCCTAAAAAAATATTCTTTTCTTTGCTTCGAAATTGAAAAATTTTGCTCAAAATTCTACCTTTTTTGGCTAAACATTAATTTTTTTAACTGAAAATTTAATTAATCCATTTTTTGTTAAAAATTTATCTTTTGAAATTAAATATTCAAATATTTGGTTGAAAATTGAAAAATATAAAATACAAAACTGCTCAGTTAAAAGCTAAATTCCTTTGTTAAAAATTATTTTTTTATACTTATTTATTTGAACATTTCTTTCGTAGAATATTAATTTTTTAACTCCAATTGAAAATACTTCAATGAAAGGATCATCATTTTAGTTGGAAATTTATCTCTTTTGGAAGAAATTTCATAATTTTGGTTCTAAATCGAATTATTTTGTGCAAATTCAGTTTTTTTCGTCGAAAAAGAATTTTGTAAACGAGAAATCTAACAATTCCATTGTTTACTAAAACTTGATCTTATCTTGGATAAAAATGTATTGTTTGTGATTGAATATTGAACTATTTGTTGCATTTTAATGTATTTTGATAAAATTTGGTATACTAGTTCATGGTTTATTTAATTGTTGTATCTTCTTCAAACCGAGTTCTATGATTGGCTGATGTTAATTGATGTTGACTAAGTAAGAATTTAATCAGATTCGCAGCAGTTTGTCAGTTTATCAACAAAATTCAACATTTTCTTCTTATTATTATTAATTTTTATTTTTATAATTTTATTACAGCTAGGAATTCATTTGCAATTGCAATACCATTTTTTATATTAACTAGCTGCATTCTTGAAAAAGTGAGCACGTGTCTTGTATACACAAGTCTTCAAAATCCCTATAAAAAGGGTCCCGGGCCCAAAAACTGGGTCTCGATAGCTGAAAACATGGCTAGATTTCAGAGATGATAGGAGCCTACAATATGATGACGTTGCTTTGTGAACGTGACTGAAATTTGGGAAGAGCTCGTGGGTGGATCAACGATCAAACTCGACCTGGTTTCCGGTTTCAGTCACTCCTCGTTCCACATCCCTTTTCCCTGAAAAAAATTAATATTCCGCAAAAACAAACACATGAGCTTTCCTTCTCCCGCGAAGTCGTAAAATAAACTTGTGCTCATTACGTGAAATAAAATACATTTATTTTTAACTCCATGGACAGCATGTGATTTTAAATGATTTTCTTTTCTTCTTACTTTCATCGTCGGTTCGCAATCATAGAAAATAATATTTTCTCTTTGAAATTTAGAAATCCTTCATATGAAAAGTGGTAATCTCAATCTTGGTAGCAATGTAGTATAGTAGGAATCGACTACATTGTTTCTACTTTTATTACTGTAGTCTATTCTCCATTAGTGTCAAAATGCTCCAAGTTCGTGGCGCCACCTCAGTGTTAAATTATAAACTAGAATTTTTAAGAATCGGTAATCAGAGGGCCCTTTGTGTATACAAACTAAAGTTTATTTCCATTTCTTCAATGGTCCCGAAACAGTTATTTTTTACTAATCCATCAGTAAAAGTTGCTATCTTATCAGTAAAAACTATTAATTCATAGCTAGAATTGAGCCACTAATTAAAATTAGTAAACATTTTAACTGATTAAAATTTTGAGAGCAGAGTATTAATTGTTCGAATAATTTTGTTGTTTTTGTTTACCATTTTTTTCTACGAAGCGCTACCACAGTGCTATATTATAAAGTACAATTTAGGTATTTTTTTATTTTTTATTATAAATCCTTTAATACACGTTGAATGTGTGACTACCTGAATTCATTTTTCAAAATTACTTGTACATATATATTTCAATATTTCCTGGAATTAGTTTAAAACGTGAAATGAAAAATAAATGAAATTTTTTAGAAATGGAATTTTGGGTTTAAAGTAAAATATAACATTTGAATCATTTATATTTTTTAATAAAAATAATTCTTTGATGCTTTTTTATCTTTAAAAACTGATTAATTATTTATTAGTTGATTAGTAAATCCAAGTGACACAAAGGAAAGTGCAACTTAATTTCGTGCAGCTTAATTTTGTTTAGAATATTAAATTACATGAATATTGAAGTTAAATATTGTTTAACTAATAAAATAAATTTATTATTCACTTTGAGGGTTTATTATTTAATGTGGAATATGATTTGTATAATAAAAGTTTATCTATATTGTAAATACTCCTATTCCAATTTCATAATTTAAAAAATGTAAATTGAATTAAAATTATTTTTAAATTTAAACCAATACAAGTTCAAGTTAAAAAATATATAAGGTGAAAATTATTTCAATCTTTCAATAAAAATCATTTTGAAAGCTTTAAATTATTTGAATTTTGAATGAAAATAATCGTTTAATCCTCTTCTTGTTTTTAGATGATTAAATATTAAATAATTTATTAAATAATTATGTTAAAACTTAAATTTTCTGGTTCCATTTTTTAAATTAGTTTTAAGGGTTATTAATAAATTAAATAGATAGAAATACTGTTATAAATTTAAAGAAAATCGAATGTAAAAAATATTAGAATGAATGAATGAAAATGATTGTTTAATGCTTTTTATGTTGTGAACTGATTAACTAACTATTAACTGATTCTATTAAAAATTATTATTTTTGGAATTAGTTTTAAATTTTTCTTTTTAAATCATATTTTAAGAAATGAAAGTTCAAATTTGAAAAAAGATATTAAGTAAAAATTATTTGGATGTTTCAGTGAAAATGATAGTTAATGTGTTTAAAAAAATCTTAAATTATTATAAAAGGTTACTAATAAATCAAATTTTCAGAAATGAAACTGAAAATTAAAGAAAAAAAGTAAAAGAAAAATCATTTCAATGTCTAACTGAAAATGATAGTTTAATGCTTTTTACATTTTGAATACATTAATTAATATTATTAGCTGATTTTTTTCACAATGTTAAATTACATAAAAATTGATTTGTAATTTCTTTTAATTAAGTAACATAAATTTATTATTTTCTTGAAGTTTATGTTATTTAATATGAGCTGTAATTAGCATAATAAAAGTTTAAAATTTAATTTCGATTTCGAAATAATGTGCGAATATATTTATTCTGAAGTAGTTTAAAATGTTCTAAATAACTCAAATTTTCTGAAAAATGTAGAATAAAAATTATTTGGATGCTTCATTGGAAATAATTCTTTAATGCTTTTTATTTTATAAACTGATTAATTACTTATTAGCTGATTAATTTTGTTACAATATTAAATATCATTAAGATTAAATTTTAATTTTTCTCTATTGAGCAACAAAAAAATTAATTATTTATTTTAAGGTGATGTGATTGAATATTTGATATAATTTGTAAAATAAAAATTTATATATTTTTAACCTATCTGCATTACAATTATATGATTTTTTGAAATCCTTATTATGATTCTGGAACTAGTATCTGAATTCAATCTTTAAAATTATATGCACATGTGTTTTTTTAAATTAGTGTAAAAGGCTTATTAGTAATTAAAATTTCCAGAAATGAAATTTAGCGATGTATTGTAATAAGCTGTTGTTTTTCTCAATGATTCAAGCTTTTCAAAAAAAATATGTCTAATGATTTTTATTACGCTAGCTAACTATCGGATCGAAATATTATTTAAAAAATTATAGATGTTGTTTTAATATTTTAGCGAATTTTTTTGATGCGCTGATTTACATAGCTGACCGTGAAATGAGTATTTAAATTCAATTTTTTAAATTATACTTAAATATATTTTAATTATTTAGAAATGTGTTTTGACATCCTGTTATTTTCCCATCAACATTTATTTGAACACTCCATTCACTTTCATATTGAAAACTGAGAATTGGATCAAACTGTGATTTTTTAGACTGTAGATATCAATTTTTAATGATTTTGTAGAAATATCATTTTACAAAATTTATGTTTCTTCAGAATATTAAATTAACATATCATGCACTGAAATCTTCGAATGATATCTTGCTCTTTAATATTACTAATACACTGACAAAAATATTTCGCGAAACTTTAACGAACTTAGTTCAGTAAACTTGGGACATAGGGACATTTCGGTAAAGTTTCACTTACAGTTCAGTAAAGTAAAATTGAGGAAAGCTTAATGCATCGAACGTAAAATTTTGATAAATTTAAAGGAATATCAACTGACCCTAACTGTAATTAATATTGCACTTGGTTATAAAAATTTTAATGTGTACAACTGTAAAATATACTGAACTTAAGATAGAGATTACCGAAAAGTTCAGTAAACCACGATTG
>JAWWLR010000155.1:12889208-12903082 GCA_035041075.1 Acraspis erinacei | reverse complement strand
CGGAATCCCCTAAAATAATCCTGTTAAGTTCTTCAAAATCCTTAGAGTTTATAAAATTCTTTGAAATTTTTTGAACTTTAAAAAAATAGCATAAACAATTTTTAGGTCCGCTTCTGTTTGAATTTCCCGCCACATCTTAATGGCGCGAAATATAAATTGTGAAATAACTGAAATGAATTTGGATACTTTCTCTTAGACCGTTTTGGACAATTTTCTTTTCCTTTTCAGAGAATACTTTTTGGTCTTTTGTTAGTGGACGCCTGTCAATTTGACACGAGTTTTGAAATTATTTGCCATATTGTTAAAACCCTTCAAGTCTATTGGAATCCTTAGAAATCCCTGGAAATCTTTAGAACTCTTGAAAAAAATTTCGTAAAAACGATTTTGGAGGCTAGGGGTTAAATCTCAGTTTGCTCCCGCCAGTTTGGCGTGAAATTTAAATCGTAAGATAACTGTTTTCATTTCAGAAACTGTCTCCTGAACCTTTCTCGACGATTTTGTTTTCTTTTTTAGATAATACTTTTTAGTATTTTGGCAGTGGACGTCTTTTTACATTGGAACGAGAATCGGAATTTTTTTCCATAATTTTGAATTCCTTTAAGTCTATTGAAATCCTTTGAAATCCCTGGAAACCTATTCTGTTTAAATTTCCCGCGACTGTAACGTCAAAATCTTGCATCATTGCTCGCAACGTAAACTCTTTCTGCGCCACAATTCTGACGTCATAATGGCGCGAAATTTAAATCTTAAGATAACTGAGTGTATTTCAGATACTGTCTCTAAGACCTTTCTGAACAATTTTGTTTTCTTTTTCAGATTAAACTTTTTGGTCTTTTGGTAGGGGACGTTTTTCGATTTGCCACGAGGATCGATTTGGAATCGGTCGCTGGTGAAAATAACAGGAAAATAAATTTGATTTCGTCCCAAAGCAACGCGGTAGTATCGTACGTTACACGTGTTGGATTCGGACGATACCATCTTCTTGGTATCGATTTCACAAAAGATTCCCTTCTCCGGCGTCGAGACGCTCCTGCGATGTCCCACCCTTCCCGACAGCCAACTACCGAATTACCGACTTCTCGATCGATAACGAATCTCCCCTTGAGCTTAGTTCTTTTTGCGGGCAAACGCATTCCACCTTCCGATCGTTTTGCACGACGCGTGTATTTCGAATTAATGAACCTTCCGCGAATCTCCAACGGATTGTTCATTCGTCCAGAAAAAAAAGTGAATTATAAATTCCCAAAGCGGCTGAAGCAAATTTACTTGAAAGTAATTGGTTGGTTCATTCATTCAGCAGTGTGTCCAGCAAACTTTACATGTTACTTTTTTTTGTTAACGATAGTAGTTACAAAGTTTATTTGTTAATAAGTAACGGATTGAGAAACAGTTACATTTTTTTAGTAATAGTTACTATAAAAATGGTTACTTTTTTAGTTACTTTTGGAATATAGTTTACAATTCTTCTTCTCAGCAATCAATCGAATAATGAAGTTAAAAAGATCAACATAGGAAAATTGGGATTTTTCCTAACCCGGCAAATTCAAAATTCTTTGAAATCAGTAGAAAGACTTTTAGAAAGCAAAAAAAATTAACTTTAGATTATAAAATAATTTTTTAACTGGACATTTAACTTGCTTTTATACGAATCTTTCTTTGTTAAAAATTGATCTTTGTTAGGTCAAAATTCATCTCTTTTGAAAATTGATCTATTTTCTTCATAAATATTTTTTTTATTGAAAATTAATTTTTCAACTGTAAATTAAACTATTTCATTTTTTATTTAAAATTTACATATTTGAGTTGAACGTTTAACTATTTTGTTGAAAATTGATCTTTTTTGTTAACAATTCATTTTTCGGGTTGAAGATGTATCATTTTAACAAGTTGAAAATTCATCTCTTCCGTTTAAAATTGAACTATTTTGTTAAAAATTAGTTTTTTATTGTTTGTTAACAGTTAATTATTTCAACTGCAAATTGAACTTTCAATTTTTGGTTTAAAATTTATATGGTTTCTTCGATGATCATTATAATTAATTTTTCTGACCGATGATTCATAATTTTATGTAGTTGAAAATTCATCTCCTCCATCGAAAATCTAACTATTTTTTTCAAAATTAGTTGTTCCTTTTGTTGAAAATCCATTTTTCAGAGTGAAAATGGAACTATCCATTTTTGGTTCGAAAATCATATTTTTTATTTGAAAATTCAACTATTTGTATACAATTTTTTTTGTTTTAGTTGAAACATTATGTGCTTTTCCAAACCTTAATTTTTTTAGATTTTTTTAATGCGTTTTTTTTGTTTAAAAAAATTCTTTTTCAATCTGAAAATTGAATGATACCCTACTTTTCTGACAACTTATATTCTTTAGTTAAAGATTCACGAATTTCTTAACAAATTTCTTTTTTTTTTAATTCATGAAATTGGTTGTGGATTGTTCTGTTTTGGCAGAAAATTAATTTTCTTATGTGAAATATTATTTTAGTTGCAAATTCATATCGTTGGTTGAGAGTTTAACTATTTGGTTGAAATTTTGGTTTTGGTTAAAATTAATTTTTAAACTGAAAAATGAACTATCCCAGTTTGGGTTGACCATTTGTTGTTGTTAAAATTTCAACTTTTTGGTTTGAAAATTTATCTTCTTCGATAAAAATTTAATTATTTTTAGAAATTCATTTTTATGGTTGATGATTCTTAATTTTAGTTAAAAGTTCATCTATATCGTTGAAAGTTGAACTATTTTACTAAAACTTAGTTTTATGTTGTTAAAAGTAAATTATTAAACTGAAAATTTAATTATTCCAATTTGACTCAAAAATTTATCTTTTTTGTTTACAATTTCAGCTTTTCCGTCAAAAAATTTATATTTTTTTATTTAATAATTGAACCAGGTCGTTGCAAGTTGAACTTATCTCTTAAAAATTTATTTTGTTTTGTTTTTTTGGGTTAAAAATTACGTTTCAAACTAAACATTTAATTTGTCCTTTTTTGGTTGAAAAAGTATCTTTTTTGCTTAAAAATTAAAATTTTTTGTTTTTAAAGTTATATTTTGTAGATGAAAATTTAAATATAAAAACTTGTATTTTTTTACAAAACTTTCCTTTTCTCTTTGAAAATTAATTTTTGTGTTGGGCAATTCATCTTTTTCTTCGAAAATTTAACGAATTGATTGAAGGTTAAACTCCTTCATTAAAAATTCATTTTTTTTCTTCCTGGTTCGTCCTTTGAGTTAAAAATTAATCTTTTTCGTTGTTCAAGATTCATTCATTTTAGAATAAAATTCTTCTCTTTTGTTGAAAATTTAACTACTTTGTTAAAAATTAGTTTTCTTTCTTGTTGATAATTCAACTGTTTGATTGAAAATTCTACTACTTGGTTGAAATCCATGGATAAATATTACATTTTTCGGTTAAAGTTGATCTTTTTTGAAAATTCACCTGTTCAGTTTAAAATTCAAATACTTGGTTAAAAGTTGAAATTCTTTGCTAAAAATTCATTTTCTTGGCTTAAGTTTGAAATATTTAAAAAAAGTTAGTTTTTTCGTTTGTTGCAAATTTTTCTTTTTTTTTGTAAAAAATAGATTTTCTTTGCCAAACATTCATCTTCTTTGGCTGAAGGCTAAACTACTTTATGAAAAATCAATTTTTTTCGTTTAAGAATCATAATCATTGTATTTAAAATCAAATCTATTTCGTGGAACATTTAACAATTCTTCTGTTTTTTTTGTTAAACAATATTTTCTGACACCGATAAATTTAATATTTTATTTTGTTTTAAAGTTGCTTTTTGTTAAAATTTAATTTTTTAAACTGTAAATTAGACTATTCCATTTTTTGTTATAATTAATATTTTTAATTGATGATTCTACAAATTGGTTGAAATTTTCTCTTCTATAGTTTAAAATCTATTTGTTTGAAAAAATGAATTTTTTCGTTAAAAGTTCAATCTTTTTATGAAAGTTCTTCTCTTTTGTGGAAGTTTAACTTCTTTGTTCAACATTATTTTTTTCAGTTTAAAATTCAACTGTTGGGTTAAAAATTCATATACTCGGTTAAAAAGTTGAACTTTTTTAATTAAAAATTCATTTTTCTGTCTGATAATTTAACTATTTTTCTGAAAAATAGTTCTTTCTGTTTTGAAAATTGGTCTTTTATGAAAAAATTGATTTTCTTTGTTAAAAATTTATCTTCTTTGACTGAAGGTTAAACTACTTGTTTAAAAATTAATTTTTTTGTTAAACATACTCTGAAACTGAAAAATTAAACTTTTTTTGAATCTTTTTGTTAGTGGGAAATTTAACTTTTTGTTTATAAATTCAGCTGCTTGGTAAACTATTTGTAAAAAATGCACCATTTTTTGTTAAAAATTTTTAATTCTTTAAAGCATTTTCTGTTGGTCTTAGAATGTTGAAAATCTGACAGAAGTGGGAGGTACGCTTGGAACTCAAAATTCTCTATAATTAAACGGAAATTAATTTTTTAACAAAAAAGGCAACGACAGTTACTTTTTAGTTGCAAAAATAATAAAGAAGAGGTTAAATTTTGAGGCGGCAAGAAATACTTGAAAAATGTATTTATTTAATAATTTAAATAATTCTTTCCTATTTTTTAAAACTTTGTATGTATTTTTTTCTTTCCTTTTTTTTGAATTTAGAATTCGAAATGTGAACTTATCTGAATGTACAAGAGAAACGACTTCAGTTATTTTTATTCGCGTGCAAAAGATTCATAAATCTCCTCTGCCGGTAAACTCTTTTTCAAACATTTTTCGTATCTTCCAAAACATCGTTTTTCCTCCATGAGGATTATAAATCTTTTCGGAAGTGAACTTCTTTCTCGAGAAACTTCACACGTCCAAATCATATTTTGAATACAATATCCATTAAAAAGATTAATGCAAATTTATCTGATAAGTGAGATTGCCTGTTTCTTACTTTTCCTACGTCAGTGTGAAAAATAATTTTGTTTTCTCTACTCATAGGTTCTGCAAAGCTTTTTGAATTTAGAGAAATTTCGTATTTTTACGTTGATTTTGCGTTTTTAATAAAAAGTTTATTTTTCTACAATTTCGTCAAAATGTTAAGAAAATAGTTGAATTTTTAACTCAGTATAATTCAGCTCTCAAACAAAGAAGATGAATACTTAACGAAATATTTAATATTTATTATTTTATGTATGAAGGTATTAATTTGAAATTCAAAAGAATGAATTTTCTACAAAATAGTTAAATTTTCGACTGAAAAAGATAACTTATAATGGCTGAATTTTAAACATACAAAGATAAATTTCCAACCATAATGTATTTTTGAAACAAGAGAGCTGAATTTTCAACTAAATAGGTAAATTTCGATCTCAAAAATATAAATTTTTAATCAAAACGGGAATAGTTACACTTTAGGTTCACAAAATTCATTTTCAACATGAAAAAAACAGAATTTTCAAACTCTTGAATTGAACTAAAATGCACGAATTTTTAACAAAATAGTTTTATTCTCAACCAAAATGATGATTTAAAAAGAATAAGATTAATTTTCTGCTGGAAAAGAAGACTTTTCAACAAAATATATGAATTTTCCACAAAATAGTTGATTTTTTCAACCGAAACTATACACTTTTAACAAAAATATTAATATTCTACTTAGTAGGCAATTTTGAACTAAATAGTTGCATTTACTGCCAGCAATTGAATTTTACATTCTAAACCAAATATTTGATTTTTCTAGCAAAATAAGTGAACAAAAAAAAAGAATCTGTAAAAAAATAGTTGAATTTTTTACAAAGATAATAAAATTTTCAACCGAATAGTTAAATTGAAAAACAAATATAAGTTTCAAAAAATGAAATCGTTACCTACATTTTCAATTAAAAAAATTAATTTTCAACAAAAAAACTAATTTGCTACCAGTTAAATTGATTTACAAAAAAAGAATTTCCAACCACAAAAAGTTAATTTTAATGAATTAGTTAATTTTTTCAAATCAGTAGATTACATTGTGACAAAATACTTGTATTTTATACCTAAGTAGTAGAATTTTTCATTTTAAAAAGGTAATTTTTAAACTAAAAAAGATAAGTTTTCAACCGAAAATGGAATAGTTACATTTTCAGTTTATGAAATTAATTTTCAACAAAAAAAGAACGAATTGTCTATAAGTTTATTGGCACAACAATTTAAATTTTACTCTTAAAACTCAATAGTTGAATTTTCTGCCAAAATAGCTTAATTTTCTACCAAATAATTAAAAACTTAATTAAATGTTCGACAACACAAGGAATTTTTTTCTACGTATTCAATTTTTTGATAGAAAATTAATTTATTTTGTTGTAAATTTAACTATCTCGTTAAAAATGATTTTATTTGCTTAAAAGTTTATTTTTATCTGAATGAAAATTAAACTATTCTATTTTTGTTGAAAACTTATCTTTTTTAGTTAAAAATTCCTCTATTTTGTTGAAAAATCGTAATGTTTTTTTTTGTAAAAATTTACATTCTTGGTTAAAATTTCATTTCTTTGGTTAAAAATTAGTTGTTTTTTTTATCTTGAAGATCATTTTTTTGACAACATTTTTTTATAGGTATTTATTTTTTGTTAGAAAATTTATTTTTTCAGTTGGAAATGTAACTATTTTGTTAAGAAAATTTTAATTTGCATAAAATATATTGCTATAACTTAAAATTAAAGTATTTAATTTTTTTTCTTCAAAATTAATTTTTTTAGTTGAAAATTCACCTATTTTGTTAAAAATTTGTATTTATTTTTTAGAAAATTGAACTATTTGATAAAAAAAATGTTATGGAAGAAGCACCATTTTAGTTAAAGCGCATTTCTGTGTTTAAAAATTTAACATATTTTATTTTAAATTGTTTTTTTATGAAGATCAACTTTTTTCTAATAAAAATGTTGCTTTTCCATTTCTGCTACAAAATTGATATTGTTTAGTTTAAAATTCAGTTATTTTGTTGAAAAATCGTATTTTTTTGGTAAAAATATCAACTATTACACTTTTAATTAAGAATTTATTTGTTTACTAAAGATTGGTCAATTTGGTTCAAAATTAAACTATTTTGTTGAAAATTTTATTTTCCTTGGTTGTAAATGAAATATTTTAACTTTAAATGTAACTGAATATAATAAAAATGATAGAATTAAATTTGAAAATAATTATATTTACAAAAATACTATCTTTATAGAGGCTTTGACTGAAAATACTTTGAAACATGCAAAATAAAATGAAACTTTTAAACTCAAAACTCTAAACATTCAAAAATTTATAATTAGTATCTAATTATAAAGTAGGAAAAATTATTTCTAATTATGTTTAATTAATTAGTTTTATATAATTATGTTTAATTAATTAATTTTATATAATTATATTTAATTAATTAATTTTATATAATTATGTCAAAAAATTCCCAGATATTTTCCGGTTGCCTGATGCAGTGGACCACCCTGAACAAAATTCTAATTTTTCAAAAATCTAATTTTTAATTTGAAAGAAAAATTTTTTTTTTTAGATCACTCAGTGCTGTATTAAAGCCTGAAAAACTGCATTGGAAAATTTTATTAGGTTCCAAGAAAATGCAGGGAAATTTTTGACTCCCTGAAGTACCCGTTTTTTCAATTTCGGGTAGTGATAGAAATCCTTTTTCAATTTTTAAAAAGTGAAAATCTGTCCAGCTTTTGTGTTGCTGAATCTGTGAAAAGAAACGTTGATCAATAACTTTTATCCGGTTTCGAGAAAATCGAGAAAAAGTTTTTTTGGCTTGATACGCACGTTTTTATAACTTCGAGCAGTGATAATAAATCGAATTTTCAAGTTAAAAGAATGACAATTTGCAAATGAAAATGAGCATATTTGAACTCTAATAGAAACCTTTGGAGACACAAAAGGTTTCCTTTGGAGACCAAAAGGGTTCCTTTTGAGATCCAAAGGGGTTCCTTTAGACATCCAAAAGGATTCCTTTGCAGATCAAAAAGGGTTCCTTTAGAGACATTGCAAAGTGGGGTTGCTAAATTAGGGATTTACAGAATATTTCGACCGATGAATTCAAGCCCATTAAAATTGGGTTAATTCAGAAGACCAACTGAAGTCTCCTCTAAAATCAATTTATCGCTTTGTTTTCTTTTTCAGCATGATGGGTTCCCTTTTTTAGCAGCTCCTTAGGACCCAAAAACTGATTCTAATAGAAAGCTGAGTTTTTTTATGTGACTTAAAAATGTGTCTACTTCTTCCAATTTATTTTCTTCCTATCCTTATGAAAAAACTCAGCGAAAAATGTCATCATTGCCGAAGGAAATCAATAACCGGAATTTCAATAAGAACGGATAAACTGCAGCTGAACCGGAAGAAATAGAGAGATTGAGTGGAGTTAAAGTCTGTCAGGTAGATATGGATCGATATAGCATACTTTAAGAGAGTAGTGTCTAGAAATGCGATGCGACGTCTAGTCTCCAGAAGTTGCATATCATGCCGAGTGCCGACTCTGTCGTGTCAGTCATGACACTGAGGATAGAATTGCACCATGAAAAGTACCTTCTGCCTTTAACTTTAGCGGCACCGAAGATCACAGGACTTCCCCGTTCCTTAGTAGTCGGGGACCAGTGGGGAACCTGTGGGGACCAGTCGGTAAGATCGCATTAAAGGAGAGCGTAGGTAACCAAGCGTCGGAACAACGTTCGTTGTGCACCAGTACCAGTGGTTATCGATGGAATGTAGCAATCAGAGCAATCAATCGATGTGGTAGCGATGGCGGATGCTGTGCTCACCCACCAGAACATCCCTACTGGCTACTGGCTCCTTGGAGCGAAGATACGCCATCTTCTCTCTTGGTTCGGGGTCTTTCGTCTTTCGCCTTTCGTCTTAAGTCTCCCGTCGAACCGCTCTCTCGACTCTGATCTGATATCACCAACTGCCTCCATTTACTATCACTCTCCACGCTCCAAAGACTCCTGCCAAGTTATTCCGGGGTCAAGTCGGTACGAAGTCCCCAACTGATATTCCAAACAACCGGGACCGGGAGACCATCTTGGATCCGTGCTTCTGACCGATGACCCGTGAATGCGATCACGGTTCCTGTCGAGGCGAAATTATTTCCATATAACAATACCAGATGGGACAAAGGAAACTGACCCAGGAGTCACGCTTCAAATTCAAATTATATATCAAGCAGTGCAAACTCTCAAGGACACTGCATATTACAAAGTGGCGGCAAGACGCGTTGCCCAGATACCCTACAGAAAAAATAGCTACTGAATCATTTATTGTCAAATCACAAAGTGTTTGTATTATAAAATGTTAATTTTCAGGATATGGCCACTATTTACCCAGCGGACAAACAAATTAGGCATGTCCTAAAGACGGCTTCGGTACACACCTAAGATGCCTTTTGAAACATGTCTTTTGGACATCCTAGGGATGCGCTTATGAGGTCTTATGTCAGTACGAAAGTTGTCCACTGGGTTGGTTTCAAATTTTCTACCTGTTTCCTGGAAATGGTCGACAACTGAAAAAATGTCCGCATTATAGAAACCTTGCCAGGCAAACTGGAGGGTAACTTTCATCGTCAGTGTAAAGAAATCTTGCATCGCAATATTAGGTGATGTTTAGAGAATAATCCCACAATTTTTTATAATTACATAGTTAATTAGAAAGCTAATTTCACTGTTCTCATTACAATATCATGGATTACGACGATATAAAAATGTTTCTTTTTACCGGTCTTCTAATTCACGATAATTATATAAATTTGCAGAATTGTTTTATTCATTTAGAGAACACTCTACATGTAATGAAATTATTGCGATACAGGATTTCCTTAATATTATTTAGAAAGTTTCCCTCGAGTTAGCGATGAAAGTTTCCCTCACAATGTGATGCAAGTTTTCCTCAAACTAAAGATACAATTTTCCTTCAAGTCTGCGTTGCGAAGTTGCCGTAAAGCTGACACTTTTCTATTTGCGGTAAGCTTGAGTATTTAATCTATGACAGTTCTGGAACATTACTACGTAGTTCAAGTTGCCACTGGTAGATAGCATGCATGGCCACTTACCACCGGTCGGTAAAACAGTTAGAAGCAGGCTAATAAGAGCAGACAAGATGGGAACGGACGTTATCATCATCCGACAAGCTGGAAACCTACATTACCAGCAGTGGGAAATGTAGACATCTGCATAACCCTCAGTCGGCAATGTGGAAATCTGCATAGCCGACTGAGGGCGATACAAATTTCTACTTTGCCTACTGAAGTTGACTGATAATTGTTTTAACGACTGATGGAAACTGTCCCATGGCGTCACTTGTTGATGGCAGCTATAAAAATTGGCTAAAAAATTTATTGATTATAAATTCCAAAAATAATTGTCCAATCGGATTGAAATTGTAAGATCTAGATTAATTTTTCTAAAGAAAAACTTTTTTTGCCATAATGTGCTGCCTTAAAAGCCGTTCTACGCAAGTTTTTTCAGTTCAAATATTTCGAAAGATTTGCAATATTTCCAAAGATATTAAAGAATTTTAATGGATTCTAAGTGATTTAAACCCACTGAAAAGTATTTTAACATCTGTCAAGCAAATTTATAGGATTTCCAAAGATTTTAATTATTTTAGGGAATGTTCAAAGCTTTCAAAAGTAAAAAAACTTTTGAGGATTTAAAAGATTTTAAGAAGTTTAAAGAGATTAAAATTTCCAAGGGTCTTAAAAGAATGTCCCGGATTTCGAAGAATGTTTATAGAACTTTAAAGAATCCTTAAGGGATTTCAATTGCTATCAAAAATTGTATAATCGCTTAGTAGAGTTTCTATCATTTTTTCAGTATTTCACAAAAAGTAAGGGATTTCGTTAGATTTCCTTAGATTTCAAAGGATTGGGAATACGTTCGGATATTTAAAAAAATAACTTGGAATTTAATTGGATTTCATAAAAATTCCGTAGATTTGAATGATTTTAAGGATTTTAGGTACCTCTTAATTTTTCAGGATTTCGAAGGATTTGCATTATCAAATCAGATTTATATCATTAGATTTTATGTAATTTTACGAGATGTGAAGGGATTTTATAATATTTTAATGGAGTCCAAAAAAGTTATTCATGAAAATTGAAGGAAT
The DNA here is from genome assembly GCA_035041075.1 of Acraspis erinacei. NCBI lineage: Eukaryota > Metazoa > Arthropoda > Insecta > Hymenoptera > Cynipidae > Acraspis > Acraspis erinacei. The sequence continues at coordinate 12,891,972 of JAWWLR010000155.1, read as the reverse complement.
CTAAACGATTCAAAAAATTTAAATACATTTTTTAATATTTTAGAAATTAGACAGGATTTTAAAGGATTTTCAATGTTTTTGAATAGCATTTTAAATATTCAAAAAAGTTCCAAGTATTTTCAAAAATATTAAGAAAATATAAAGGGATTTTAAAAATTTTCAAAGGATCTGAAATATTTTAGGGTCTTTCAAAAATTCCAAGGAAAATAATGATTTTTAGATATTTAACAAAATTGCAAGGGATTTCAAATGATTTCAAACAAGCCAAAGTATCTTAGCATATTTGAAAATATTTCAAGGATTTTAAAGGGATTTTAATTGATATTCTAAAATATTTGAATTTTAAGGGATTTTAAACAATTTTATCAAGGTTTCAAAAATTTCAATGAATATAAAGGATTTTAAAATTTATTCCTTTTTCGAGGATCATAAAGGATTTAATAAGAATTCAAATATTTCAAGGGATTTGAAGGATTTGAAGGAACTTCCGAGAGTATTAAAAATATTTTAGGTTATTTCAAAATATTCCAAGAAATTTTCATTAACTTCATAAAATACCGAGAATTTCAAAGAATTTGAAAGATTTCAGAGGATTTTAAAGGGCCGAAGGATTTTTCAAGCGAATAAAAAAAAATTTTAGGCAATTTTCAAGGATATTAATGATTTAAAGAAATGGAAGTTAAAAAAAAAATATTTTCAGGAACTTCTGAGGATTTAGAATGATTTTATAGAACTTAAGGTTTTAATATTTTATAGAATTTTAAGGGATTCTTAATGGATTTTCTCTGATTTCATAATTTTTGATCAGATTTGAGGAAAGTTCACGGGAGGTTTATATTGGATTTCTGCGTATTGTAAAGATTTGAAGTGTCTTCATAACATTTCAAGAAGTATCAATGAATTTCGTAACATTCCAGGGATTTTTGCCCTTTAACGGCCACTGTTGCAGCTGCTCAACATTCACTGTTTTCGATTTTCCTAATTTTCAGGTAACGAGCTTAGAATTCCGCAAAATCAATGCATGCATTAGATCAAAGTCGACTATTCCTAATCTCGTAAGGTTGTAATAAGTTATCATACACTCAATAGCGACCGAGAAAATTTTAAAACTTAAAAAAAAATTATTTCAAAAATCGATCATACATTGTTTCTGAATTTTTATTTAACGGGATCAAGGCTTGGACTTTAAAGAGTTAATAGGATACACAAGATTTTTTATTCATGCATCCACCTGTCATACTTTTTCCTTCGGGAGGGGGTAATAGGTTGGGGAGGAACGGATGGGAAAAATTTTGCTGGGATGAGGAAGTGGGAGGCGAAGTAGAAGTGCAGATTAGAACTAAGGGAGGGAAGTGGAAGGGAATATGAGAATTAGGGTAGAATAGATTGGGGAAGTGACGGGCAATAAGAGTGGGTTGGATTGGTAAGGTTTTAGCATAGGGGATTGAAAATATGAGTGGGGAGAGGAAAGTAGGGTCAGAAGGGGACGATAGGATAGGATTGAACAGGATAGGGTTAAATAGGACAGAATTGGATAGGATAGGACAGGATAGAATAATAAGAAGTGATCAGAGAGGATGGAGTGAGAAAGGGAGGGGACGATTTAGGACGTTAGCTAATTTTCTTAAGGGCCACTCGAAGCGGCTCTATCTGGGTAATTAATTTTGTCTTAAGTTCGCCATCATGTTCTCCACTTTTCACCCATTACCTGCACACGATTCTTAAAACCTGTTTATTCTATGTGGAAAGAAAGATAAAGCTCACAGGTGAAAATCAGGGCTGCATTTTTAAACAAGTCATCTAAAATGACATCGCCCTGTCTGAATTTTTACAATTTTCACATGCCCAAACCGTCCTTAACAAAATTTTCAATCCTTCATATAAAGGCTACCAAACGAGAGAAAATTGTGTCGAATCATCTGATACAATCAGTAGAGGTCTCGCTCATCCTTTTCACTCTTGTTTCTCTTGCTGCAAATCTTGGGTCTGAGCGCGTGGGAGCCCAGAAAAGGGTGGCCAGCGTAGGTAATAAGGGCGAGAATAATTCAAGGGGCCCAGAGAGCGAATCTCCCACAGAAGAAGGAGACCCGCGTCGATAAGTGGTGGGGTGGAGACTAAACTGCGGTGGATCGGGAGCGGATCGGTAGACCGACTTAAGGTAGAGCGAGGCTTGCGCCGGAACGCATGTCCTACGGTTGTTCGACCATTTGCTCGCATCCCGTGTGGTCCATCGATGTCCCATTGTTTTGCTGCCTGCGAGAGAAAAGGAGAGCGAAAGAGAGCAAGTAAGGAAGACGAAAGAAGCAAACGAGAGGAAAAATTAGAGGGGATGAGAGTAAGGCCGCGTATTCAAATTCGCCTCTTTTCGAATTGGTGGGCCTTTGAGGGACCAAGGGGTGGGGGGTAGAAAAGATAGAGAGCGAGGCTGCACTGTTTGGCGTGCGGGTAACACTGCATTGGGACCAATGGTACCTTGCACCGGGAACAGACGGAGGAATAAAATATTCACAGCCAAAGGCCCGAGCGGGGCCTTAATTGCGATCAGACGCGATCTCGGATTCCAACGGCTGGTGGGCCAGAGACCCAGCAGAATCCTCCGTGGTCCCGCACCATCGGCCTTACCACCCCTCCCTCGTATTCGCCCTTTGGCCCATCCTTCTCTCTTTCAGGGACTATCACTCTCCTTCTCTTTCTCCCCTGACTTTCGGATTTTCTTCCTTTCTTTTTCCAGCGTTGTCCTCATCCTTGTCCCAACTCCTGTTTA
>JAWWLR010000155.1:12865223-12885388 GCA_035041075.1 Acraspis erinacei | reverse complement strand
TTATTTAATTAGCCGTTTGCCGTCGATGCGAGAGACCCTCCGCTCTAAGCATCCACTGTGACAAAAGGAAAGAGAAAGAATGCTTAGGGTAGAATTTAAAAAATACCTAAGATCTCCAGAGACCCTTCTTAGTTTTATGAAATAGGAAATGATTTGAAGCATCATAGCAGGGAATACAATCAATCCGCTTTTCTCATTTGTTCCTTATTTTTCTCCCTTTTTGTAAAGTTCCCTATAATTCCTATACTTGAAAATTTGGTCTATCCTCCCCTCCTTTTAACTGTGATTAATTTTTCAAGAATTATAAAGACTTGCCGCAAATGTGACTTGCTACAAATTTCATGATTTCTGCAAATGTCACTTGTTGCACTTTTCAAATTTTCCCGGACTTCACATTTTTCCGAATGAGAGATACCGCAATGAAATTTGCCGCAAATGTGACTCGCTGCAAATGTGACTTGCTGTACTTTTGCTAATTTTTTGCGGATTACAAATTTTTTTGAATGAGAAATGCCGCAATGTGATTTGCCGGAAATGAGACTCATTGAACTTTTCCAATTATTCCCGGATTTCACATTTTTCGAATGAGAGATACCGCAATGTGATTTGCCGAAAATGTGACTCACTGCACTTTTGCTCATTTTTCCCAGACTTCCCACTTTTACGCATGAGAGATGACGCAATTTGACTTCCTGCAAATGTGACTTGCCGAATTTGTTCAATTTTCCCGGACTTCACATTTTTCCAAATGAGAGATACAGCAATGTGATTTGCCGAAAATGTGACTCACTGCACTTTTGCCCATTTTTCCCGGACTTCCAACTTTTTCGAATGAGAGATGACGCAATTCAACTTCCTGCAAATGTGACTAGCCGCAAATATTACTTGCTGCACTTTTGCCAAATTTTTCGGACTTTCCACTTTTCCGAATGAGGCATGACGCAATTGGATTTCCTGCAAATGTGACTTGCCGCAAATGTTACTTGCTTTACTTTTGGAATTTTTTTGCAGATTAAAAATTTTTCCGAATGAGAGATGATGCAATTTGACTTGCTGCATATATGGCTTTTCGCGCTTTTATTAATTTTTCCCATTCTTCAAATTCTTTCGAACGAGAGATATTATAATAATAAAGTTGCGTCTTAAATAAAAGTAGGTATCTTTTATAACCTGAATTCTGATAGAAAATTGGGGGGAACCAGAAGATTCCTTTGGAGACCCAAAAGGGTTTCTTCAGAAACACTCACATAGATTATATGAAGGGGCACTTCTAATTCCGGTAATGTTTTGCACTTTAATTCCTTTCATTTAAGTCTATTAAAATTGGGTTCCTTTGAGGTCCAACAGAAGTCTCCTTTGGAAAAAATTCATCGTATTGGTTTCCTTTTTGCTGCAGCTCCCTAGAAACCAAAAATTGGTCCTAACAGAAACCCCAGTCTTTTCTCTATCTCTATACTAAAGAAGCTTCCACTCCAGGTACATATTTACTGCAAATTTAAAAACAAAATAAATGATTTACAAGATAAACTAATGTTTTCAAAGATATTTATGATAAGGAATTCTGAATAAAATGTATGAGCTGAAGTCATAGGGATAATACTGATGACGGGAAAGTAAGGAGAAGACTTGATCCTGAAGACGTCATCAGGACATAAAGTCTTCGACGAAATGTAAAGAATGCATTATGAGGAGGTAGTTGCTGATCCCTCTTGTAACTGGAAACAAAATCTCTTCCGCGTTGCTACGTGGCGTATGCCGGTTGAAAAAAGTCGACGGGGATCCTGGGAACCACGGATTTTTTTCTCTCTTGGCTGCTTTCTCTCCATCCGTTTCTCCGCCTCATCGCGGATGTGAACGCAACGATAAGGACGTGCGTGACTCCCTGCGTTAGGAGTGTGCAATGCACACACGTGGCGTGCACTTAGCGCACTCCAATCTTACAAACTGCATTGTTCTGGGCCGTTTGCGCGCTCGGCGAATCCGCAGATCGTCCACTAGAATTGCGCAGGAATTTCTCAAATGAAAGATAATTCATCCAGATGTTAGTAACTCGTCAACATTTTCAAGAGACAGGATCTTTTCCCATTTCTGGATTCAGGAAGAAATTTCAAAAATGTTTTAAAGAATCCCAAAAAGTTTGAATGATTTTCAAGAGTTTTGATAAGATTTTAAGGCAGTTTAAGTGATTTTGAAGAATGTCAAACGAGTTACTGAGAAGTTAGTAAAAAATATATCAATGAATTTGAAGAGATTTCAAAGAATTAAAAAAATTGAAATATTTGAAAGAATTTAAGAAAATTTAGAGGATTTGAAAAAAAATTTATTCAATTTCGAAAGATTTTAAATGTTTTTAATGAAGTTGAAGGGATTTCAACAAAATTCGGAAGAGTTTAAGGATTTTCAAGAAATCTTACAGTAATTCTAAGAATTCAAGTAATTTTAAGGAAATACTATAGGGACTTGTTGGCATTTTAAAATTTCTTTTTAAAGGATTTAAAAATAATTTTAAAATAAATCAAAAAGATTGAAGGATTTAAAAGAGCTTTTATGTCAGTTTAAGTGATTTTAATTAAAATTAATTAATTTTAGTTAATTTTGAAATATGTTCAATGCTCTGAAGAAGTCAAGGGTAGTTCAAGAAAATTCGGAGGACTTTAAGTATTTTCAAGAAATATTAGAGGATTTCTAAGACTTCAAATAATTTAAAGGAATTACAAGATTTCAAGGGATTAAAAAAATTCAAAGATAATAAGGATTGTCAAGAGATTTTAAGGAGATTAAGAAAATTTAAAGGATTTTAATAAATTTTAGTCAATTTTGAAAGATTTTAAATCATTTTAAAGAAGTCAATGGAAGTTCAAAAAAATTCGGGAGATTTTAAGGATTTTCAAGAAATTTTACTTGACGGAATTTTAAAGTTTATTTTTAAAGGAGTTTAAAATAATTTAATAAGGTTTTAATGACTTTAAAGAATTTCAATCGAGCAATTGAAAAGCTATTTAAAAAGATTTGAAGGGTTTTGAAAATATTCAAAGATTTTATGGATTTTCAAGAGATTTAGATGAATTTAAGAAAATTTATTGAATTTTAAGAGATTTGAATTAATTTTAGTCGATTTCGGGAAACTTTGAAAGATTTTAAATGATTGTAAAGAAGTTAAAGGGATTAAAAAATAATTTGGAGGAGCTTTTTAGGAATTTTCACCAATTTTGTTAAAAACAAAAAAGTCAATATTTTTGGTTAAAAGTTCAATTGTTTTGTTGAAAATTCGTTTTGGTTAAAAATTCATTTTTTGGGTATATAAATTTTACTATTTTGAAAAAAACTCGTCCTTTTGGCACGAAAATTCCACATTTTTTATTAATTCTTTTCTTTATTGATTGAAAAATCTTTCTTGGCTGGAAATTTCGCTTTTTCGTTTAAAACTTGACTTGTTCGTCGTAGAAATTTTATCTTTTATGGCTAAAAACGCAACTGCTTGGTGGAAAACTTATCTTTTTTATGGAGGATTTTCAACTATTTTGTTGAGAATTCGTCTTTTTTGGTTAAAGTCAATTGCAACTGATGTCAAATATAATTCTTTTTCGATTGAAAATTTGTCTTTTTCAATTAAAAATATATATATATATATATATATATTTCGTTGAAAATTAATTTTGTTGGTAACAACTTAAACTATTGTTTTGGAAATTTATTTTTTGGTCAAATTGTTTTAACTGAAAATATAACTATTCCATTTATAGTTAAATATTTAGCTTTTTCGTAAATATTAATCGTTTTTGGCGAATGAGTCATCTTTTTGGTCGACGATTCATTTCTGTGGTTAAAAATTTAACTATTTTGTTGAAAATTCTTTTTTTATGGTTAAAAAGTAATTTTTCTAACTGTGAATGTGTGTGATAAAAATTCATTTCTTTGTATAATGAGAGTTTTTCAAAGATTCTAACTGATTTCAGATATTTCAAAAGATTTAATGGATTTCAAACCTTTTAGGGCATTTTAAAAGTCGCCAAAGTATTTCAGAGAATTTCAAAGATTTTTAGGGATTTTAAAAGATTTCAAGAAGTTTTATCTGCTATTTTTAAATCTTTGAAACCCCTTAAAATCTTTTGAGATCTTCAGAAATCCTCAGTGTCTATTATTAAAAGTTTTAAAGAAATTTTACAGAAAGTTTGTTTAACTTAAGTTTAATTTCAAAATATTAAAATTTGGTAAGTGATCTTACAAGGGTATCAAATATATCAGGACTTTACGAGATCTGAGAGGATTTTGAAATTGTAAAAATTTTTAATGAAATTTAAGAACATACTAAAGATTTTCAAAATGTTGTGCGGAATTTAAAAATATTTCTAGAAATTTCATAAGATGAAATAAATTTTTAAAATGACAAATTTCATCTTATTTGATTTGCGCCCTATAGTTATTTAGAGTTGCCTAAAATCCCTTTAAATCGTTCCAATCCTTTAATGTATTTGAAGATCTATCAAAGCCCCTTGAAATTTTGCAAATTTCTTGAAATTTTGAAAAACCCTCTAAAATCTTTCGAATATTATGAGAAGTTTAAAAGTAATCTTAATAGATTTTAAAGGATCTAAAATAATTGAAGAGTTTTCCAGATGATTGAGAGGACTTTAGCGAAATTCAAAGGTTTTTAATATATTTCAATGAATTTAGACAGATTTCACAGCTTCATTTTTTACTTTTTATCCAGTTAATATAAAGAAATTAAGAATACAATTTTTTGATAAACGTTTCTTTCGATACTAATGTTTATCTTTTATGAATCCGTCATGGAGTTCTCCGCATATGAAGATCAACTCTGAAAGTAAAGGATCTTTAGCGGAAATGATTATAAGACAAATAATGAAGGACCTTTTTTCAGAATATTTCTTGAAATTTCCTGTTTCGGTTTCAACTAGAATGCAACATTGGTAAAAGGGTATTCTCTGAAATTGGGCCTCACAACTGCTCTTTGAATAATTTAACCCGAACCCGAACCCAAATCGTAAACAAGAATACCTAACGTCCTAAGACACCAATTCCTGCTTCTCAAACATCAGGGTTGATCCCAATATACATCAATCGCCTGGGAATCGATGGATTCGATCCAGAATGAAAATGACGGGCCGTCAGGGCCCAAATCTCGCCTGTAGGGCCCATCAAGACAAATGGGTCATGGTACGACAAGGCCTCAAAACGAATGAGTCAGACGGCTCGTCGTCGCTTGTAGTCATTCCACTTGCTATGCTAATCTTGCAGAGTTCGTTTAGAGCCCCAGCTTCACAACCTGGAGATAAATATTTCGGACAGCGTCGCTTGCTCTTAACTCTAATTTACTTTTTCTGCAATGAAACCATTTTTATTATTCTAATTTGGGAAAACTTACTCTGAACAATGGTTTGATCTAATTGTTCAGCTTTCACTTCGAAGACAGTTTTCTTCTCTACTTTTAGGGTTTCGTAAGAATCTCCGCCCCCTATCCCGCAGACACTTATCTATCTCACGGGACATACTATACCCCGTTTATCACTCAGGTCCCTCGTATTCCCCGGGACATCACCTATCCCTGAAAACTCGCCTTATCCCATGGAATCCCCCCTGTCCCTTCAGATCCTCCTTATCTCATGGAATTTCATCTGTTAATTGAGAACACCTTATTCCTAGAAGTCCCTTATATACAACTTAATGCCCCGCCCCTAACTTGCGGAAAATTACATATCCCACGGGATTCTTCTTATCCTTCAAGACCCCACCCACCTATTGGATGGGACTGCATTTTCTCCTCAAAATCCTCATGTACTCATAGGACCCCATCTATCCCTCAGGCCCCCTTATACGACGGCAACTCTTTTATCCTACGGGAACCCTTTTATCCCTCGGGGCTCCACCTATCGCTCGGGATCTTCTCGTTTCCACAGGATCTTACTGATTCCTGTCTATTTCTAGCGAATTTTATTTTTCTATGGCATGTATCACTATTGTTTGTTGCTAGGGGATGTTATTAACTGTTGAAAGCGGTTCTTATTGACAGTTTCTAGGGAGTTGTATTAATCGATACTAATAGTTATTATTAATATTTGTCAGCGGATATTATTAGCAGTTGCTAAGGGGTTGTTATTGAACGCTCATAGCGGGTGTTATTGGTCTTTGCCATGTGTCCTTATTTGACGTTGCTAGGGGATGTTATTAACCTTTGTTAAGGGTGGTTATTGACTTCTGCTAATGAGTTGTATTGATCGTTACCAATAGTTATAATTATTATTTTCTAGCGGATATTCTTAGCAGTTGCTAAGAGGTGGCTATTTTCCGTTTCTAGCGAGTTGTATTGGTATTTACTATGTATCTCTATTGTCTGTTGATAGGGGATGTTATTAGCTGTTGGTAACGGTTGTTCTTTAAAGTTTCCCGGATTTATATTAATCGTTGCTAATGGTTATTATTAATATTTACTATCGGATATTATTAGCAGTTGCTAAGGGTTCTTATTGAACGTTACTAGCGAGTTTTGTTGATCATTGCCATGTGCCTTTATTGTACGTTGCTAGGGGATGTTATTAGCCGTTCTTAAGGTTTGTTATTGACATTTGCTAGCGAGATGGATTGAACGTCGATAATTGTTATTATTAATATTTGCTAGCAGATATTATAAGCAGTTGCTAAGGGGTTTTTTTCTAGCGTTTCAAGCGGGTGTTCTTGGTCTTTCCCATGTGTCATTATTTTCCGTTGCTAGTCGATGTTATTAGCCGTTGTGAAGGGCTTTTATTGACAGTTGCTAGAGAGTTCTATTGCACGTCGCTAATGGTTACTATTAATATTTTCAAACGGATATTATTAGCAGTTGATAAGGGTTGTTATTGAACGTTACTAGCGAGTTTTATTGGTCTTTGCTATGTGCCATTATTGTCCGTTGCTAGGCGATGTTATTAACCTTTATTAAGGGTTGTTATTGACTTCTGCTAATGATTTGGATTGATCGTTGTCAATGGTTATAATTAATATTTTATAGTGGATATTCTTAGCAGTTGCTAAGAGGTTGCTATTTTCAGTTTCTAGCGGGTTGTATTAGTATTTACTATCTGTCTTTATTGTCCGTTGATGGGCCATGTTATTAGCCGTTGGTAACGGTCGTTATTTAAAGTTTCCCGGGAATTGTATTAATCGTTGCTAGCGTATATTATTAGCAGTGGCTAATGGGTTGTTATTTTCCGTTTCTAGCGAGTTATATTGGTTTTTACTATGTATCTTTATTGTCCGTTACTAGAGAATGTTATTATCCGTTGTTAAGGATTGTTATTGAAAGTTGCTAGGGAGTTGTGTTGATCTTTGCTATAGGTGGTTACTAACCGCTGCTAGGCGATATTGTTGGTCGTTGTTATATGTTGTTTTAACGTTGCTGTGGTTTGTTATTGTCCGTCACAAGTGATGTTATTTATCATTTCTAAGTGTTGACCATGCCCATTGCTTGAACTTGCTGTAGATTTTTTTTTATTAATTGAATATTTATATTTGCATCAACTGCTAGGGTTTAGTGACTGTACTATAGAGTTAATTTGAAACGGTAGGCTATCCGTGATAGAAGCGAAGCTTTCTGCAAATACTTCCAAGCTGGTTCCCTGCTTTGGGAGTCGATTCCGCTCCAGCTAGGCTACCAAGGCTGCAGTATTGAAGCATAATGCAATCACAAAATGATGCCATGATGACTCGCCGTTGCTACAGGTTGTTATGAACCGTTACTAGGGGATTTTATCGACCGTTTCTAAGGTTTGTTATTGAGCTTACTAAGGGTTGTTATTGTCGGTTGTCAGGGGATCTTATGGCAGTTGCTATGTGTTGTTATTGGTATTGCTAAGGATTGTTACTGACATTGGTAAGTTTTGTTATTGTTCGATGCCAGGGGATGCCGGTGATATGGGTTGTTACGGACCGTAGCTAGAGATTTTTCATAACCATTTCTATAGATTTTTATTCACATTTATCAGGGGATGTTAATAACATTTCTAAAGATTGTTAGTGACGTTAATAAGAATTGTTATTGTTCGTTGATACGGGATCTGGTTTGCAGTTCATAAAATTGTATTGACCGTTTTTATGTACTATTGTTAACCGTTTCTAGGGATGCTATATAACATTGCTGAGGTTTGTTATTGACTGTTGCTAGATGATGTTATTGAGTCTTTCTATGGGTTGATTATGACCGTTTATAAAGCTTTTTGTTACTAGTTGTTACTGTTCGTTCCTAGAGAATGTTAATATACCTTGTTTCAGGTTTCTGTTCGCGGTTGCTACGGGATGTTATTGCGTGTTCCGAAGGACTGATAATGACTGCTGTTAAATGTTTTTATGGAACGTTGTTAGGGAGGTATATTTACCATTGCTAAGGGTTGTTATTGACATTGCTAAGTTTTTTTTGTACATTACTGGGGAATGTTATTAACCACTGCTAAAGGTTCATGATAACTGTTGCTATATGCTGTGGTTTTTCGTTCCTAGGAAATACTATTAGCTGGTGTTCTGGTTTGTTATTGACCGTTGCCAGGGAGTTTCATTCACCATTTCCATGGATTGTTATTTACCGTTACTAGGGAATATAATTAACATAAGTGTTGTGATAGACGTTGCTAATGGTTGATTTTGTTGATTGATAGACGATCTCGTTTGCGGTCGCTAAGGTTTGTTATTGACCAATGTTATACGTTTTTATTGTCCGTTTTTAGCGGATCAGACTAGCAGTTTTTAAAGGGTTATTATTGACTGCTTTTAAACATTTCTATTGGTTGTTGCTGTTGGTTATTGTAAATTGTTGCTAGAGAATGGTATCGAATGTTGCTAGAATTGCTTCTGAGCCTTGCTAAGTGTTTTTATTGAGCCTTGTTAAGTGTTGATCATGACGGCTGCTAAAGGTTTTCATTATCCGTCGTTATATTCCATTTCTGGGGAATGCCATTATAAATTCCTGAAGGTTTTTAGTGAGGCTTGCTAGGGGATTTTATTGTGTGCTTCGAAGGATTGACGATGAACGTTGCTAATGGTTTTTATTGAACGTTGTCAGGAAGTTCTATTGACTGTTGCTAAATGTTTTATTGACCGTTGTTAATGTTTGTCACTGGCCTTTGCTAGAGTAAGTTAGTGGCAGTGGCCAAGGGTTGTAATTAACCGTTGCTAGGAAATTTTATTGCCTGTGCCAAGGGTGTTTATTTACCGTTGTTGAGCTTTTTATTGTTCGTTTCTAGTGAATTGATTTTGTCGTTGATATGAGTTATTATTTTCCATTGCTAGGGTAGGTTATACGAAGTTGCTAAAGGTTGATACTGACCGTTACTAGAAAATGTTGTCAACGTTCCTAACAGTTCTATAGACCATTGCTGGTAAATTTTATTTGCCGTTGCCAGGTTTTTTTACCGTAGCTAGAAAATTGTATTGATTGATTCAAAGGGTTGTTATTGTATTTCACTAGCGACTTGTATTTATATTATTAGACGTAACTAAGGGGTTTTATTGTCCGTTTCTGAAGGTGGTTATTGCCAGCTTCTAAAGGTTTTTATTGTCCGCTTTTAAAAATGGTTTTAAAAATGGCTTTAAAGGTTGTTATTGCCAGTTTCTATGGATTTGTAATGATTGTTTTCTAAGGGCTGTTATTTACCACTTATAGGGGATGTTATACATCATTCCCAAAGGTTATTATTCAATGTTGTTAAGGGAAGCTGCTGATGCAAAAGATTTAAGCAACTTAATTAACGTCTTACTGGACTACAATAATCTTTTTTGTAGGGACATGTTGCCTACTTGGACTAGTTTTTTTTTTCTTATTCCCTTAAGTGTTTTCTCTTAACTGGCATCCTTTGCCGGAGAAAAACACGAAAGAAGCCACATTGCTATGCGCCGTTGCATTGCAGAGGTCGTCCGTCGACTCGAGGTCGACGCATAAAGCATCCTCTGGGTCAGGATTGGGCCTTACGAAATGAATCCTCTCTGTCGTGGGGAGGAAAATAACGTCCTTCCACATCTCACGCTGTACCGTATACCATTGCTGAGTTCTACGTGCGGGAACGATAGAAATGTCCGGTGAAATTGAAATTCTGTTCTGGTACTGGAGACCAACTGTGAGATTCGAGGAAGACGCGTTACCTGCACGCACCGAAAGTCATGCAGCTCTTCTCGCTGATTACTCAGACAGTAAGAAGGAGAGGAATTATATTTTTGTTTTCTTTCTTGAAAAAGTAAAACTAAAAGAAAACTGGATTGTAGAAGTAAGCATTAGCTTTCAGTAGACTGGCCCGATTTAAAAAAAATTTTTAAATATCCATGGGGCTTAAAAGTTTGTATATGTTACAAGTAATATAGTTTATCTAAACATAGAAGAGCTCAATCTTTCTTTTAGATCTGATATGTTTATAAATTTCGACGATTCTTAACAACTAGAATTTGTATTCTATATTATTACCAACTGTTTGTCTATGGGCACCTTCGTTGCTAATGCAACATTAAAGTCCTTTTGCAAAAGTACATATATCACCAGACGACTACACTTTACTGAATAGGGGAGAACTGTCCTATGTCGGCACATTAAGAGTTTTTGTTGAAAACAGAGGTCCTAAACCGGCACCTCCAGATCTTGAGCCCCCAATGCGCGTCGAAGCGCAAGGGGATCATGCTTTGATTTGTTTTGTTTGAAATTCTGTCCTATGACTAAAAGCAAATAGAATAAGGGAAAAGTAAATGAAAAATAGAGAAAATAAAAGAACACCTACCAGAAACGATCAACATGCAATCAAAACACAATCAAACTAAAAAAACACCAAGGGAGGAGTGACATGGAATTGCAACACAAAAAATAAAATAACTCAGGAACACCTGATTAGTGCCGACTCAGGACAACTGTGAATTTTTACATGTTCCATGCTATTATGCACACGAAACAAATCATAATAAAAAATCGACTTTATCTGGGGAAAGTAGACTGTACACAGAAATCAACGCACTTAATCGATTGAACTTGTCAAAATATGGAAACACTTGTTGCCGCTTCTGTTAGAAAGTGTTATTTCGTTTGCTTACATTGTCAAAAACATGGGTCCAGATGCGCCCATATAAAAAAATTAAATTAGTTTTTACGTTAATTTTACAAGGAATGCAGTGGTATAAAAAATAGTCAATTACGAAATCGAGTAAAAAATTAATAATCTTATAAAATTTCATAAAAATGGAATTAAGTGATGATAAGAAGTGATAAGTAATTGTCTTGAATGTTTCTTTGAGGTTAGAAAGAGCATCTTTGCCAACTTTGCACGAAAATAATTACATTGATTATTATTATTTTTCCCATATTTTTTCTTAAGCTTCGCTTATTACAAATAATAAATTATTATTATAAATAACGAACTGATTATTTTATCCTTTGTTACATTGTATTAAATTATTATTCTAAGAAAGTGATTATTTCAAGATAATGAAACAATTTCATTTTTCCAATTCGAAAAATGAAGATTCAAAAAAATCCTTCGGCAGTAATTTTTGTTCGAATTTGTTTATCAATTTCTTAATCAGAGCGTGGTATAAAATAATTCCAGATAAATATTATAATTGCTTGTACAATTTATTATTATTTTTGATAATATTCTTTTTGAATGACGAAAAAAAGTTGCGATTTTTTAAAAATTTTTAACTTGGCTTTGTATTTTTAGTTAATAACAAATAAGAAACAAATATTAGAGAGCATCTGTTTTTATAAATCCCTTTCTTTTTTGTGAATATATTTTTCTGAAATGAAACAAATATTTGGCGTATTTTTCAAATTTTCTTTTGGGGCATATTAAATTTAAATTTTCCTTGATGTAGTTACGGAGAGGCTTTTTATTTTTATTAATATTAACATTATTAATAATAGTTTGTTCTCATCTAAAAAGTCAAAGGAAAGTTTAAAAGTTTAGAAAAAATGCAACTTTCTAGCAATACTCTGAGAGAAAATAGTTGGGATTAATAATAAATTACTCGCACAATAATTTTTGTTAACTTGCATTCATTATTATGTCTTTAGTTAAAAATTTAACTGTTTAGTCGAAAATCCTTTTTTTTATTAAAATTAATTTTTCGACTAAAAATTTAACTTTTACACTTTCTTAGGATTGATCTTTTTTACTTGAAAATTTTCCATATTTGGAAACAAAAATTTCTGGGTTTGAAATTTCATGTTTGGTTGAGTAAAAATGCATCCGTTTCCTGCAAAAATAATTATTTGCTGAAAAGTTATATTTTTCGTTTAAAGAAGTTGTCGTAACAAAAATCAGATATCTGAAAAAAATAGTTTTTCTCTGATTTTAAGAATCAAAATATTATAACTGATGCCATTCCAAATAAAAGACCTTATTTTTGTTATGAAAAATTTTAAAATTCACGCAAAAAAATATTAGTTTTAACCATGTTTGTTGCAATTGAATTTTTTCTGACTATCGCTTATCACCAATTTTTGAAAATAATTAAAATTTGTGAATTTCCATATTTTTCATAAAAAACGTTTTTTATTTGTAATTACAGCAGTTATAATATTTTGATTCCTAAAATCATTAAAAAAATATTTTGGTCAGATATCTCACCCTTGGCACGACACCTTCATTAAAAATTCAATTTTTGTAGAGAAAATTCGTATTTTGGCTTGAAGGTTCAATAATTTAGATAAACTTCTATTTCTCATTTGTTTGAAAAATCTTTATTTGTTGAAAAATCGTATTTTTGGTTTAAAAATTCTTTTTCTTTTTTTCGAAAATTTGATCCTTTTTTATGGACATATAAACTATGACACTTTTTTGTTGATAATTTATCTTCTTAGGTTAAAAATTCAACAATTATGTTCAAAATTTAATTACTTTGCTGAAAATTAAAGTATTTTGTTAAAAAAATAAAAATTACGTAGAGTAAGAGGTGGGCAGATAGGAATATTTTGTTACAGTTTGTTATCAAATTTATTTAATACCTTTGAGGAAACAAAGTTTGGGGGCATAATGCATAAAAATTGGTGAGAAAAATGTAGATCACCTTAAAGTAGATACTGCAGGCTATGGTGAGCCAAAATATCGAATTTTTTCAATTTCAAACATCATTACTCAACTATCTCTATTTATTATCTAGCCATTAGGGGGCTCAACTGAATGGTTTTTAAAGAGGCTACTAAGTATCAAGGGTCAAAAATTTTAATTTTTCAGTAGCGGATTAATTCCAGTCCG
Organism: Acraspis erinacei; assembly: GCA_035041075.1. Classification (NCBI taxonomy): domain Eukaryota; kingdom Metazoa; phylum Arthropoda; class Insecta; order Hymenoptera; family Cynipidae; genus Acraspis; species Acraspis erinacei. The sequence continues at coordinate 12,872,171 of JAWWLR010000155.1, read as the reverse complement.
ACACATCTTGTTATTCCACTTCTACCCTACAGTCTGAATGCTTACTTGAGAAGTAAAGGGGTTAATCGTTCGTTTGATTTTAAGAGTTGATAAATTCATTAAACCGTTTTTTGACTCCCTCGGATCTCCCCTTTCAACATTAGGTTCGGGAGTACAAAGCGCGGTGTAAAATGTAAAAGAAGATTATATGCGTGACGAGTACAAAGTCGCAGAGGCGTCTGGAACACCACGAAGAAGAGGCGATAAAAATCTCCTACTCTCGCGAACGGTGTGACCAGAATTACATTATTCCATGGTGAAAATAATGCGCGCGAGGTCCTGGGAGAGTGTCATCCCGGATGGTCTGCTGCTATACATTTCAATAAGCTTGAGCAATTACGCATCCCAGATTCACGTATCCTCCCTTCATGACATTCTGGATCATATTTATGGTCCAGATGAGAAGGAATGATTTTTATCTTTCAGACAAGAAAGAGTCAGTAAATCACCCTCTGAGATTGTGCTTTTATACTCATAGAGGTTGACATTTACTGGTTTTAAAGATGGCTCAACTACTCAATGTAGGCCTCGGACTCAACACACTATTGATACTATTAGACACTCTTGAACACTTTTTTAATAGACAAAAACTGGGGGTACGAAATGTTGCTGGTAATCGGTCAAGTAGGGTAAGCGCGAGTTGGTACAACAGACTGAGTAAAACTTTCCGCGGAAAGTTTACCTCAACTTGGTGTAATCCGCCGACTATTAAAATATTAATTTCTTTAAAAAATATAATTATTTTATTTTTGGTTGAAAACTGGTTTTTTTTCTTTAGTTCAAAAGTAGAAGCTGGCATGCACTGGTCTGAAAGATGGTTAAATTAGTGAATGTGGGTCTCGGACTTTTTTGCGGAAAGTTTACCTCAGCTTGGAGTAATCAGCCAAATATTGCAATGCTAATTTCTTGGAACAAAAATATAACTATTTTATTTTTGTTTGAAAATTGCTTTTTTTTCTTTAGTTTGAAAATTAATTTTTTGAGTTTGGCTGCTATACATTCAAATAAGCTTGAGAAATTATGCATGTCGGATTCACGTACCCTCCCTTTATGACATTCTGGATCATATTAATGGTCCAGATAAGAAGGACTGATTTTTATATTTCAGACAAGAAAGAGTCAGTAAATCACACTCTGAAAATTGTTCTTTTATGGTCCTAGAAGCTGACATTTACTGGTTTAAAATATGGTTTAATTAGTGAATGTAGGCCTCGGACTCTACACTATTTGCCACTATTAGACAATTTTTTTAACACAAACAAAAATGGGTGTACGAAACGTTTCTGGTGATCGGTCAAGAAGGTAAACGAAAGCGGGTACAACAAACTGAATTAAACTTTCCGCGGAAAGTTTACCTCAGCTTGGTGTAATCCGCCGGCTATTACAATGTTAATTTCTTTAAAAAAATATAACTATTTTATTTTTGGTTCAAAACTGTTTTATTTTTCTTTAGTTCGAAAGTAGAAGCTGACATTCACTGGTTTGAAATGTGGTTAAATTAATGAATCTAGTCCTCCGACTCGACAAACTACTGACAACATTGGCCACAATTGAATACTATTTTTAACATAAGTGAAACTCAAGGTAAGACATATTTCAGGTGACATCAAGCTAAGTTAAATTTTTTGCGGCAAGTTTACCTCAACTTGGAGTAAAAAGCCGACTATTGCAATGCTAATTTCTTGGTCCAAAAATATAACTATTTTATTTTTATTTGAAAATCGTTTTTTTCTCTAGTTTGAAAAGTAATTTTTTAAGTGTGGCTACTATACATTCCAATAAGCTTGAGCAATTACGCATACCATATTCACGTATCCTCCCTTCATGACATTCGTGATCATATTTATGGTCCAGATGAGAAGAAATGATTTTTATATTTCAGACAAGAAAGAGTCAGTAAATCACACTCTGATATAGGCCTTTTATAGTCATAGAAGCTGCCATTTACTGGTTTAAAATATGGTTTAATTAGTGAATGTTGGCCTCAGACTCTACACTATTTGCCACTATTAGACACTTTTTTTTAACACAAAAAAAACTGGTTGTACAAAACGTTTCTGGTGATCGTTAAAGAAGGTAAACGCGAGCGGACATACCAAACTGATTTAAACTTTCCGCGGAAAGTTTACCTCAGATTGGAGTAATCAGCCGACTATTACAATGTTAATTTCTTTAAAAAAATATAACTATTTTAATATTGGTTGAAAACTGTTTTTTTTTTATTTAGTTCGAAAGTAGAAGCTGACATTCACTGATTTGAAATGTGGTTAAATTAGTGAATCTAGGCCTCGGACTCGACAAACTACTGACAATATTGGACACTATTGAATACTATTTTTTAACATAAGTAAAACTCAAGGTACGAAATGTTTCAGGTGACATCAACTTAAGTTAAACTTTTTGCGGAAAGTTTACCAAACTGATTTAAACTTTCCGCGGAAAGTTTACCTCAGCTTGGAGTAATCAGCCGACTATTACAAAGTTAATTTCTTTGACAAAAAATATAAATATTTTATTTTTGTTTGGAAAATATTTTTCTTTAGTTGAAAAGTATTTTTTTACTTTAACTGCTAGAAATTTCAATTTGCTTGCGTAATTACGAATCTCAGATTCACGTATCCTCCCTTCATGCCATTTTCGGTCATATTTATGATCCAGATGAGAAGAAACGATTTTTATCTTTCAGACAAGAAAGAATCAGTAAACAAACCTCGGAGATTGTCCTTTTATAGTCATAGAAGTTGAAATTTGCTGGCTTGAAAGATGGTTAAATTAGTGAATGTAGGCCTCGGACTCAAAACGCCCTTGACACTATTTGACACAATTGCATACTATTTTTAACGTACAAAAAACTCAGAACATGAAATGTTACAGTTGATCGGTCAATTAGGGTCAACTCGAGCGGGTACAACAATCTGAGTTAAACTTTCCGTGGAAAGTTTGACTCAGTTTGGAGTAATTAGCCGACTACTACAAAGTTGACTTCTTTGACAAGAAATGTAACTATTTCATTTTTGGTTGAAAACTTTTTTTTGTTTCGTTCAAAAGTAATTTTTTGAGTTTGGCTGCTATACAATCCAATGAGCTTAAGCAATTTAGCATCGGAGATTCACGTAACCTCTCTTCATGCCATTTTGGATCATATTTATTGTCCAGATGAGAAGGAAAAATATTTTTCTTTTTGACCAGAAAAAGTAAGTAAATCACACTCTGCGATTGTCCTTTTATATTCATATAAGTTACAATTTACTGTCTCGAGAGATGAGTAATCTAGTAAATGTAGGCAACGGACTCTACAGTACTTGACACTATTAAACACTTTTTTTAACACAAGAAAAACTGGGGGTTCGAAATGTTGCTGGTAATCGGTCAAGCAGGGTAAACGCGAGTGGGTACGCTAAACTGATTTAAACTTTCCGCAGAAAGTTTACCTCAGTTTGGAGTAATCCGCCGACTATTACAATGTTAATTTCTTTAAAAACATATAGCTATTTTATTTTTGGTTTAAAACTGTTATCAGTTATCAGCTGCTTATTAAAATGTTAATTTCTTTGATAAAAAATGTAAACATTGCCTCGCACTCAACACACTATTGACAATATTTGACACTATTGGATACTACTTTTAACATAAAAAACTCAGGGTACGAAATGTTTCAGGTGACCGATTAAGTAGGGTGAAATAGAGTGAATGCACTAAAGTGAGTTATACTTTCCGCGGAAAGTTTACCTCAGCTTGGAATAATCAGCCGACAATTACCCTACTTGAACGATTACCTGAAATCTTTTTTACCACCAGTTTTTGCTGTGAAGCGATGACAATATTTTCGTATTTTTTTGAAAAAAATGACACTAAATACACACATTTTCACAATTGTCCGCTAACGTTACTATTTCTACACCTTGAAAAATATTTTCAAAACTTCTTCTCTAATTGGCTTAAATTATATGTCCATAATCTCAACTAATCAAAACATACCAGGAAATGGTCTCAATAGCTGGTTTTTTCTGACCAGATTTTTAAATGACCAAAAAATATCAATTATCAACAACTAAATAAATTTTCAACTGACTAGGTAAATTCTCAACCAAGGGGAATAATTTTCAACCAAAAAATATGAATTTTTAACATATAATATAATCTTTCAACTAAATAGTTCAAACAATACATGTGATGCTAGGCCAAATTTTATTTAAATAATTTTAAGTTTATAATTTCTTCGCTTATAAAATGTTATAAATCAATAGTTGAATCTTTAAAACAAAAAAGATGAATTTTAAACAAAAAATTTTATAGTTGATCAAGCAAATATTTTCATTTTAAATAAAAAACAGTTTAACTAAACCAAAAAAGACATTTTTCTACAAAGCAGTTACTTTTCTGACAGAAAAGACTGTAAATCAAATAAGAAAAAAGTGGCATGAAAAAAGTTTAATTTTACAAGCCAGAAACATGATCTTTCAACAAAGTATGGAAGTTTTTAACCAAATAGGTAAATTTTTAAACTAAAAATGGAATTTTCAAGCAAGAAGATTAATTTTCGGCGAAAAAAACGAATTACACAAAAATGACATAAATGTGCAACTAAGTAGCTTAAATAATAGGTGTGATGTTAGTATAAATTTCATTTTAATAAAATAATTTTCTAACAAATAGTGGAAGTTTTTACCAAATTTTTGAATTTCGAAGTTAAAAAGGCAACTTTTCTACAAAAAAGTTGGATTTTCAACATAAAAAGATAAATTTTCCACAAAAAATTGTAATAGTTAAGATTTCAAAACAAAATTTGATTTAATATAAAATAGTTGGATTTAGCCAAAAAAGTGGAATTTTCAAGAAATTGATTGACTTATGAAAAATGGATTTCTTAGTCTCTTTAGTCTAAATTTTATTTTATTAAATTTTAGTTTATATTTTTTTCTTCTGCAAGCTTTTGTAACTAAATAATTTAATTTTTAAGCAAAAAAAATTATATTTTCAGCGAAAAATGTAGTAGTTAAATTTTCATTAAGAAGAATTAATTTGTAGTAAAAAAAACATATTTTTTTATAAAACTGTTTAAGATTGTACGAAATAGTTGATTTTTGTACTAACTTGTTAAATTATTAAACCAAAAAGACGAATTTCCAGGTAAAATTATGAATCTTTAACCAAGAAGTTCAATTTTCAACCAGAAACGATAAATTTTCCACAAAAAAATATTTTGATTTAAAATAAAGAACAGTTGAATTTAGCCAACAAATACGAATTTTCAATAAAATACTTGATTTTTAAATTAAAAAAAAATCTTTTATTTAAAAAAAACTATTTTTCACCAAAAGCTAAATCTTCTATCAAATTGTTGAATTTTCGAGCAGAAAGTATATATTTTGAACAAATCAGTTGAATTGTCAAGAAAAAAGTTAATTTTCAACAGAAACTGACTTATTTTTTAGCTGATAAAATGAATTTTTATCAAAAGTGTTGAATTTTTAAATAAAGAAAGATTTTTCAGTTCAAGAAATACAAAAATTTCAACCAAATTGTTGAAGTTTCAAGCCAAAAAGACGAAATCCCTACACAACAGTTGAACTTTTGGCAAAATATAATAATTTTTAACCAAATAATAAAAGTGTTAAGAAAATAAAAGATTAATTTTCAACAAAATATAATTCTTTTAAACCATATATTAAAAATTTTAAAGCAAAAAAGAGGAATATTTACCAAAAATTTAATTTTAGACTTTTCAACCGCAAAGAATGAACACTAATACAAAAATATTTGAATTTTTTATTGGGTTCTATTACTTCAGTTCGAATTTATGTGAAACAATTAACAATGTCTGTTCGAATTCACAAAAGTAAATAATTTTTTTTTGTTGAAAAAAAAATTTATATCAAGATATTCCGCAAAGACACATGAAGTTTAACACATATTTCCCATAAGAAAGAAATAAGTTTTTTGTAAATTTTATTCAGCTTCGTCAGTATTAGGTGTATCGAGTTGAAACTCAATATTTCTCTTTATAAATGAAAAAAAAATTAATAAAAAAATATTTTTTTTAAATGACAGCCGCAGGAATTGAACTCGAACTTTCCAGTTAAAGGTTCCCCTTATTAGTAAAGAAAAGTTGACATTTCTTCTGTATGAATAATCCGAATTTATATGAAAATATGCAAAGAATTGTGTAAATTATACAACAAAATTATAAAAAATAGTGTTTATACCAAATGTCCATTCTATTTTATTTACCAACTCGTCACTTGTTAGTGGGCAAAAATCGATTTCAGATCCACGAGTCTGACCCACATTTCCTTACAATATCGTTTTATAGTGGATAAGTATATATTGTGCGTATAACATCAAATGCCAACTTTAATATTCCATTCGAATGAGTTCCAGGAATCAGATAACTGAGAAAGTAAATTCAATTTCGTATAATTTTCAGTGATAAAAGTAACTAGTTTCTTTTATAAAAGTAGTTGCTAATACAGAATAATGTACATCTTAAAAATTATTCCAAAGACGATTTTCAGTAAAAAAACGTGTCCGAATTTATGTGGTATATATGTCCTAAGCTATACCACTGTTAGAAATTTCTGTAGGAATTTTCAGAGACGCATCACTAAAGCTTTTTGCAGAAACCATTTCTTTTTTTTAAATTGTCAGGAAACGGTAACTGTATAAAACTCCAGTCAGATGTTTTATAAAATTCTGTTACAGTTTAGGAATTTTTAGCTACTGTAACTGAAAATTTCAAAAGTTTACAACATTTTTTTCGGTTAAGTTAATACAAACGACATCACATATATCTATGTTATAATAGGACTTACACTCATTCTGTCAAACATATAATCAAAATCCATCTTTTTTGATAAGATTTTTACATTCTCATCAGAGAAGGTATTAGATTTGTGTAAAATTTGACCC
>JAWWLR010000155.1:12788022-12800336 GCA_035041075.1 Acraspis erinacei | reverse complement strand
CATCTTTTTTCGTATCCTGTCTAGTTTTACCAAAAAATTGAATTTTGGTTTTGCATTATTCTTTGTGCGATCAAAATTTGAATTTTCGTTTTTTAAAAACATCCAAAAAGTTGTTAATAAATCTTGAAGGGCTATCGAAAAGCGATGTTTTTCTTCTTTTGACTTTTTTTCATATTGTGCGTTTTTTGGCTTAAAATTTTGATTTTCGATTAATTTAAAAATTTTTTGAAAATTCTGTAACTCTGAGAATATTTTTTTTATCGAAAAAAGTTGTTAGGATAAATTGTTCGTCTTTTCTAATTGAAAAAATGTTTTGTGTAATTTTCCATAATTATACATTTTTTCAAGTTATATTGCAATAAATTTGAATGGAAACAATATGATAGTTAAAAATTTCTCTTAAAATTATAGTTGTTTATATTATAAAAAAATTTAATGAACAAAAGCAGTATCAGGCATTTTTCGACAGAAAAGTATGTTTTTTTATGTAAAGTTTTTAAATCAGGAACTTCATGATAATTTTAGCAAAATTCATAATTCCTTGATTAATCTTATGATTTTTTTAAACAAATGTAACAAACAAATGCATTACTCGGGCATCTGTGGACGGAAGAATTCGTTTTTTTTTCGATGTCAGTCTTTTTATTTGGGAGCTTCTTGATGATTTCAGCAACATTCATAATGAGTAGATATAATTTATGATTTCTTTAAACAAATTTAATTAACAAATGCATTAATCAGGTAATTGTCGACAGAAAAATTCGGTTTTTTCTATTTCAACTTTTTAAATTAGGAACTTCATTGGTAACTTTAGCAAAAGTCATAATTTTTTTGATCAATTTGATGATTTTTTTAAATAAATGCATTATTGTGGCATCTGTCGACGGAAAGATTTTTTTTCCATATAAGACTTTTAATTGGGATCTTCATAATAAATTCAGCAACATTCATAATGAGTTGATAAATTTTATGACTTCTTAAAAGCAAATTTAACAAAAAAAGCATTATGCGGTCAAAATTCGTAATTGGTTGATAAATTTTATATTTAAAAAAAATACGAGTATTTCCAGCGCACAGTGGGAAAAAGGAGTTTTTTGGTTCAAAATAACGTATGGCCCACAAATATTGACCGATTTGAACAAATAAAAAAAATTGAAAAAAGCTAATAAGATTATTAAGAGAGTTGTCGTGCCTGATTTTTTAATTAGTTTTTTGATTTTTTTATAAATTAACAAATTTAACGAAAAAATAGCAATTTCTTTCTATTTGAAATTCCCGGTGCTCGTCAATAGCAGGAAAATTCTTATATAAATTAATCAAATATATATGATATAATATAATATATTATAATAATACTTTTTTCAAGTTATATTGCAATAAATTTGAATGGAAACAATATTATATAAAAAAAATTCTCTTAAAATCATAATTGTTTATATTATAAACAAATATAATGAACAAATGCAGTAATCAGGCATTTTTCAAGCAAAAAAATGTTTTTTCTATGTCAACTTTTTTACTAAGGAACTTCAGCAAAATTCATAATTTTTTTGATGAATTTGATGATATTTTTAAACAAATGCATTATTGAGGCATTTGTCCACGCAAATATTTTTTTTTAGATGTCAGAATTTTAATTGGGATCTTCAGAATAAATTCGGCAACATTCATAATGATTTGATAATATATTGTTTATTGAATTTGCTTAAAAAATCATCAAATTTATCAACTAATTTTGAATTGTGCGGCAATTATCAATAAGTTCCCCATTAAAAAGACTCAAATAAAAAAAAACTCATTTTTCCATCGACAGATGCCCGAACAATGATTTTTTAAAGTAAATTTGTTTAAAAAATCATAAAATTTATCAACTTATTATAAATGTGGCTGAAATTGTCATGAAGTTCCCAAGTGAAAAGACTGATATTAAAAAAAACTAATTTTTCTGTCGACAAATGCCCGAGTAATGCATTTTTTATTAAATTTGTTTAAAAAACCATAAGATTAATCATGAAATTGTAAATTTTGCGAATATTATCATAAAGTTTCTAACTAAAAAAATTTGAAATCGACAAAAACGAATGTTTCTATCGAAAAATGCCTGATACTTGCGTTTGTTCATTAAATTTGTTTATAATATAAACAATTATAATCTTAACCTAAATTTTTTTATATAATATTGTTTCCATTCTAATTTCTTGCAATATAACTTTGAATATATTTTTATGATCTGATCTCATAATAAACTTTGAGATATTTTGTGGTTAAGAAATTGTTATCTTTTAAATGTGTTCGTCTCTTTTGAAATTGTTAAAAAAAAATTAAATGTTTAATCTTATATTTTACGATTGAAAAAAAATATACTCATCCCATCTAAAAATGAATCATAACAAATTTTTAGATCTTTTTGGGGTGAACAAATTTTGTCTGTTAATTTTATTTCGTACCTTGTTTCGATTTTTGACAAATTTATGTTTTTAATTTTTAATGATATTTTTTACAATTAAAACAAAAACGACGTGCCCTATAACAAATTATTCATGACAAATTTGAACGAGTTTTCGCTATTTTTTAAAATAGCAACTTTTGTTTTTATTTATTTTTTTCATTACTTGTGTTATTTGTCCAAAACTTTAGCTTTTTAATATTTAATTTTGTTGTTCCCACTAAAAACAATAACTACGCATTCTATAGAAAAGTGATTAATGACAAATTTGTAAATATTTTCAGGGCACGACATTTTAGTTAATCCATTTTTTTCGTATCCTGAATAGTTGGACCGCAAAATTGAATTTTTGATTTCCCATTATTTTTTGTATGAACAAAATTAGAATTTTCGATAAAATTCAAATTGATGATGATGATAATCTTGTTGGGCTTTCAAAATTCAACGTTTTTATTTTCTTGCCTTTTTTATATCATGCGTTGTTTGGCTTCAAATGATCGTTTTGTTGTTTTTTTATTTTTTTAAATGCGCTCACTTTTTGAATTTTCATCCAAAATAGCTGGTTTCCGAGCTCGTTTTTTTCAGTCTAGGCCTTAAAAAAGGGTGCCAAAGCAGAATCCAAACTGAACAATGTAATGTAAAAAGAACTGCTTTAAAATTTGGTTTTTCCTTTACAAACAAACCTTTGGGCAAAAATAAACAAGAGAAAATATAAATTAGAAAGCCTTGATTCTCAGGTATTTCGTATTTCGCTCTTTCGTTACTGTTCCTACCTGATTAAATTTTTCTTACCTAGTGCCGAGGAAGGGGATTTGCTTGTTTGCCTTCTCATTTTTCTTTCATCTTTTTTATTTTTGTCCAAAGATCTTTTAAAAAGGAGGAACAAATTTTTGTTTTAAAGGGTATATTTTTTGAAATTACAATATGATCATTTTATGGTGGTTTTCTACATTTTTTCGTTGGACTCTTGGTTCTATGTTCAGGAATTCGATACAATAACTTGATTATTGGACCTTAAATAGGATTTTGAATTTTATTTTAATCGAATTTAAGTTCCTTAATTTCTTTTTTGGTTTTCGGATTTTCACAATAATTTACAATATAGAAATATAATAAGAGATTAAAATTTCAAATATATAAGATCTGGTTTCGGGTGTTCATCCGTCAGATTTTTTTCCACGACGGGTAAGTAAGGAGAAGTGACGAAAAATGATAAGAGATGCAGTAGGGGAAATTAGGGGAATTAGGAGAGGAAAATTATTAGAAGTGAGGAGAAATGGGAGGAAGGGGTAGAGTAAGTAAGAGGGACATTAAAGGAGTGAAAGAAGGGGAAATATGAAGGGTGAAGTAAGATGAAATGAGACGAGATGAGATGAGACGAGATTATGGAAATTGAGTAAATAGAGAAAATGAGAGGATAGGGAAAAGGTTAAGTGTGGTGAAACGTGAGGTGGGAAGGTAGGGAAAGGCGAGTAATAGTTGAGAATGTGAGTAGACGGGAAAGTAGGTGCGAAATAAGTTCGAGAAGGAAGGGCAAGTAAAGGTTGAAGAGTGGGGAAAGGTCGAGGAAGGAGGGGGAGTAGGCGAAATTAGGGGAAATAGTGGAAGGAAACATATAGGAAACAAGGAAAGATTAAAGGAGACGGTAGCATAAGTAAGAGAACATGGAGGGAAGGAGAGTAGAGGAAATAAGGAAAGTAAAGTTGGATAAGTAAGGGGAAATAATTGAAATGAGGGAAAATAGGAGAAATGAGAGGATTGGGGAAAGGTGAAGTTTTGGAAAATGTGCGTTGGCAAGGAACAGGAAGGAAGTGTTAGATGGAAAATGAAGAGAGGGGGAAGCAGCTAAAGAAAAAGTTGGAAAAGGTAGGAAAAGTGAAGATGGAAGTGTGGGGAGGAGAAGTTTAAGTCAGTCAGTTTAAGTCAGTTTAAGTCAGTTTAAGAAATTAAGTCAGGGAAAAATGAGGGAGTGGAGTAGGGCAAAAAGGTAAAATTATAGGAGGGGGTAGAATAAGTAAAAAAACATGAAGAGAGGGAAAGTAGGGAAAATGAGGAAGGTGAAGAAGGATAATTAAGTGGAAATGTGGGTAAGGAAAATAAAATATGAGAAAGAAAATAAGGGGAGAAGAATTAGAGAAGGTTGTAGAAATGAGAATATGGGAAGTGATGCGAGGAAAAATAGAGAAAGTACGAACAAAATGCACGGAGAGGGAAGTGTTACAGTGTTAGATGTGGAAGTGAGGAGATAGAAAGTAGGTGAAGAAGAAGATAGGGAATGCAGGGAAAGCAGTGTTCGATGTGTGAAGAAGAAAAATAGGGAAAGTTAGAGTGAATAAATGGTTGATAAGTAGGGGAAATGAGCGATCGGAAATAAGATTAAGTAAGGGGAAGTAAGGTAAAATGATTAGAAATTAGGTTGAGTAGAATTAGTAGGTTAAATGAGAGAGGGGAAATGATGGTTACATAAGACAAGTAAGTGAAGGAAAGTATTAGCTGTAAAAATGAACAAAGGGATAAGTAGATGAAGAAGGAGTTAGGGAAGTGCAAGTAAGCGAAGGTGGAAGTTTAGGGGAGGGGGAGTAAAGGAAATGAATGGATGTAAAGTAGGGTAAATGCGGGAAGGGGCAGGATGGGAACTGAGGAGAAATGAAGGGAGGGTGCGTAGGAGTGTTTAGGGAAAATAATGGGAGAGGAAGTAGGGGAACGGTTTGGGCAGTTAATAAAAGGGAGCGTACCTAAGAAAGTGAGGAAAGAGCAAAGTAGATAATACAAAAAATTGGGGATGGAAGAGCAAATGAAAGGTCAACTGTGGAAAGAGGAAATAGGGGCGGAGAAAAAAATTAGAGCATCGTAGGGGGAGAAGGGGAAGTAGCAGAGGGAAATTATAAAAGGCGGAGGTTTGAACGAGCCCCGAAAATGCCTGAAAAAACTAAAATGGACTGTTTTGGGGAAAATGGGAAAATATGAGCTTGGTATTTTTCTTCTTTATTAATATTTTTTATTCAAAAAGTGAATTCTAGCATTCTTCTTCGGGAATCATGGGCATATTCATTAAAAATTTATTAGATTTAGAAGAATATTAAAAAATTTCCAACTTCTTTAGGTTTGTTTGGTGTATTTTATATAAAACTGGAAATCTGGAATAAAAAACATTAGATATCTTTTGTGTTTGTATCGCTTATCGGAAATTGATATTTTCGTTTAAAAATTATTTTCTTTTAAAAATTATATTCCATTTTGAAAAAGATTGAGAATTTTCTTACAATTTTAGATTACATTGTTGCTTTGCATCAAAAATTGAATAAGATTTTAAATCCTTTATCATTTTTGGATGAGTTTATGGATTTTAGTGGGAAAATGGCATTTTGAAAATGAAAAAAAAAGATATATATTTCAAACATTAAAAAGAATATTCATAACTTTTTAAATATTCCAGAAGTAAAAATATGTTCGAGCATCTTATGTTTTAGAACTGCATGCAATCTATGAAGAAGTAAAAATGTGATCGATCGGCTTATTTTTCAGAACTGCATGGAATTCAGAAACAATAAAAATGTGATTTATCGTCTTGTGTTTTAAAACTTCATGAAATTAAAAAAAACGTAATTTCTCACCTGATGTTTTAGAACTGTATGAAATTCATAAAGTAGAAAAAATATGAATAATCGTCTTATATTTTAGAGCTGCCTGAGATTCAGAAACAAATAAGAATGTGAGTGATCGTCTTATGTTTTAGAACTGTATGACATTTCATAAAGTAAAAATGTGATCGATCGTATTATGCTTTAGAACTTCATGACATTTGGAAACAAATAAGAATCAAGAATCTGATTGATCGTCTTATGCTTTCGAATTGCATGCAATTTCATAAAGAAGTAAAAATGAGATCTATCGTCTTATATTTCAGAACTGCATGAAAAATAAAAACAGATAACAATGTGATTGGTCGTCTTATGCTTTCGAAGTGCACAAAAATTTAATAAAAAGGTAAAAATGTGATCGATCGCCTTATTTTTTTTAGATCCGTATGAAATGTAGAAACAAACTACAATGTAAATGATCTTATGTTTTAGATTTGTATGAAATTCATGAAATAGTTAAAATATGATTAATCGGATTATGTTTTAGAACTGCCTCAGATTCAGAAGCAAATAACAATGTAAGTGATCGTATTATGTTTTAGAAATGTATGATATTTCATAAAGTAAAAATCTGATCGATCGTCTTATGCTTTAGTACTTCATGAGTTTTGGAAAAAAATAAGAATCAAGAATAAGAATGATCGGCTTATGCTTTGGAACTGCATGCAATTTTATAAAGTAGTAAAAATGTGATCTATCGTCTTATATTTCAGAACTGCATGAAATTTTATGTTTTTGAATTGCATAAAATTGAATAAAGAAGTAAAAATGTCATTGATCGCCTTATTTTTTAGATCTGCATGGAATTTAGAGAGAAATAATAATGTAAATGATTTTATGTTTTAGATTCGTATTAAATTCATAAAGTAGTTAAAATGTGATTAATCGGCTTATTTTTTAGAACTGCTTCAGATTCTTATGCTTTAGAACTTCATGACTTTTGGAAAAAAATAAGAATCAAGAATGTTGATCAAAAATGTGATTTATCGTCTTATATTTCAGAACTGCATGAAAGATAGAAACAAATAACAATGTGATTGGTCGTTTAATGGTTTCGAATTGCATACAGTTTAATAAAGAAGTAAAAATGTGATCGATCGCCTTATTTTTTAGATCTGCATGAAATCTATGAAGAAGTAAATATGTGATCGATCGTTTTATGTTTTAGAACTGCATGAAATTGATACAGAACTAAAAATATGATTGATCCTCTTTTTCAGAACTGCATGAAATTCAGAACAAAATAAAAATTTGATTGATCACCTTGTGTTTTAAAACCTCATAAAATTAAAAAAAACGTGATTGCTCGCCTAATGTTTTAGAACTGTATGAAATTAATAAATTATTAAAAATATGAATAATCGTCTTATGTTTTAGAACTCGCTAAAATCAAAACACGTGATCGATCGTCTTACGTTTGAACCGCATGAAATATAGAAACAAATAACCATGTGATTGAACGTTTGATGTTTCACAATTGTAAAAAGTGGCAAAAATATTTCTTATCTAGTTCGTATTACAATATCTTCATTTCATCATTAATTTACGAAATTATCAAAATGTTGAAAAATCTTCGATTTTCGTGACTTGATAACGAATTTTTTAATATTCCAATTTGATACCCGGTATTGTAGTCTCCTTTATTGTCTCACGATACTCATAAAAATGTACAAGATTCTCATGACGACAAAGCTCATTTGGTGTGTAAATCGACACCAACAAAAATCGTAAAGTAAGGCCCAGATTACAAAACGGACATAATTTCGTGACATACGAAAAAATTTTTTTCGAAAGCTTTAGTGTAGTGCTTTCAAAAGTCGCTTATACGTGGATAACGCCATTATATGTTAATTTTACGGATGGACCACTGTGTAAATTCGTGGAGTAGTATTTGCTACCTGCGAGACTGTGAGAAAAATTCCGGAGTTGTAATAGAACCGCTAATCTATTCGGCGACAAAATATGCTTGAATTCTAATCACCAGTTTTTATGTTGTCGAAAGAAGAGTGCCTCATAAATTTATTCTTTTAAATTTATATCCCATATTCCTATTCACAGTAAGTCTAATAAATTTTTTGGGTCTTCAATCAACATTTTTGCACAGGGCAGCAGGTAAGAGAAAACCTGAAAATGAAGGAAAGTCAGGGAATTTTATTGATTAGGGAAATCATGGAAAGGTGAGGGATTTAAAAAAAATGGAAAATTAAAAAAAATGGTATGTTAAATATTAAATTAGGGTCAATTATTAATCTAGTATTTAAAAAAATCTGCCTCTGCCTGGATTTGAACCAGGAACGCCACCGTCCATGAGCCAAGAATTTATAAATTACGCCACCAAGTCCACAGAAAATATTTTCTGATTTTACCTATAGATTTTCCACCTGGGGACGCGGGACTGTATCTCTTTTATCATGTGAAACTTTTTCTAATAAATACATCAGTCTGAAGAATTTTCATTGGATCAAATATAAATTAAGCAAATGATGGTATTGTATTCGCCAAGATGCTATTAAATTCTGGATCTAAAAAATAAAATTCGTGTCCATTAATGGTCGCATATTCTTAGAGAAACGAGAAAAAATTTGACTCTGCCCGGATTTGAACCAGGAGCGCCACTACTCAATAGTGGCGCGTTGGCCGCGGAGGCATAATTGGTTACCGTTCCACTCATCCATAGTGACGTTGTTGGTTCAAATCCTGGCTGAGCAAGATTTTTTCTTTCATTTCTCTAAAAATGTTAGACCAGAAATAGACACTAATTTTATATTTAAAATCAACAATTAATTAATAACATGGTCAAAACAATAACGTATGCTTAATAAATGGAAAAAGTGAAGGAATTTTTGTAAAAATTAATTGAAATAAGGGGTCTCATATAGATTACGTAACGCTTTTTTTGGCGATTTAAAAATATATAAATACAACGTTTCGTACGTGTGAATATTTTGATAAAAAATAATAATGTTTAATATTGAAAAAAATATATATATTCTTATTAAAGTCCTACTTTTTAATATGTCAAAAAAATTATCACCATTTTTTGGATATGTTTAATGGGACACTTATTCAAAATAAAAATAAAATTTTTTCCTACATCTTTTCCAGTTTCGTTTATAGAAAACTCACAATTTCTAATGGTGCTAATTAAATTTTTGTATGTATTTTAAAGTGGTCTGAGAAATAACTTTAAAAAAATTCACGTTAAAAAAATATTTGCGATATATTTTGCTAAAGGGAAATGGATCAAAAATTATTTTTTCTAAAACGTGATTATTATGGAAAACTGCAAATATAAAAACTTCGTAAAAATTTGTGAACCTATAGGAAACATTTTTATTTTTTCAAATTTTAAAAACTTTCAACCCCTCTGTGGTGTTCAAAAGTTATTTCTAAAGAATTTTTTATATTGTGGGTGATCCTGTTAAATATGTTAAAAATAATAATTTATTAATTTAATTAAATATTTGTTATTCTGCTTGTAAAATATTCTATATTAAAAAATAAATTCTTTAGACTTGTTCTCCTATTACCTTATTTTCCCCATTATTAAGGAAACCTTCAATTTTTCTGGTTTTTTTTTGTTTGTTTAAATGCAAAATAAATTATTAAAGCCCACTAAGGAAATTTATTTCGATAAACGATTATACTATTTTATTGAAAATGTAATTATTTTGTTGAAAATTATCCTTCTTTGTTGAGGATTTCACTATTTTGTAAAAAAATCGTAACTTTTGGCAGAACACAAACGTGTTTTTAAATTACAGTCTTAATTAGTTCGAATATCAGCTATTGAAGTTTTTATGGATATTTCATTTCTTTTGGTTGACAGTGTAATTATTTTTTCTTAAAATTGCATCTTTTTTAGTTGAAAATTTAACTATTTCGTTAAAAGTTGAAAAGCATCGGACATAGTCCATTTCAAATTAGGCACACTTGAAATCGCAGAAGCTCTTGGGGACGGAATTTTTTTGTTTTTTACAGGAAACTAAAAAATAGGTATTTATACGATTTGCAAATAAAAAAAATTAAAGTTATGCGTATTTGAGTTTTGTACTTTGGTTTTCAAAACTAGCCGAATTTTCTTCTTTAAATCTCTATAACTTCTGGGATTTCTTTTTGATTCCAATAGCGTGGATCGCCTTCTTTCAAAATACTTTGGTATAATGAAAAGATGTTTACAATTAATAAAATGACATAGTTTTTTCTGAAAAAAAAATAAAAATTGATTTTCTAAAAAAACCCACATTTAAATTTTTTCTAATGTTTCTTTAACTAGTATATTATTTTGTTGGCACGTTAAAAAAAGATGGATGAAAAATTTATCTCCTTTTTTGCGATATTCTTAATAGTTTACGAGAAAAATTCCAAAATTACATTTTCAGGAAAAAAATGTTCACGAACTCAAAGAAACATTTTTCAGAATACCTTTTTAGACTTGCAGACCTTTATCTTAACATTTTTTTGGATCTGTCATTATTTCCAAGAAAAACGTATAGAATTCGATTGTATAAAAAAATAATTCTTCTGGCTACAAAAAAAATTGGGAAAAAATTTTGAAGTGGGTTTTTGAGAAAATCGGTCTTTAATGTTTTTCAGAATAATCGCTGCCTTTTTGCGAATTTTTAACCTTTTTTAATTTCCCAGCGGATTTTAAAATATTTTGAAAGACGTTTAAAGAAAAAAATCGGGTTATTTGAAAAACAAAGCACAAAACTCAAATACTCATAACTTAAATTTGTTTTGAAAATCGGAAAAATACGTATGGCCATATTTCGTTCACGAGAGATTCTGCAATTTCAAGAGCAGGACCCTACCTGATTTAAGATAGATTCAGTCGTCGGGAAAAATGCATTTTTACATTCTCATCATTTATGAATGAGAAAGTATTAGAATTGTGGGAAATTTGACACTAATATGTTTCAACGGATCTCCACATTTCGTGACCCCCTGAAACCGAAAATCAAGTTTTTACGATGGCGTCTGTCTGTCTGTCCATCCAGCCGTCTGTCCGTCCGTAAACACGATAACTCTCGAAAAAATAAACGGATCAAATCCATCTTTGGCACACTTTTTTAAGTCCCAAAATAAAGGACGAGTTCGTTAACGAGCCAATTTCAATAAAAATTCAAGAAGTGAGCACATTTTGAAAATTTTTGAGACCACTTTTTTCGAATTTCAAAATTATATACACGGATATTTATAGTTTTAGAAAAGACGAACAATTTATCGCGAAGACTTTTTTCGATAGAAAAAATATTCTCTGAGTTATAGCATTTTCAAAAAATTTTTAAATCAATAGAAAATCAAAATTTTAAGCCAAAAAACGCACGATATGAAAAAAAGTCAAGGGAAGTAAAACATTGATTTTTGATAGCCCTTCAATATTATCATAACAACTTTTTGGATTTTCTTCGAAAATCAAAAATTCCAATTTTGATTACACAAAAAATAATCAAAAATCAAAAATTCATTTTTTTTGTAAAACTAGACAGGATACGAATAAAGATGAATTAAAAAAAATTTTGATAATAAAAAAGATCTACAAATTCGTTATTAATCACTTCTTGATAGATCGCGTACTTTTTGTTTTATTCGTGGAAAATAACATTGAAAATAAAAAAAAATAACAAATTTTTAGAAAAGCGACGGAAGTTACGAAAAAAAATTATGTAACAAAAATTTTTTGCCCGAAAGGAGCTACAAATTTGTTATCAATCACTTTTTGATAGGAGACATAGGTTTGCTTTTAATCAGAAAATTAAAATTAAAAATAAAAATGAAAAATTTGTGGACAAACGATAAAAGGTACGAAAACAAATTGATAGAAAAAGTTACTCAAACAAAAAAGAGATAAAAATTTGTAATAATTTATTACATTCTCATCATTTGTGATCGAGAAAGTATCAGAATGACCAAACGACGCAAAACACGAAAAAAAGTCTCAAAGAGAAATTATAGCTTTTCAAAAATCCTAAAAAATGTCTTTTAACCATTTTCCAATAGGATTCGTAATTTTGTTTTTATTTATCTTAAGTAATATGCAGATAATTTAAAATTCCAATATTACGCCAAAAGGCGCGAGATACGTAAAGAATATAAAAGAAGGCTTGTAGGATATTTTGCTTTATCCATAAAAAAAGTATGAAAACGAAAATCCTATTCTTAGCATAACAACGCGAGATAGAGAAAAATGTCTGAAAACAGGAGCGTAGTTTTTTGTTAATTTT
>JAWWLR010000155.1:12766034-12778767 GCA_035041075.1 Acraspis erinacei | reverse complement strand
ACGTTCTAGACGTGGCCCCGAATAGTTCTTCCCACTAGAGCCCGACTTGAGATAGGGAAAACTAGCCAGGGCCCTGGTGGAGCCCTTTCAAAATGTCTGCACGGGTAATGATACGGGTGAAGCGGATTATGCCCTTATGAAAGGAATATCAAATACTGAAAAAATTATATTATTTCAGATTTTTGAAATTTACAGCTAAAAATTTTTTTGGCTGATGTTAAAAATTGCAACAAAAAATAATAATAATACCTGAAGTGTTTTGCTTTTTCAATGGTAAAGGTATCGAAATGTTGAATATTGTATGTATTGTATTTAGATCCTAGTCACTCCCAGAATAAAAAGACCAATTCTAGTCTTTATAAACTACAAAAAAATATCTGATTTTACTGAAACTGTGCATTTGATTGTTAGAAAATTATTTATAATTTTTAAACACATCAAATTAGTAGTCCGTTCCGCATTACCCGACAAGTGAGGTGGTTGATCAACGTTGACTTTTTTGTAAGACCTAAAAATTAAGTATTTTATTTGATAAAGATTCAATTTTCTATATGAATAAAGCAAAGTTAAGATAATGATATACGTGTTACATATTCTGCCATTAAATTTTCTACTTGATTTTTTATTATACCGATTGATACATTTTATGTGTGCCGCATTACCCGAATCTCTCCTATGTAGCGGTTTCATACAGATTTCGGAATTTTTATTTTATTCGAAAATTGCATTTCAGAATGATCTGATAAAGTTAGAACCATATATATGCACATTGTAATCTGAGCGTTTGACACGTAACCTTCTCTTTAATGAAAAATCATTAAGGTTTTCCAAACAATTTTCAGACAAAAAAATTAATTTCCAAAGTTGAATGTTCGCTTTTTCTGGTTAAAAAGGTTTGTTTGTTTTGTTTGAAAACTTACCTATTTCAGTTAAAGATCTATTATTTTATTTTAAAATTAATTCTTTGTTGAGAAATATTCTTGTTTGTTTAAGATTCTCTTTGAATTAAAATTATTGTCTTTTCTGATCAAAATTAGTGTTTTAAAATAAAAAATCAGTTATTCTGCTTCTGTTTTATTTATCTTTTTCGTAAAAACTTAATTTCAAGTTGAAAATGTACTATTGTGTTAAAAAATTCTTTTCTTGGTTTAACATTAATTTTTTAAATTATAGATTAAACTATTTGTTTCAAAATTTATCTTTTTAATTGAAAATTCAACTATCTGGTTGAAATTTCGTGTATTTTGGTGAAAATTCGTCCTTTTTAGTTGAAAATTAATCTTCCAATTTGAAAGTTCAACTATTTGTTTGAACAGTTAACTCTTGCGTAGAAAATTTATAGTTTTCGTAGAAAATTTATTATTTTAGTTTTAATCTCCTTGGTCAAAAATTCAACTATTTGCTATTAAAAGTTAACTGTTCTTTGTTGAAAAGTCTACTATTATATTTTTAATTTAATAAATTCACATTTTTTGGTTAAACATTTATTATTTGGTAAAACATTAAATTATTTTGTTAAGCACTCAATAATTTTGTTAGAAAGTCATTGTTTTTTTTTTAAATTCAACTATTATTAAAAATTCGTATTGTTGGGTTGAAAAGTCGACTTTTTTATTAAAAAATTTAAATGGTGAATTTTTGATCATTTAGATTGGCGAGTCGACATTTTTTTAAAATTAATTTTCTTTTAGTAAGATTTTCATCTTTTTTTGTTAAAAATCCAACTTAGGACAAATTCTATCTATGAATTTGAAAATTCAAAATGGCGTATCCAAATTGGCAATCAAAATTCTCAAAAAATTTTATATTTTTTGTGTGAGAGTTAGTATAAGGGGGTTTTGAGGATTTCTGACTTCCAATTTCATCTCAAAAAATAAAAAAAGTGGATTCAATATGGCGGAAGAAATTTCAAAATTTTTACAACTTTTCATGGAATTACATTTAAGGTTGTTTTTCGGGCACTGAGTTTGAATTTAAAGTCAAAATTCTTAAATTCAAAATAGAGGATTCAATATGGAGGCCACAAGAATTTTTTTACTCATTTGTGTGAAACTTCGTAAATATAACGGAGTTTTTGGGATCTTTTGATGTAAAAATTTGAGCATCCATAATAAAGGATTCAATATGGCTGACAAAATAATTTTTTTTATATATTCTCATGATCCAAGATGAAGGAAATTTTTTTTAAATGTCCGAATTTTTATATTCAACATGGAGGATTCAATATGGCGGCAAAATAATTTTTTTACGTATTTGTATGAAACTCGATACAAGGAACTTTTCTGTATCACTGACTTCGAATTATATGTACAAATTTGAAAATACCAGACCTAATATGGTGGACAAAATTTTTAAATTTTTACCTATTTGCATAAAACTTATTGAAAGGGGGTTTTTTTGGTCGCAGACTTCGACTTTGATGTTAAAATTGGAAAATACAAAATCAGGAATTTTATTCAAAAATGTGAAAAGTCAAAATGGTGGATCCAATTTGGCGCTCAAAATAATTTTTTTACATATTTCTATGAAGCTTGGTATAAGGGAGATTTTGTGGTCGCTGGCATCAAAGTCAATTCAAAAATTTAATAATTTGAAATGGCGGATCCAATATGGTGGGAAAAATTCCAAAATGTGTACATACTTGTATGAAACTTAGTGTATGGGGGTTTCTAGAGTAGCTGACACCGAATTTCATATTAAAATTTAAAAATTCCTTTTGAATTTTATTTCACAATTAAAATTAGGGGATCCAATATGGTGGACGAAATCTCAACATTTTCTTACACTTGTATGAAACTTGGTATAAGGCTTTTTTGGGCGCTAAATTGGAATTTGATGTGGAAATTTGAACATTCAAAATGAAGGATCCAATATGTTGGCTAAAATAATTTTTTTTTTACAAATTCGTATAAAACTTTGTATAAACGACTTATTGGGGCCGCTCACTTCGAATTCTGTGCGTAAGGAGGTTTTGGAATCGCCGATTTCGAAATTGATTTCAAAATTAAAATGAGAGGATCCAATATGGCGGACAACATTTCACCAATTTCTTATATTTGTAAGATATTATATTATATTTGTAAGGTGCGTTAAATTGGAATTTCATATCAAAATTTCAAAATTCAAAATTGACGATCCAATATCACATCCAATTAGAACATTAGGTCTCAGAGTTTTTTTTTTAAATTCTAACCAATCTTAGACCAAAAAATTTTAATAGCTCAGTGTCACAGTTCAGAATTCGTTTATAATAATTTTTTAGAATAAATAGGGTATATATTAATAAAATTAATGCTTTATGAGTGTCAGTGTTAGAACACTTACCAATAGTGAGTGTTATACATATTATCTCCATCTTTTCTCTTTTGTTTTCCAACAACTCTTCCATTTTTTAATTAGAATCATAAAATCTATATGGGGCATCTGAAATTAAATTTCTTTACATAGTTGTATCAGGTTGTATGAACCTTGGTGTAAGGGAGTTTTTTGTTTCTGCCAGCAAATTTGACGTCAAAATGGAACAATTTTAAATAGTAATTTTAATATTTCGGAAAAAATATCTACAATCGTCAAGTTTGTCCAAAAATTAGTTTTCAGAGATATTTTAAGGTTCTAACCAATCTTAGACACATACTTTTTTCATAGCGCAGCATAACAGTGAAGAATTTGTTTATAATAATTGCTTACAATAATTAGTTTATATATTAATAAAATTGATGCTTTATGACTGTGGGTGTCATAACAATCGACAATAGTGAGTGCTATAGCGTTAGTGTGTGTTATACATATTTTCATCTTTCCTGGATTGTTTTCAAACAACTCTTCCATTTTTTAATTAAAACCTCCCCAAGTCATGAGCAGCCCGATTACAATTTTCATTTAGTAGTGATTGATTCAGTGCGTACAGGTTGGTAGAAAATCAATCGGAAAAAGCAACTTCCTTTTTCAAAAATGTCTAATTTTTTACATATCTGTATGATACATGGTATAAGGATATTTTCTGGACACTGGATGGGAATTTGATGTAAACAAGAAATTAAAAATGGACGATCCAATATTGCGTCCCAAATTAAATTTCTTTACATATTGGTCATATTAGTCACTGACATCGAATTTGACGTTAAAATTAAAAACACTCACCAATATTTAGTGACTGTAGTTTAACACTCACAAATAGTGAGTGTGCTATAAAATGCACCAATAGTGATTGTTAAAGCATTAGTGAGTGTTATACACATCTCCATCTTTCCTCATTTGTTTTCCAACAACTCTTCCATTTTTTAATTAGAACCTCCCCAACTCATGAGCGGCCCGATTGTAAAGTGCATTTAGTACTTATCGATTCATTGAGTACATGTTGATAGGAGATCAGTCGGAATGAGCAACTTCCCTTTTCCATAAAGTCAGGCAGGACAAGCCTACTAATTCGTCACCTCATAAAATTCTCGACGGGAGGATTGACGCTGTGGTAATGCGAATTCTCTTCTGCATGTCAGCGTCACCAGTCACTACTCTGCATGCGATGCTGATGCGTGGGAGGCGTTATAAAAGGATGAAAGGTACCGCAGAAATATATTCACGACCTCTGCAACCGAGTCGTACACCTACGAGACCTGCCGCTGTTTCAAGGTCGAAGACCCTCATTCGACCGCTTCGACATCATCGTGACGCAGAAGACCTGGGACGTATTGATGGAATGGCTCCAGTTTCGATGTCGACGACCTCTCCAATTCAGGATTAGTCGTCTAGATCCGCCTCGTTGAATATCATAAATACATCAACGCCACTTCTACTTTAATTCGACTTTGCTTCCAACAAAAGAGCATCAACTTTAACCACTTTCTCCTGACTTTTCTGATTAGAGTTTTAAGTTTTGATCATCAGAAAGAGAAGGCTCTTCATTTTGGAAGGATCCATCTAAAAGGTGTTCACTGAGGGGGAAACTACTCTAATAATCCGCTGGACTGATCGGTTATCCGAAATGGTAATCTGGTGTAATTCGGTTAATCCAGTGTCATCCTATGTAATCCTCTTGTTATCCGACCTTATTCATGGTAATCCATTTGTAATCCTGGATAATCCCTTCGTAATCTATTTAATTCAAAGTTCTTTGCGCAATACAAGTAATTAAATTATAATCGAGAATTTACACAGGCAATGGAAATAGTTTTCAACTATTTTATTGAAGACAAAATTCCTTTTCCTACAAAACTAATTTTCTTAACAAAACATTAAACTATTCCCTTTTTTGTTGTTAAAAATGTATCTTTTTTAGTAGAAAATGCATGAATTTGGTTGAAAATTCAACGTTTTTAGTAAATAATTAATATTCTGGGATAAAAATTAATTTATTCGGTTGACGATTTTACTATCTGCTGAAAAATTGATCTATTTTGTGGGTAATTCTACAATTTTATTAAAGTCAAAATTAATCTTTTTGGCTGAAACTTCATTTACTAGTTTCAAAGTTGAACAACTTTGTTACAAATTTATTGTTTGGTTGGGCATGTGTCATTTTACTTGAAAATTCATTTTTTTTATTGCACAAAGTTTTTTTTTTATTGAAAATATAAATATTTGGTTTGCAGAAAATTAAATAATTTTGTTGACAATTAATTTTTTTGTTTCGCATTCTTCATATTAGTTAGAAATTAATTTCTTTCGTTAAAATTTTAACTATTTTGTTCAAAAACCGTTGTTTACTGATTGGAAATTGATTATAAAATTGAAATTCAACTCTTTCAGTTAAAGATTCATTATTTTAGTTAACAATTAATCCTGTTATTATTTTTTTACTATTTTGTTCAAATTTTGTTTTTTATTTGGTGGAAAATTGATTTTTAACAGATAATTTAACTATTCCGTTTTTGGTCGAAAATATATCTTTTTTAGTTGACATTTGAACTATTTGGTTTAAAATTGATCTTTTTTAGTTAAAAAAATTAACTATTTGATTGAAAATTTATCTTTGTTAGTTGTAAATTCAAATAATTCGTTGGAAATTCGTATATTTTGTTGAAAATTGTTTCTTGGTAAATAATTTAACTATTTTGTTAAAAATAATTTTTTTCTGTTTTTAAAAATTAGTTTTTTCACTTGATAATTCAGCTATTTTATTTTTGGTAAATGAAAATTTCGTTGTTTTTTGTTTTTCTTAGAAAATTGGCTATCTTGATTGAAAATTATCTTTTTTATTGATAAATAGAATTATATTAGCTTGAAATTAAATTAAGTTGTTAAAAATTCGTTTTATTTGTTGACAATTTTTTTAACCGAAAATTCATATATATTGTTGAAAATTTGTCTATTTCGGTAGAAAATTCATCTTTTTAGTTGACAATCCAACTATTCGGTTGGAAATTCAACTATTTTGTTAAAACGTGTTCTTTTTGTTGTTGTCAAAAATTAATTTTTCAAGGAAAGTATAAATATTTTATTTTTGTTCAAAACTAGTCTTGCTCTGTTGAAAATAAACAGATCATGATGCGTTTATTTTGATTAATTTTGTTTAAAATACAATTAAATTGGTAAAAATGTTTTTTGTTTATTTTTAAACAAATTATTTTTTTCAAATGAAAATTGAACTATTCCACATTTACTGTAAATTCATATTTTTAGTTAAAAAGCAGCTATTTGGTTCTAAATTCATTAATTTGATTAAAAATTTGTCTTTTTTGGTAAAAACTCAATTTTGTTACTTAAAAACTCTTCTCCTTCTTGGTTCAAAATCATTTTTTTTAAGAAGAAAATTAATTCCTTTGACTAAAAGTTCAACTATTGGATTTTTAGTTGCAAATTTATATTTTGGTTAAAAATTAATCTTCTTTGTAAAAAATTTAACAATTTGAATAAAAAATTTTTTTCATTCTGTATTAATGAAAGATTTATGATTATTGTAACCACTTAATTGAAATTGTATATTGTGTTGAAAATTCGTCTTCTTTAGGGGAAAACAAATCTTCATGGATGAGAGTTGATTTTTTTTTTAAATTCAATTATGTATTTGGTTAAAACTTTATCTATTTTATTGAGAAGTCAAAAATTTGAAAATTCCTTAATTAGGTTGAGGATTTGATAATATTGTTTAATCCCTCTTTTTTTGCAGAATTAAAATTCGTTTTTTTTTATTAAAAATGAATTTTTGATGCTAGAAAAAAGTGTATCTCTCTTCTCTAAAATTAAAAATGAAGCGGTAGTGTGAAAATTGCCACTAAGTTTTTAAATAATTTTTAATTTTTAAAAAAACTTTCATTTGCTTGAACATTTGTTTTTTCAGGTAAGTCGCAGGCAGTACAAATTTGTTTGTATATTGAACAAACTTATTTGCTTAAATGAATCAAACATTTGTTAGCTTAACACAATGATTTTTTTCACTCGAAAAAAATACTATAGATTTTGCAAAATAGCTTTGGTGAACGAACTAAATATTTAAAATCAAAACAAAATTATTTTTGTCGTCTGAAATTCCTAAAATTATTGTGTGAATTTAAAATAACAATAACTGAAGAGATGTACTTCTGGGTGAAATTTTTGTCTTCAATTATTGTTATTTTTAATTTAAACAATAATTTTAGAAACTTTAAAAATTAATAATAAATTTTCATATAAACATACTTCATTATTGTATTTGTAATAAATAAATGATATTTATAGAACAAAATTTTAAGTGTTTAACTTCGGGAACTTTATATTTCGGATATTTTTTTAGGGAAAAATGTATTTTCTAAATAAAGTATAAAACGTTTTCTCTACGAGAAGTAGAGAATGTATGTTTTTAGGATTTAAAAGATTAAAGATTACAAAGCCTACTTTCTTTGATAGAACTAAACGATCATAATACAGAGAGGTGATTGTCGCTCGAATCGACCATATTGAAAAAGTGTTCAGCTGTTCGTCATGATTCGAAAGAGAGCGCATGCGCGGATGCGTGTTTGGTACGCTCAACAAAATTCTTTAATACCCTCAACAAAAAGTGCCTAACCAACATTTTTTTAGCCAAATAAATTGTTTTGTAACGCCAACTACATTTTTGATAGCCACACCCCAATTTTGGTAAGAACAATCAAAACTGCTCAACAAAATTCTGTTGTTGCTGGGATATTATTTTTTCCCCCCGTATATTTCTATTAGGAGATCAGTCTTCTTGAATGGGTGCTTCTGTTGAATTTGGACCCCGGAGATCGTGTCGTTTCCGACTAGGGATAAAATGAGAGGAAAAAAATATGGTTGGGGAGAGAGAGGGGGAAGGAGGGGCAAGAGGGGTTGATGGAGGAGAGAATAAAAAAATGTAAATACGGGGAGGTAGGTAGAAATGTGGCCCGGTATAGTCTATAGTCGTGTCCTTAATTGACAGGCCGTGGTCCCCGTGTCCTTTGGGTCCGTGGCAGGACCTCGTTAGCGAGACTCGAGGAGGATGGCAGTCAGAATGCCATCTGCAGGTATACAGTATATACAGGATCTTCCCGAGCGCGGAGACGTCTTTAAATTAGTCTGGACACATTATCTACCTGATAACGCGATCCTCCATACATACTCTCGACAACTCTTCACGGAAATATCACTCCTGCAATCACCAACCACCAACCTCCCTTTACATTGTCCATTCTCTTCCTATTTTATAATGATGCTAATAATTTAAATTAATTTCATTATTCATTTTTAGTAAATAATCTTGTCGCACAGGGATCAGGTCAAATATAAATCATCATTCAATAAAAAGTCTAGGATTCAATTTGAATTGCTTGATGAGTCGGTGTAGCTTATTGATTAGGGTAGCTTAATGATTACGGTAGCTTAATGATTAGGATAGCCTTTATTATTTTATTTTTAAATTTTTTTGCTCTCGTCCCCCTCCTCCTAAATTGGTTCGAATGCAAAAAAGTTTCCTTAACATTTGAGCGCAATCTGTTAATATTTAGGGGTCAAGCAAAGACCATAAAAAGTTCCCATTGGTTTAACATGGGAAAAAGACCATTTTTTTAAGTTTAATATTTAAATGTGATAATATGTTACAAATAATTCCACATTTTGTTAGAGAATAAGAATCAATCTTACATTTTGAGGATGGATAACTTTACACCAATCTGATGGGTCCCCAAAGAAAATCCCGTAAGTGATACATTTGAATTTTCCATAAATAGTGATTAATCGGTCATTTAGAAATGCCCAGTCATCTGTTAACTAATTTCCAATTGTTTAAACATTTGTTTTCTTTAGAATTTCGCGAAATAGTCGTAATTTCTAGACGTGTGTTCTTTAAAAAATTATAATAATGACATGATTTTCTTAAATAAGTTTGAAAATATATTTATATTATATATTTAACCAAAACGAAATTGTTTAAATAATTTAAATTTGTTTCTCCTGCTTTTATAGTTAAACTATATACTTGGACAAACATGTATTATTTAAATAATTGTAAAAAATTTTAAGCAAATTATTTTATTGTTAACAATTAAATAAAGTACTGATAACATTCAAAAAATAAGATTGTTTCGCAACTTACCTGAAAAAAAGGTTCAAATCAATTAAAATTGTTTAAATAATTGAGAGATAATTAATTAAACTTACTTTAATGTTTATTTTTTATTTTTTGACAAAACAGATAAATTCTTAAATAAGAAAGATGACTGTTCTACCATAAAAAATCATTTTTAATCCAAAAAGACGAAGGTTCAACACAAAAATGAAAGTTTGTACTAAATAGCTGAACTTTTCACCCACAAAGATCAATTTTCAACTAAAAAAAGAGATTTCCACCTATAAGTAGAAGTTTAATTTTTAGTTAAAAAACTAGTTTTCAACAAAGACAAAAAACGAATTATTCACCAGTTGCATTCTAGAAAAAAGGCGCATTAAAAAAAATAGTAAATCCCCAACCAAATAAATGAATTTTCAAACAAAGAGAATTATTTTTCTACCCCGAAAGTAAAATTTTTAACAAAATAGTTTATCTTTATTATTAACTTATAACAAAGTGGTTATTTTTTCAACTAAAAAATGGAAAAGAATTCACCCAGATAAATTCAACCAAAAATACGATTTTTAAAGAAAGAAGGTAAAATCCTAAAAGAAGAAAGAATTTTCAAAAAAGAGATTCATTATATATCCAAAGAGACGATATTTTAAACCGAAAAGCATTCATAAAAAAAACTACTTTTTAACAAAATAGTTTAATTTTCAATTGGATATTTTAAATTTTCAAGGAAATAGTTTTATTTTTGCCACAATAGTTGAATTTTGAACAAAAAATATGAATTTCCAACAAAAAACAGAATTTCTAACCATATAGTTTAATTTTCGATAAAATTGTTAAATTTACAAGCTAAAGACAATTTTTTAGAAGACAGTTGAATTTTCAACCTGAAAAGTTAAACAATTCAATACAAAAAATGACCTTTCTACTAAGAAGATTAATTTTCTTAAAAAAATCCCTTTTCAATAAAAATAGTACATTTCTAAACAAATAGTTAATTTTTCAACTAAAAAAGAAAGATTTAAGACTAAAAGTTATGCATTTTTGACCAAAAAAGAAGAAATTTTAAGCCAAGGAGATTATTGCTTTACAAAAAAAGAAAAAACATTGTCCACTAAAAAAGATCAATTTTAAAAAAAAAGAAAATATTAAATTTTTAATTTAAAAAGTTAATTTTAAAACAAAAATGTGAAATTTCAGTAAAATAGTTAAATTTTGAAACAATGAGATGAACCAAGAAATAATATTTTCGTTTGAAAAAAAACTGTTTAATTCAACTAATGAATATGAAATTTTACTAAAAATGTTTTAATACAAAAAATTTGCTGTATGTTTAATGTATAATTTATAATTATTGCTTGAATTAGAAATAAAAATTATTTAAGACAAATATTTCTCAGTGCAGAAAAACATTACAAGAACAAGGTTTTCATTATAAGAAAAGTAATTTTTAAAAACTACTGTGCACAATTGAAAAAAAAACTTGCATTGAAATTTTTCTTTAATCAAAATATGGACTAATTGTTTAAAAATGGGAAGTTCATTTTTCGGAAATTTCCAAAGTCGGTGATGTTATAAAATATTTGGGAATTTTATTATGAGGGAATTTTCTAATCTGAGATTTTAAGGGACCAATGAAAAATCCCAAAAATTGAACATTTCCGATACTGTAAAATTCCGGAATTTGGAAAATTCCCGAATAATAAAATTCTCGAATTGGAAAATTCCAGGAAAATAAAATATTCGAAAAATAAATTCCTGAATAATAAAGTTCCCAGATAATCTGGATTTTTCCAATTCGGGAATCTTAAAATTCGGGTATTCTTTATTTCGTGAATTTTATTAAATGGTAATTTTCCTAATCGGGAGTTTTAAAATTCTGGCATTTTTTAACTTAGGTATTTTAATATACGGGAATTAAAAAATTCAGAGATTTTTTAATTTGTGAATTTTTCCATTCGAGTATTGTATTATTTGGGAATTTTATTATTCGCGAAATTTATTAATTAGAAATTTTGCAATTCAAGAATTTTAAAATTTGGGTATTTTTTAATTAGTAAATATTGATATTCGGAAATTTTAAAATTTTAAAATTCGGTAATTTTTTTCGTTCGGAAATAGTATTATTTGGGTATTTCATTAATCTAGAATTTTCCCATTTGGGGATTTTTTAATTTGGGACTTTTATTAAACGGGAATTTTCTTATTGGTGATTGTCTTATTCGGGTATTTAATTATTCGGGAATTTCTCATTTCAGAAATTGTAATATTCTGAGATTTTTTAATTCGGGAATTTAAAAATTCGCTCATTTTTTAATTCGGCAATCTTATTAATCATGAATTTTCAAATCCGGGAATTGTATTACATATTCGGGGATTTTCCTATTCCGGGATTTTTTATTTCAGAAGTTTTATTATTCGGGGATTTTCCAATTTTGAAATGATAAAATTCGGGAATTTTCCACTGTGGGAATTTTAAAATTCTGGGATTTTTTGAATTCGGGATTTTTATTATTCGCTCATTTTTTAATTTGGCAATCTTATTAATCACGAATTTTCAAATCCGGGAATTGTATTACATATTCGGGAATTTTCCTATTCCGGGATTTTTTATTTCAGGAGTTTTATTATTCGGGGATTTTCCAATTTGGAAATGTTAAAATTCGGGAATTTTCCACTGTGGGAATTTTAAAATTCTGGGATTTTTTTAATTCGGGATTTTTATTATTCGGGAATTTTTGTCTTCGGGAATCTAAAAATCTAAAATAAAATGTAAAATTGCCCAATTTGAGAATTTTCAATTCGTGAATTTTAAAATTCGGGGATTATTTAATTCTGGAATTATATTATTCAGAAATTTCAAAATTCGCGGATTTTTTAATTCGGCAATCTTCATAATCGGGAATTTTCCAATTCGTAGACTTTTTAATTCGGGAGTTTTATTATTCGGGAATTTTCCAATTTGAAAATTTAAAAATTCAGGAACTGCCTTATTCCTAAATTTTATTATTCGGAAATATTATTATTCGGAAATTTTATGAATCGGAAATTTTAAAGTCCGATAACGTTATAAACTATTTGGGACTTTTATTATTCAGGAATTTTTAAATTTTGAATTTGTATATTTCGGGAATTTTCTTTTTCGAATATTCTCTTTGCAGGAATTCCTCAGTATCAGGAATGTTATTTTTCGGGATTTTTTACTCATTTTAAGAAAATCTTGGGACTTATATTTTGGGCCTTATAATTTTGTACTTG
>JAWWLR010000155.1:12751657-12762345 GCA_035041075.1 Acraspis erinacei | reverse complement strand
CTAACGAGCCATTGTCTATAAGCGACGGTAGCTCGTGTGTATTTTGGACGTGTCTAAGCATATAATTCAAAGTAGACTGTCTCATATATTACAATTTGTCTAGGAGGGATTGCTGCTTTTTTTCGGCCCCCCGTGGCTTGGGACTCAAGGCCCAAGAACCGTGGGAGTATTGTTTCTCTCTGACTGGACATCTATACCTCTTGGTAGTTTTGATACTTTACGATATTGACTGATGTCTACTAAACTAAACCATTGGGAAATTTATATTGGTTTGACATTTTCAAACAAGCTAGATAATCTCGTGTTTAAAAATGTTAAATTATTGAAGTTCATCAATTATTCATCAATTAATGGATGTGGTTTGAGTAAAAAGTATAAGTCTCACTTCAGGATTATTTGTATAGTAAGTATTCGTATATTTTTGGGACGTATTATACATTATGACTCAGTGAAGCTCTTCACATGGGGTGATTGCTAGAAAGATTGATCCGCGAATTGGGTCGTTCGGGTGTTGCGGAACAAACGTCGTGTAACTATCCTACGTCTAAGAGAATAAACTTTTAAATTTGTTGTAAAATTTCATTATTTAAAAACATATCAGACCTTCACAGGGGCTGTTCAAAAACAATAACAATTTTTTAGAAATAATAAAAAATAAAATTGGTGATTTGATTTTGCAGCTAAAGCCTTTGAATACATACCTGACAGTTTTTCATCTATTTCCCCTTTTGATCTTTTTTAAAGCATTCTTATTATATTTACTCTTCAGAATTATTATTTTTTTAATTAAAAATTCTACTATTGGATTAAAGATTACACTATTTTGTTAAAAATATATTCTATTTTTTGTTTGAAAATTCATTTCTTAAACTGATAATGTAAACATTTTTTTCTTTTAAAATATATTGTTATTCTTCTCTATTGAAATACTACATTTTTTATGGAGAATTTCTTTTTTTTAAAGTTGAACTACTTTGTTAAAAATTCATTTTATTGCTTGAAGAATGAACTATTTGGTAAAAAATTCGATTTTGTTGTTGTTGTTGAAAATTGAGTTTTTTAACTGAAAATCAACCTGTTCAACCTTCTTTCATTTAAAATTTAACTGTTTAGTTGAAAATTGATGTATTTTGTTGTAAATTTCCCTTTTTTTCGAAAAATTAATCTTTTGGCTTGAAAAACTACTTTTCGGAAAATTGAACTATTTTGTTTCAAAATAATTGCTTGTTTGTTAAATATCAATTTTTTAAACTGTCAATTTAAATATTTCATTTTCAGTTGAAAACTTATTAATTTTAGTTCAAAAATACACAATATGGTTAAAAAAAATTCAACGAGTTCGTTGAAAATCTATTTCTTTAGCTAAAAATGTATCTATTTGATTTATAAATTTATTGTTACTATTATTATTAATTTAAATTTTAATGATTGAATTTGTCATTGGAAGTTCATTTTTTTTGGAGTTGTACTACTTTGTTAAAATTAAATTTTATTGTTTGAAGAATGAACTATTTTGTTAAAAATACAATTTTGTTGTTTAATTGGAAAATTGAGTTTTTAAACTGTAAGTTTACGGGTTGTATTTTTTTTTGTTACAAATTCAACGATTGGGTTGAAAATTGATGTATTTAGCTGTCAATTTGTCTTTCTGGTTAAAAATTAATCTTCTGCCAGGAAAAACTACTTTTATGATAATTGAACTATTTTTTTTACAAATTCGTTTTTTTGTTTAGTATAAAATTTATTGACTCCAAATTTAAATTTAAAAATCATTTTATTGGTTGAAGATTGAACTTCTTTTTCTTTATTGAAAACTAAGTATTTTAACTGGAAATTTACCTATTCTATCATTTTTAGTTAAAAATTCAAGTAATTGGTTGAAAGTTGATGTACTTTATTAAAATGTTTTCCTTTTTGGTAAAAAATTGAACTTCTTCATTAAAAATTAGAATAATTGATTCAAACTGGAGCTGGTTTGTTAAAAATTTATTTAATTAGTTGAAGATCCATCTTGTTTGTTTAAAATTTAACTACATTCTTAAAACTTCTTTTTTTGTTGTTGAAAGTAAATTTTTTTTAATCGCCAATTTAAATATTCCACGTTTGAATAAAGATTAATTTATTTTAGTTTGAAATTATTATAGGTTTCAGGTATTTTGTTCAAAGTTCGTTCTTTTTGATTAAATTCAACTCATTTTGATTTAAAATTAAAATCTTTTTTTGATTGAAATATCAACTATTATGTTTTTGTTGAGAATTATTAATTTTGTATTAAACATTCATTTTCTTTGTTGAAAGTTTATCCTTATTGTTGAAAATTAACTTTTTTTTGAGGATTCATCATTTCAATAGAAAGGCAAAAAAATTTAATTAATAATAAATTAATAAAACCCATTAAGAGAATCTAAATATTTTTAGTTGAAAGTTAATTCTATTCAAATGAAAGAATAAATACATTTCTGGTTGAGAATTTATCTCTTTTGGTTAAAATTTCACAAATTGGATAAGGATAATTTTTTTTAAATTAGTTATTTTTGGTTAAGAAGTAGTTTTTTTGTTGAAAAATAATTTTCTTCAGTAAAAATTTAACTAATCCATTTTTTGGCTGAAAATTCATTTGATTAGCTTAAGATTGAACTAGTTTGTGAAAAATTCACATTTTTGGTAGAAAATGAATCTTCTTGACAGAAAATTCATCTACTTGGTTAAAAATTTAAATATTTGGCAAAAAATTACCTTTTCTTAAAAAATTAATATTTTCGGGTTAAAGCATTAAGCTCTTCTGTAGAATATTTATCTCTGTTGGAAAAAATTCATCTTATTTGGTAGAAATAGCAACTGGTTGAAAATTAACCTTATTTGATTCAGGGGTTCAAATACTTGGTTAAAACTAATTTTTGTGCTAAAAATTTAATTTGACATATCTGAAATATACAAAAATCTTTTTGAATTTTCTCAAGCATGTAAGAAAAATAGTAGATATACAACTTTAAAAACAAAAAAATGAAGAAATAAATTTTTTTTTTAATTTTCAACGTGTAATGAAAATTGTTTTTTTTTTCGTGGAAAAGAAGAGATGCACTCGCGCGTAGCGCGTGATTGATGATTCTAGTATCAAGTACACTGACAAACCTTTTTGATTGGTCAAGAAAAAGTTTGGTTGTCCCTAATTAATTTTTTGATATCCATAAGAGCGAAAAAAGCGTTTAGTTAAATGAAACAAATTATTTTGTTGAATCGCTTAATCAATCTAGCTAATTTTGGTTTTAATTGATTTAAATTTTATTTTCTTAAGAAAATTTCTTCTCTTTTTCTTCTCTAAAAAATTTGACCCATCTATCAACTAAACCTTTTGTAAAACCAGTTTTCTGACAGAATAGATCATTTGAATTGTAATTAAGATGTCTTCTTGATGATCTAGACCAAGAGAGCTTTGGTACCATTTGTCATTTCTGTTTTATGCTCTAAGATAAGCTAGTTTATAAGATGATTTAGATTTTCAAATAATTTTATTAAAATAATTTAGTTATGGTAACTTTCTTTTCTTCATGCTATTCAAAAATTCGTCTAAATCTTTCACCTTCTCATCATATGATGATACATTTTTCTGGCAAGATTATTTTGTAACGAAGACATCAGTTTTATTTATTTATTTTTGTTATTGTATAAAAAATAACACTTAAAACAATGAATTTGAAACAAATATTTAGTGGGATGCTATTAAATATGGAAACAAAGTCTAAGCAAATTATTGAACTGTTTGTAGGTACATATTGATGGGTTTGAGAATGTATTTAAGTTCCCAAGTATTTTATTATAAGCGTGATAGTGGTTACGGAAACTTTTTTAAAAATATTTACAATACATTTAGCTAAACTGTAAGTTGTAGAAGATTTAGATTTTCAAATATTTTTATCAAAATTATTTTGTTACCGTAATTCTTATTTTCTTCGTCTTATTAAAAAATTCGTCAAAATCTTTGATTTTCTTATCATAGGATAAGAATTCTTATGACAATATTCCCTTGTAACCAAGACGTCAGTACAAATTACCATTAAAAACATTTTTATCGGCTATTAACAATTTATTCTTAGTTATTTGTGTTAAGTTATAGAAAATAAGTTTTTCTAAAATGCAATCTAAGGAAAGATCTAGTGGGATGCTACCAAATATCGAAACAACATCTAAGGAAAGTATTGAATGGGTTTTAGATATATTTATTTTTCAAAGAATATATTTAAGTTTCAAAGTATTGTTAATAAACGAACTATTTCTTATGAATTCTCGTTTTAAAATACATATTGTTGGAACCATCTAACATTTATGTTTTAATAAAGAATAGAACTTCTAAGAATGTTTTAAAAAGTTTGATCAAACACTCAGAAAAATATTTGTTTAAATAAAACACGCGTTGGTTTGTCCCCACATGAAAAATTGAATTTGGTTTAGATAAATTGGTTTTAGTTACATAGTGGCATGTTTGAATCAAATTGATTTTGTGTAAATCAAAAAAACATTCGTTTGAACCTATATCAGAGACAGAATTTGTTCGATTCAAACAAACAGTATTCTTAGTGTAGCCATTTCCATTAGCTGCTATAAGATAAAATAGCATATAACATGATTTGGGGTTTCAAATCTTTTCGCTCCAATAATTTTGTCAGCAAAATTTTTTTTCTTCATGTTATTCAAAAATTCGTCTAAAATTTTTGATCTTCTGATGATAGGATGATAAGTTCTTCTGGGAATCTTCCCTTGTAACGGAGCCGTTAGTACACAGAACTATTGGAAACAGTTCTAGTGGCTATTAACAATTCATTTTTAGTTATTTTTGTTATTTTATCAAAAATAACTTTTACGCCAAGGAAATCGAAAGCAAGATCTATTGGTATGCTATTAAACATCGATACAAAGACTAAGAAAATTATTGAATGTGTTCGAAGGTACATTGATGTTTCTTAAAAATATATTTAAGTTCCT
Source organism: Acraspis erinacei (assembly GCA_035041075.1). Lineage (NCBI taxonomy): Eukaryota > Metazoa > Arthropoda > Insecta > Hymenoptera > Cynipidae > Acraspis > Acraspis erinacei. The sequence goes on along the minus strand of JAWWLR010000155.1, from coordinate 12,757,365 downwards.
GAGAATGTTGTTATAAATGAACTGGTGCTTATGGAAACTCGTTTTGAAACATTTGCAATAAATTAAGATAAGCTGGAATCAGTCGAATCAAACTGAGAAACAATCAGTATCTAATTGATATTTGGTTTGTGAAATTTTGGGAGAACATAAGCTTTTGCTTGAATTGATCGCTGATTTTTGCATTTAATAGGTATGCCTTTAAATTTATTTTTAATTGTTGGTAACATACGAATATTTATGTTCTTATACAGAATATCAGCCCCGATAATGTTTTGAACAATTTTATCAACACACTCAAAAAAATATTTGTTTCATCCCATACCAGAGAAAGAATTTTTACTTTTAGCGGATACATCAGAACACTGTACCATTGAAAAAGGTTCTAGTGGCTATTAACAATCCATTTTAAGTTATTTTTGTTAGGTTACAAAAATAAGTTTTCCTTCAATTTAATCTAAAGCAAGACCTAGTAGGATGCATAAGCTTTTGCTATAAGGCTATTGTGAGTTTTTAAACGGTATCCAAATTGATCATTAATTAACATATTGTTTCTCCATACAATAACTATATTATTACATTTATTTTTAGTTGTTTGAACTATACTAGCGTTCATGTTTTCAATAGTTTTATCAAAACACTCAGCAAAATGTTGGTTTGACTCAAACCAACATTTCTAACTCTCTATATCAAAGATAGAATTTTTTGATTTCAATAACATTTGTCAGAGTTACATAATGGCGCGTTTGAATTAGATACATTTTGTTGAAGGAAAAAATATCTGTTTGACCCTATACCAAAGAAATAATTCCTCTGATAAAAACGAAAATTATTTTAAGTGTAGTCATTTGCATGACCTGTTATAAGATAAGATAGTTTATAAGGTGAGTTGGTTGTCCATTGGAAACAGTTTTAGTTGCAATAATCTGTAAGTTATAAGAAATAAGTTTTTTTTTCAATGCAATCTACAACACGATCTATGAGAATGCTATCAACCATCGTCTCAAAGTCTACAGATTTTAGGTACATTGGTTTTTCTAGCATATATTTAAGTTCCCAAGTATGTTCATATAAAAGTACTAATTTGAACCTAGTAAGTTAATCTATTATTTTCCCATATAATAACTATATTATTACACTTATTTTCAGTCGATGGAACTATACTAGTTTTGATGTTTTTATACAGAATATCATTCCGAAGTTGTAAAAAATGAGTTTTCCCTTAATGCTATCTAAAACAAGATCTATTTAGATGCTATCAAGCATCGTCCCAAAGTCTATGGTGTTTGGGTACATTATTGTTTCTTTATAATATATTTAAGTTCCCAAGTATTTTGTTAAAAGCGAACTAGTGTTTAGGGAATCTCGTTTTAAAATATTTGCAATATATTGAGATAAACTGAAAGCAGTGCAGCTAACTTTAGAAACAATAAATCTCTAAGTGACATTTGGTTTGTCGACTTTTGGGAGAACATAAGCTTTTGCTATACCGCTATTGCTTTTCCATTTAATAGTTACGTCATTAAATTTATTTTCAATTGTTGAAACCATATTGGTTTTTATGTTTTTACACAGAATATCATTCTTAAGAATATTTTCCACAGTTTTATTGTTCATTCAAGAAAAATTTGGATTCAAACAAATATTATTCTAAGTCTTGTCATTTCTATTAGCTGCTACAAGATAAGATAGATTGCAAGATGATTTTGATTTACAAATCTTTTTATTAAAATTGTTTTGTTATTGTAACTTTTCTTCTTAGCGTGATTAAAAAATTCTTCTAAAACTATGATCTTCTCATCATAGGATGAGAACTTCTTCTGGCAATATTCCCATGTAACGGAGACGTCATTCGTCATAAATGATGTATCGATAGTTACATCACGAAAGAATATCGATGTCTACTCGTGTCGACTGGAAACACGGCGGGGTTTCTTATTAGGCGACGAATCACGAAAATCGGAAGGGTTACCATACCGATTCTGAGAATAACAGGGGAGAAGCTACAGGTCGCCCATTGCCATCCTTTGGATTTCGACTCAGCTTGGATGAATTATGTTCCAAACCTTACACTAAATTCCTACCTTGCTCGCCTCTCGAATCACGCACGGTAGCTAAAATCCTTCGGGAACAAAAATTAAAACTCGTCATTAATAGCCGATAAATCATTTTCTAGAAATATCTTATTAAAATATTATGAAGGTTCGAATGTTTTTTATTGGTGAAATTCAATGATTTAAAACGCGCGATTTCTTTTGCTTGTTTAAAGTAAGTAAGCTAATATGGCGCACTTTAAAAAATTCAGGCTATTAAAAAAAATTAACCCACCCCTTCGTTAGGTCAATTTTTTTTATTTGATTTTATAAACGCCTGAAATAAAGAAGAATACATACAAAATTAATATTTTAACAGACTTTAAATTTCAAGGTGCAGGTTTTTATAACAGGGAATATAAAATGATTTTCCCACAAATAGGGGAATAAAAATTAGTTTTTTTTTAAAAGCTATACATTTTGAAACGAAATATCCGAATTTTGAACAAGAATGGAAAAAAGTTTTCACTAAATTGTTGGATTTTAAGCCAAAAAGGCCAATGGTTTACAAAACCATTGGTCAAGAAAAAATACGAAATTTAAAAAAAGTTATTTTTCTAACAAATGGTTGAACTTTTGACTATAATAGTTAACTTTTTAATAAAATACATGCACTTTCAATACAAATAGATGAATTCTCAAACGAAAAACAGAATAATCGTTATAATTTTAACCAAAGAGGATTCTAATTTAAAAACAAACACAGCTAAATTCAATTTGAAAAAAATACAACTTTTCAACAAAATACACAAAGTACAGTAACTTCAAAGTACACTGTAATTAAATTTCCTTTTTTTTTGTTAAACATTCAACTACTTGATGGAAAGTTAAAGTACTTCAATTAAAAATTCAACTATTTTTCGAAAGTTTCTTTTTTGTTTTGAAAAATAATTTTTTGACAGCAAAATTTAATTATTCCTTTTTTGTATCGCAAACTTTTGTTGTGGTTGAAAATCCAACTATTTGGTTCAAAATCTATAAAGTTTATAGAAATTTCGTCTTTTTTGGAAGAAAATTAATCTTCTTGATTGACAGTTTATTTTTTTGTTGGAAATTTAACGCTTTGACTGAAACTCAATTTAGTTTGTTGAAAACTATACAATTTTCTTAAAAATTATCCTTTTTGTTTAAAAAGTCAACCGGGTTATTAAAACAAAACACTACCAATACATTTTATAATTTAATTGACTTAAATTCCATCAAAATTAATATTTTCCAAAAAATGTTGTGTTTATAAATTTGGTAAATTTTGAAGTTTATACTATAAGAAATTATAGCCATGGACAAACGCTGAAACTTAATTCTATTGCCATACATTTTTCTTTTATATTTATTTTCACAAAAATTAATGTTGTTGCAGAACCGGGTAGAGGCCAAAACTTAAATTAAAAGATAATAATAGTAAATTATTAGTAACATTCGTGATGAAAATCCTATTATATTTTTGGTTCGCAATTCATCACATTTGGTTAGAAAGTCGAGAATTTGATTTAAACTTTGTTTATTTTGTTGTAAATGCAACTATTTTCTTAAAAAGTTTTTTTTTTGTTTTTAAAAATTATTTTTGTAGTTGTAGATTCATTTCCTTGGTTGAGAAATTAACTATTCCATTTTTATAAAATTATTCTTCTGTGTTAAAAAATCATCTTTTGGGTTGAACTCTTTTGTTGAAAATTACTTTTTTTAAGATTTAAAAAATGCATGCATTCTATTAAAAATTCGTCCTTTTTGGTCGAAATTAACCTTTACGGTTGAAAAATCTTCCATTTGATAAAAATGCAATTGATTGGGTCTAGAAAAATCTGGTTTGTTTGAAGAGTCAACAATTTGGCAAAAAATTAATATACTCTGTAAAAAATGAACTTTTTTAAATAAAAAAAATTCTTGTTGAAGATTTAAATTTTGGTAGAACATTAATTCTTGATGTTATTAAAAATGATATTTTCGAGTTCCACTGATTTTTGGATGATTCGCCTTTTGGGGTTTAAAATTAATTAATTTCGTTAAAAACTAATGTACTTTAATCTAGGATCAAAAATTAACTACTAAGTTAAAAATTCATCCTTTTTAATCTTTCGGGTTAAAAATCATCTTTTAGGTTGAACTGTTCTGTAAAAAATTACTTTTTTCAGATTTATCATTTTCGTTGAAAATTCAACTCTTACTTTGATAATACTTATTTTGTTGAAAATTCTTTTTTTTCGCTTGATAAATAATGTTTTTAACTAATTATATTAATTTTCCATTTTTGGTTGAAAAATAATATTTTTATTGAAAATTGATCGGGTTAAGTTCAGGATTTAACAACTTGGTAGACAAATTACTTAGAAGAAAATTAAGTTTCTCGTTAAGAATTAATATATTTACGTTTTGAATTAACCTATTTGGTTAAAAATTAAACTTCTAGATGAATCGATTGACCTATAATAATAATAATGCAGTTTACTGAAGAGTAAGGAATTTTCGTTCTTTTATAATATTTGAAAAATATCTTTTAAACAGAAAAACTTCGTAAAAAATCATCGAGATGAGAAAGGGATAGGGTGCGACGGAACTTTCCCTTTTCTTGCTCTAAAAATTACTATTTCAAATACAAACCTTTATTTCTCTGATTTGTTATTTTATTTTCAAAATTTGTTGTATTATGTTGTGATTTTGTATTTTATTGTACATTTATATATTGAAATCGTTAAAAATGATAAGTTTAGTTTATATAGGGGAGAATAGTCCTAAGTTGGCACAGTAAGAATTTTTATCGAAAACGTAGGGTCTTTAGCCAGGTACCACGATCTTTTATCCAGAATTACATGTAGTTCGAAGCAAGTGAAGAAATCGATTATCAATTTTTCAAATTGGTGGTCCTAAGCCGGCACTCCTGGTCCTGAGTCGGAACATAGTTTCTTCTGCTCAAATGCAAGAAAAAGGGCAAGTTATGTAAGTTTTAGGAGGAAATTTTCAAATTCAAACCATTTATAAAAAAAAAAAATGTAGAATATTGTAAGATTTTATTTGTAGAATGGAAACATGTGTCCATTACAATAATGAAAATCGTCAAGGAAGAAAAATGCAGGTAAAAGACAGCGACACTAAAAAAACTAACATGAGACTAGTGATATGGAATTAAAACACACAAATAACAAATAAATCAACACAAAAAAAACAAGGTGCCGACTCAGGACCACCATTCTGGTACCGACTCAGTACCACTACGAATATTTACACATTTCATGCTATTACGCACACGAAAAAAATCACGCTGTCAAGTGAGAACTAAAGTGACAATTGTCAGCGTAAATTACATTGTAAATTACATTCATCTCTATCACGCTCTCATGCGACGAATCCACAGTGCCGACTTAGGACCACTCACTCTCTCCTATTATTTAAAAAAAAATCAGAAAAGTCAGAAAATTAATATTGTTTGTTTAAAATTCAATATATATTTCGACTTGAAATCTTCGGAATTTTAAGGGTTTCTTACTTCATACAATATAGCATTTACGTTAATTTCATTTGAAAGAATTTAGACCTCTATTATTACCTTTTCTTCGTGAAAAAGAACCCTATGTCATAGATTTTAATAGAATTTTCGGTCGCGTAATTGGAGGGGGGGGGGTT
>JAWWLR010000155.1:12701161-12714896 GCA_035041075.1 Acraspis erinacei | reverse complement strand
ACTCAACCTTTTCCCTTCCTTTTCGAATCACTTTTTTACCAAGACAAGTTCTCTTTAAAAATTTGTTCATTGAAAAAAATTTGTTGGAACGAAATGGGCTTTGTTCATTGAAAAAAATGGTTTAGCTGTCCCAGCTAAAAGCTTAGCTGGATTTTGTCTTCCAAGAAAAAATAGCTGTGTCATCTACATTTCTAGCTCTTCGAGCTAAATTTTCCATCTAGAAATTATCTTGCTAATTTATCTAGATTATTTCTTGATGGCCAATGTAGCTGAAATGGCTATAAATTTAGGTGCCATAGCTATATTTTATTGGAAGACGAAATCCAGCTAAACGTTTAGCTGGCTCCGCTAAACCATTTTTTTCAGTGTTGTACAAAATAATTTGATTAATTTCATGTTCAAATTTTTGAAAAACCTTCTCTATGTACAGAATTACTCTGGATTACCCAATATTACTCCATATTGGATAGGATTACTCTGGATTATATAAAATTATGGTGGAGTATCCGGCCCAAAAAATACTCACATCATTTTTAATCTGAAAAGGATTCTTTCAATTGTTAAATTTTCTATAAAATAGATGAAATTTTATCTGAATAGTTAAGTTTGCAACCAAAAAAATAATTTTATACCGTCAAAGACGTTACATTTGAAATTTAAAAAAATAATTTTTTACTATAAAAAATAATTTTCCGCAATCGAGTTAAATTTTCGAGTTGAATTTGCAGCCAAGAAAGATAAATTTTTAACCAAGAATATTATTTTTCTACCAAAAAAGACGAATTTTTAATAAAATACATGAATTTTTGAAGGCAAAATTAATTGTTAGCCAAATACACAAATTTTTAACTCAAAAAATGACATTTTCACAACATTTTTAATTTTTATAAAAACTAGATTAATTTCAACGGCGTAATTAATTTCTTCACCAGAAACATTTATTTGCTACTTAAAAGATTGATTTTCTACCCAATAAAATTTATGTAACCAAGTATTGGAATTTTAAACTAAAAAGATCAATTTTCAGACAAATAGTTTGGTTTTATTCTAAAAAACATTAATTTTAAACCAAAAGTAAGGTTTTCATTAAAAAAAATTAATTTTACAAATAAAAAAATAAATAAATAAAAATTTCCAACAAAATATTTAAATGTTCAAGCAAAGAGAATAATTGAAAACCAAAAAGATAATTTTGTTTTACCAAAAGAGACCAATTTATCACAAAATATTTGAATTATCAAATCAAAAAAAGTTAACTGCTAACCAAATATTTCAATTCTCTACCAAAGTAGCTGCATTATTAACCAGTAAAATCAAATTTTCAAGAAAACTGAAATTTTGTACCAAAAAGATCAATTAAATACCAAAAATAGGAAAGTTTCAGTTTAATTAAAAAAAATTAATTTTTTACCGTCAAAAAAATTTTTCAACGAAGTAGTTCAATTCTCAACCAAAGGTATGTGACTTTAACTAAAATGTTTTAATTATAATTTAAAAAAAATTAATTTAAAAACAAAAATAACGAGACTGTAAGAAAATAGATAAATCTACAACCAATCAAATGCTTTTTTAATAATTTAATTATCAAGTATGGGTGATTGACTGAAAATTTAATTTTGAACAAAAACGTGAATTTTCAAGCAAAAATGACTTTTTTCTTAAAAAGAAGAAATTTCTAACAGAATATATTAATTTTGAATGAAGAAAAACCAATTTTCAGTTTAAAAAATTAACTTTTAACAACAAAAAGTGAATTTTAAACTGAAATAATTACATTTTTAATAACAAATAAATGTTCAGCTTAAAGACGATGTCTCAAAAAAATATTTAAATTCACTGCAAAATAAAATTAATTTTTAGAAACTTATTTAAAATTGTAATCCAATCAGGTGATTTTTCAAAACTTAAATAGCGAATCTTCAACAAAATTTTTAAATCTACAACCACTAAAATTATTGTTCAATAATTGCATTATAAAAATGTGTGATTTACTGAAAAATTAATTTTTCACAAATAAGAATTATTATTAAGCAAAAAATTCATTTTTTCTAAATAGAAGATTTTTTTGAAATAATATTAATTTTGACGAAGAAACACAAATTTTCATAAAAAATGAAATAGGTACATTTTCAGTTAATAAATTTATTTTCAACAAATAAAATAAAAAATTTTTCACAAGGCACTTCAACTTTAAACAAAGTTGTTGAATTTCCCACAAAGTAGATTAATTTTTCACTAAATAGTTGAATTTTCTACCGAACATATTTTGTAGAAAATTCATCTTTTTTAGTTAAAAATTCGAATAATTAGATAAATTTCATGTATTTTGTAGCTAACTCGTCTTTTTGGCTAAAAAATAATTCTCTTGGGTAAAAAATAAACCTTTCGTTAAAAATTCATATTTTTAGTTTAATTCTGCTTGAAAACTGGTTTCTTTTTTCTTCAAAATTAGTTTTTTAAACTAGAAATTTAACGAATCCATTTTTGGTTCCAAAATTTTTTCTTAGTTAGAAATTCATCTTTTTTGTTCGAAAATGATCCTTCTTGTTAAACTCTTTCTTTTTAATATTCGACTTTTGTTACATATTCCAATTTTTGTGTGGAATTAATCTCTTCTGGCTGAAGATAAACTTTTGTGTTGGAAATAAAATAAAAAATAACCCATTTTTTGAACAAAAGCATAAATTAAATTTAAAAATTGTAATTTTCAACTGCCTTACAGGACGTTTGTTCCTGTCCTCTATTTTCTTCAAACTCAGGAAGTGGCCAAGCGGGAGATTTCTGTGCTGCTGAATAAAAAACCCATAAAAATGATCGGTTTAGTAACTTCAGTTTTGCCCTTTACTCTGATGTTAAATTTGGTCGATGTTACTAGTCAAATAATTATTGGGAAATGAAGAAAAAAAATTTCCGCGGCCCGGATTTGAACCAGGAGCGCCACTATTTACGACTAAAAAGTTTAACCGAGCTACAGGAGATCGCTTCTTGTTCTACCTATTTCACAGGTTGATTCAATAATTAATTCCAATCAGATTAATTCCCGAATTTTAATAAATGCTCTACTCGTGCATAGTAGCGTTACGGGTTCAAATCCGGGTCGAGGCAGATTTTTTATCGTTTCTTCAAAAATTATTTGACCAGTAGAATCGAAAAATTTAAAATCGGAATTTTAATAATTAACCTGGACGACAACCTAACATCAATTCTTTAGATAGTGATCATTGTTGCCGGAAACGAGACATTAATTTCTCGAGGGAGAAAAAGAGATTTTTGTCTGACTAATTAGACCCTATTGCAGTAATTACCTAAGCGAATTATTGCACTTCTGATGAATTTAATGCGCACATCTGAAAGAGTGTTGCAAAAAAAGATGCGGTAGAATTATAATTTGGATTTGATGGCTAATTGTATTCAAGATGTAATAATATCAAAACAGAACCAAATTTAAAATCAACTCCTCAGATCTTTTTAGAAAAATTATTAATGTATTTTTTAACTAAAATTTTTTTCGCAAAATAACTGAATTTTTAATACAAAAATGTTCAATTACAAGAAAAAAATGATTTTCAACCAAATAGTCTAATGTTCAATCCAAAAAGCTGAATTTTTTAAAAAAATAGGAACTTTTGCATCTAAAATTTGAATGTTCAACAATAAAGTTAATTTTGTATTTATACAGTTGAAAATTCTAGTAAAGAAAAGAATTTCAAACCATGAGCATTAATTTTCTAACAAAAAAGATGAATTTTAAACAAAAAACTGTTGACTTTATAGAAACAAAAAATAAGAATTTTTAATTACATAATTGAATTGTCAACTAAGGCAATTCAATTTTTAACCAAACATTTACATTTTTAACCAAGAAAGATCAAATATATACCAAAAAATTTAATTTTGTACAAAAAAAGAACAATTTGTCCCAAGAGAGCGGAATTCGAAAAATAATATTAATTTACAACAAAAGGTTGAATTTTCAAATACAAAAAAGTTAATTTTTTAATAAAAGTTAAATTTTAAATCAAAAAGAAAAAGTTTCAATGAAAAGGATTAATTTTCTGCCAAAGAGATCAATTTTAAACAAAATAGTTCAATTTTCTACCAAGTTGATGAATTTTCAACTCAAATGATGATTCTTTTACCGAAAAAATAACTTTTTGACAAAATAGTTCAACTTTTTACCAATTACTTATATTTTTGAGAAAAAATATCAATTTTTAAACAGAAACAAATGATTGATATTACAACCATAAAATATTTAAAATTTAAAGGATAAATAGTTTTATTAAACTGAAAGAACAAATTTTGTATCAACAAAACAAAACAATTGGATTTTCATCCAAACATTTAAATTTAAAAAGAGTGATTTTAAACTCAATAGTTATATTTTCAACCAAATGGAATAATTTTTTACCGGAAAAGATGAATTAAAAAAAAATTTCAAATTTTTAACCAGAGGAATCATTTTTCAACTAAAATGAATAATCTTCAACCGAAAAAATAACTTTTCAAGAAAGTAGACCAACTTTTAATGAAATAGTTAATTTTTCAAAATATTAACCAAAAATTTAAAGCTGATACTCGAACCATAAAATATTCGAATTTAAAACCAAAAATAGTTTAATTTAAAAAAAATAAACAAAATTTAACAAGAAAATTTATTTTTGACCAAAAAATACAAATCTTCTGCCGAAATAACCTTCCTTCAAACTCAGGAAGTGGCCAAGCGGGAGATTTCTGTGCTGCTGAATAAAAAACCCATAAAAATGATTTTATGATTTATTTATGATTATATTATATATATTATATATATTATGATTATATATTATATATATATTATATTATATTATATTATATTATATTATTTATGATTATATTATATTATATTATATTATATTATATTATGATTATATTATATATTATATAATTATATATGATTATATTATATTATATATTATATATAATATTATTATTTATTTATGATTTTATTTTTTTTTTAAATGAATTTAACTGTTCAACTTTTAAGTCAGAAATATGAATTCTTAACAATAAAAGTTATTTTTTAATCCAATAGATGAATTTTCTAGCAAACAGATGAATTTTCAATCAATCTAAAAATCTTAATTTTTAACAAATTTTATTTTCAAATAAATAGTTGAATTGTCTACCAAATTATCGTATTTTTTTCCAAAAAGAAGAGTGCTTCAAAATAGTTAAATTTTGAACTTGAAAAAAATTTTGCTAGCGAACTGCTAAATTTTTAGGAAAAAGCACAAGAATAATGGTAAATTGTTCAAAAAAATTTCTCTTATTTAAAATATAATTATCTCTTATTAAAAAAATGTTCCAGTTTAAAACAACAATATACCTTAACATTTTCCGCAAATTGAGAATTTTCCATAACTAAAAATTCTCATTTTAATGACTGGATAATATTCTGAACAATCTTCAACTTTATTAAATAAAATATCAATTTTTCAAGAAAAAGACTGACATTAAAGAACCAAAAATGGATCCAAGAGATTATTCAATATCGTAAAAAATAGGCTTACTACATCGGTCTACTTTAAAACAGCCTTCTGCAGTGTATTGCTGCCCATGGCTATTTTAACCCATAAGACTTTAAAATTAAATTACTAATTAAAAACAACGGTAAAGCAACTTTTAAAATTAACTTTGATATCAATTTCTCAACTCATTATTTTCGTGCAATTTTTTAATACTTTTCACGCTCGAGATGATTCAATATCGGAAAAAATAGGCTTACTACATCGGTCTACTTTAAAACAACCTTTTGCAGTGCATTGCTGCCGATGGCTATTTTAAAGCACAAGACTTTAAAATTAAATTTCTAATTAAAAACAACGGTAAAGAAAATTTTAAAATTAACTTTTATATAAATTTCTCAACTCATTATTTTCGTGAAATTTCTTAATTCGTTTCACGCTGGGGATTATTCAATTTCGGAAACAATAGGCTTACTACATCGGTCTAATGTAAAACAACCTTTTACAGTTTATTGCCGTCCATGACCACTTTAACCCATAAGACTGTAAAATTAAATTAATAATTAAAAACAACGGCAAAGCAATTTTTAATATCAAATTGTATACAAATTTCTCAACTCATTATTTTCGTGCAATTTTTAATACTTTTCACGCTCGAGATTATTCAATATCGGAAAAAATAGGCTTACTACATCGGTCTACTTTAAAACAACCTTCTGCAGTGCATTGCTACCGATAGCTATTTTAACCCACAAGACTTTAAAATTAAATTATTAATTAAAAACAACGTAGACGCAATTGTTAATATCAAATTGTATACAAATTTCTCAACTCAAATTTCTCAACTTTCCTGCAATTTTTTTAGACTCTTCACGCTCGAGATTATTCAGTATAGGAAAAGATAGGCTTACTACATCGGTCTACTTTAAAACAACCTGCTGCAGTGCATTGCTACCGATGGCTATTTTAACCCAAAAGACTTTAAAATTAAATTATTAATTAAAAACAACGTAGAAGCAATTGTTAATATCGAATTGTATACAATTTTCTCAACTCATTATTTTCGTGCAATTTTTTTTATACTTTTCACGCTCGAGATTATTCAGTATAGGAAAAAAATAGGCTTACTACATCGGTATACTTTAAAACAACCTTCTGCAGTGCATTGTCGCCCATTGCTATTTTAAGCCATAATATTTTTAAATTAAATTAATAATTAAAGAATTCGGTAAAGAAATTTTTAAAACTACCTTTTATATAAATTTCTCAACTCATTATTTTCGTGACATTTCTTAATCCGTTTCACGATGGGGATTATTCAATATCGGAAAAAATAGGCTTACTACATCGGTTTAATGTAAAACAACCTTTTACAATTTATTGCAGTCAAGGACCACTTTAATCCATCAGACTTTAAAATGAAATTAATAATTAAAAACAACTGTGAAGTAACTGTTAATGTCAAATTGTATGCAAATTTTGTCATCTCATTATTTTTGTCTCTAAATGTTAATCAAAATTTAGTAAATTTACTGTAAAAGTTACTGAGTTTCGTTTTCAACAACCTAATTTCGTAAGTTTCAGTTACTTAAATATACTAAATGTCTGGGAATTTTCTGAACATTTCTAACAATGAAGGTTAACTTTTCACACAAATTTTTATTTTCATTTGCACAATAATTATTGTTATTTTTTGTTATTTACATAAAGTCTCAATCTCTCGATCTAAGTTCAACTCTTCGATTTTAAACGGTTATTATTTATTCGACAGATCCGTTCCGGGTGAATATTTCACATACCTGTCATTATTTAAATTTATTAGAAATCTGATGGCCCGCGCGAAACCTGTAGTTAGCGCCCTTGGAAGAGCGTTATGGGAGGAGTGCAGATCTGAACGCGTTTAAAATGGATTAACAGATTACTACCTCTAAATAACAAAATTAATATTCATACAGAATCCACGATTCTTATTCTTATTTTTATTTTATTTTATTAGAATCCACGAAATTATAATTAAAATGCATTTAATTATTAATTATCCTCTGTAGCTTCCATTATCTCCCCAAAAGAGAAATTTATTTTGGTTCCAAATTTTGAATACAAAAATTCTAAGGAACTTTTCTAAGAATTACAGATTAACTTCAATGTTTATTTAAAATATTATTCTTTAGTCTATAAATTATATAAACTATATATTGATAGAACCCCATAAGAATATCCAACAATTTCTTGCGGAAAGTTAATTCTTCTGGATTGAAAAACCTGCTAATGAATTCGCGGTTCTGAATGCAACTTTTTTAGTTGAAAATTTTATCATTAGGTGAAAAATTAAATTATTTTATGGAAAATTTAATAAGATTGTTTAAAATTTGTACTTCTTGGCTGAAAATTTAACTTTTTTATTTAACATTCGTCAACTTGGCTTGAGCATTCAACAGCTTGATTCCAAGCTTTTTTCTTTCTGGAATTAAAATTTTCTTTTTGTTTAAAATTCAACTATTTTGTTGAAAATTAATCTTTTTGGTTCAAAAATACATCTTTTTCTGTAGAAATTTGACATTTTTTGGTTAAAAATATAACTTTTAGGTAGAAAATTAATCTGCTTCGATTGAAAAAAAATGTTTTTTGAAAATTTGAATTTTGTGGTTGAAAATTTAACTAATTTGTGAAAAATGCATAATTACGGTTGAACACTTCAACAATTTGAAAAAAAATTAACTCTTGGCCGAGAATGTATATAATTTTGTTAAAAGTTCGCCTTTATTGGTTAAATCCAACTGTTTTTATTTTTCGTGTTTAAATATTATTTGCTTCTTTTCTGTAAAAAATTAATCTAATTGGTTTAAAGTTCAACTATTTCGTTGAAAATTTAGGAACTATGTTGAAAATTAATTTTGGTTTGTTAAAATTTTATCTCTTTGGTTAAAAATTCATCTTTTGATTGAAAATTAAAATATTTGATTGAACATTCAACTGTTTTGTTACGAGCTTTTTTTGGCTTGAAAATTAAAATTTTTGAAGATTTCTTTCACTTATTGACTGAAAAACAATGTTAGCAACAAATAAAAAATTGGAATTAACTCATATTTAGGTAATGAAAATTGGTATTTTTTTAATTAAAATTCAACTATTTTGTTAGAAAATGAACTGTTTGTAGATAATTAATTTTTTTTTGAAATTTGGTCTTTTTGTTCAAAATTTGTTATTCTTTTATTAAAAGATTCTTTTGTTTTGTTTATGATTCATCATACTGTTTGAAAATTCATCTGTTTTGTTGAAATTTTAAATCTTTTGTTGAAAATTGATATTTTTAATTCGTTGAAATTTAACTATATTGCAGAAAATTTGTTATTTAGTTTGTTTAAAATTAATTTTTTTAAACTGTAAATGCAATTTTTCTATCTTTGGTTGAAAATTTATATTTTTTGTTTAAAATTCGTCCTCCCCGGTACAAAACATCCTATTTTTATATTTCCTCTATTTTGATTAAAATTGCAAGTGTTTGGTTGGAAATTAACGTGTTTGTTGACATTCTTTTTTTTCTGATTAAAAATTAAACTGTTTAACAAAAAACTTCACCTTTTGGCTTAAAGTTTAAAAATTTAGATGCAAGTTTTCTTCTTCTTTGATTAAAAAATCTTTCTTTGTTAAAAATTGGTTTTTAGATTGAAATTTAATTCGTTCACTTAAAATTTAACTTTTCCATTTTTGTTTGAAAATTTATCTTTTTATTTTTTTTTAATTCGTGAATTTGTTTTTGAAATTTTTTTGTAGAAAATTAATATTTTGGATTAAAACCTCCTCTTTCTGGCATGAAATGCACCTAATTTCGATGAAATGTTATCCTTTCGATATAAAAACTCAAATGAATAAAATCAGAAAAAATCGAGGAATTTTGAAATTGAAGTTTTGCGACCCTGATATTTTCAAATAATAATTAAATATTTTTCAAAGCCTTATCACCCAACAATTAAAATAACTTTTTGTGTAATTTTCGAATATTATTTCTGTTCCAGAAAATATAATCTCTAGGGGCTTACAACAGATAACCGGAGGCCGCGGATCGAAATGAAGAGTAAAAAAAAGGGAGGAGGGAAGAAAGCACCGTGATAAAACGTCCCGCGCTTTAGGTAGGTAATATTATGCAAATTCGTAGTCAATACCTAATATAAGATAATCACAATGATTATATCCCCACCCCCTTGTCCTCCTACTCGGTCCAGGGAGGTTTCCCCCTTTTCCACCCCCTGCATTCTATATTCATTCTCTTTTTTTTTCTTCTTTTTTTTATTTTATATTATACGTCCCTCGAGACTTCATTCTGGAGTGCAGAAGTGCACCAAGCTCGCGCGTCGTAAGAAGAAAATGCCCCTCGGCCCTGCACGGATGGCCTCCATCACAAAAATGCGACGCTGCTTATCATAAAATATTCTCGCTATGCGCCCCAACATTTTAAAAAATCTTCAGAGCTAAAAGAAGAAAATTTCTGTTTTAAAAAGTACCATTGCACCTACTTTTGTACAATCTTCACTTTCAGAAAACATAAGAAAGATAACAGAATTTATTATTGCGAAATTAAACTCAAAACTATAATGGAAAAAAAAGTGAAAGGGTTACTTATTTTGAAAAGGGTTTTGTAGCCCTCCTCCCATCCCCTCCTAAGCCCTCTGCGTTCCCCTCTTTTCCTCCCATCGCTTCATCCTAAGCTCCCCTTCATCAACTTATTCCTCATCTACTTCCCCCTCTTTTCGCTTTCCTAGATAACACTGACCTTCTCCTACTTCCCTTATCCAGCCATCACTTCTTCCATACTCACCTTACTCTCACAAATTTCTAATAATTTTCTCTACTACCCTTCACTGACACTTCCCCTACTACCACGCCCTAATTTACCGCTACTTGCCTTAATTCCTCTCCTTTTACTACCCCCTTCCTTTCCTTAGTACCCCTCGTCTTATTTACATTAATCTCATATAATTTCCCCTTCTTTTACTATATCTGTTACACTCATCTTATCGTAATTACCCTTACTTGCCCTACTCTCCCTCCACTCTCTTCATCCTTTCCCAACTTATCCACAATTTTTTTTTCATATACGTCACCCTCTCCTCGCTTTCGCAGATAACACTACATTTCCTCTAGTTTCCTTATCTTGCAATTACTTTTTCTCTTCTATTCACCCTCTTTTAAGTCACTTCCACTACTTCCCCTATTCACATTATAATTTCTCGAGCTAGTTCCTCTCGTCATGGTGTCCCTTACTTTCCTTAGTACCTCTCTTCTAATTTTGCCTACTCTCCGGTCATTTCCCCATTTTTACTACATCTGCTAGATTCAGTTTTCCTCATTTAACACTTGGACTACTTTCCCTTCACTCACTTCACCCTTCGCCCCCTTTCTCAATTTATTTCTCATAGAAATCCGCATCTTTTGCTATTCTAGGTAACACTTCCCTTCCACTGATCTAGACATTATTTTCTTTCCTCTACTCGGTCTCATTTCTACTTATTTACCCTTCTTCACTTCACTGACAATCACTTGCTCTACTTCTACTCCCTAATTTACTTACAATTAAAATATTTCTCCTTCTCTCCTTAACTTTTACTTTCCCTAGTTACTTTCCCTGTTTCACCTACTCCCCTATCATTTGTTTCTCTTTTTCTACTTCCCTTACCCTCATTTCCCCTAGTTAATTCCACTTACTTACCCTTGTTTCCCTCCACCTATTTTTCTTATATATCCTCACCTAATTTCCTCTAACTTCCTCTACTTAACACACCTCTAACTACTACTAATCCCCTCCCCTTATTTCTCCTACTTTCAACCTCTCACTTCCCCTGATTTCTCCACTTGCTTTCCCTATTTTCCTCTAATTTCCCCTGGCCTAGTATACAGTTTCAATTTTTCGTAAATAACTATAATTAATTTTGTAATATTTCATGTTCATATTTTATTATATAAAAAATTCCATTTCAAATTATCATTTTGAACAAGTAAATTACTTCTAATTGCAACTTCATTACTTTGGATTTATGTGTATTAAACTGGATTACAAATGGATCAGTTGAAATCGCAAATGGATAATGTGAGAAATTACTTCAGGTTACACTAAAGTATTCCATATTTTAAGTGGATCACGAGTGGGTTGCTTCGAATTGCAAGTAGATTAATTCGAATAACAAGTGGATTACTTATCACTAAAAGTGTTTTAACCTCAAATTACAATTAATTTACTTCGAATTAGAAGTAGAAAAATTTGAATTAAAAATGGATTACTTTTTATTACAAGTCTATTTCCTTGGATTACAATTGTATTAACCTTGGTTTCCAAATGGATAAATTTGAATCGCAAATGGATTGCAGGTGGATTAAACCAGGTTGCACGGAATTACTCCAGATTTGACTTAAATTACAAGTGGTTTGCTTCGAATTACAAATAGTTTAATTCGAATTACAAGTGGATTACATCTAATTCCAAGTTTATTACCCTGGAATACAAGTGTATTAATCTGAATACAGGTGGATTAACCAGAGTTACAAATGGATTCCTTTAAACTGCATGTAGTTTACATGTGGATTAGTCCAAAGTACAAGTAAATTAATTATAATTACTAGTGGATTAAATATAATTTCAGGTTTATTGCCCTGGAATACAAGTATATTAACTTGGATTTCAAGTACATTAACCTGATTTACAAATGGATTACTTCGAATTACAAGTGGATTACATGTGGATTAATACAAATTATACGTAGATTAATTCTAATGGAAAGTGGATTAATTTGAATTGCAAGAGGATTACATCTAATTGCAAGTTATCACCCTGAATTGCAAGTGTATTAAACTGAATCACAAATTGATAACATAGAATCGCAAGTAGATTACGAGTGGTCTATTTTGAATTCCAAGTGGATTTAAACTGGATTACCTATAGATTAGTCCAAATTACACTGAATGACTCCAGATTGGAATTGGATTACTTGCGTGTTACTTCCAATTAGAATTAGATTAATTCGAATTGCAAATGGAATACTTACAATTGCAAGTATATTACCCTGGATTACAAGTGTGTTAACCTGGATAACAAGTGAATTAACCTGTATTACAAGTGGACTATTTCGAATTGCATGTAGATTGCTTGTGGATTAATTCAAATGGCACTAAATTACTCCAGGTTGGAAGTAGATTACAAGCAAATTACTTCCAATTACAAGTAGAATAATTCGAATTACAAATGGATTACTTATAATTCTAAGTGTACTCCCCTGAATTACCATTGTATTAACCTGGATAACAAGTGAACTAATCCGCTTCAAAAGTGGAATATTTTGAATTTAAAGTGGATTTCTTGTGAATTAATCCAAATTATACTGAGAACCCCAGATGGGAAGTGGATTACTTCAAATTACAAGCAGATTAATTCGAATTACAAGATAATTACACCAACTGCAAGTGGATGAATTGTGGATTAGTTAAAATTGCACAGAGTCACTCCAGATTGGAATTGGATTATAAGCGAATTACTTCCAATTACAAGTAGATTAATTCGAATTGCAAATTGATTTACCTATAATTGCAAGTTTACCATCCTGGAGTGCAAGTGTATTAACCTGGATAAGAAGTGAATTCACTTGTATCACAAGTGAACTATTTTGAATTACAAGTATATTACATGTGAATAAGTCCAAATTACACTTAATTACTCCAGATTGGAAGTGCATTATAAGCGAATTACTTCCAATTACAAGTAGATTAATTCGAATTACAAATGTATTACTTATAACTGCAAGTGCACTGCCCTAAATTACAAGTGTATTACCCTGGTTAACAAGAGAATTAACCTCTATTATAAGTGGACTATTTCGAATTGCAAGTAGATTACTTGTGGATTAGACCTAATTACACTGAATTGCTCTATATTGTAAGTGGCTTATAGGCGAATTACTTCCAATTACAAGTAGATCAATTCGAATTACAAATGGACTACTTATAATTGCAAGTGAACTACCCTGACTTACAAGTGTATTAACCTGGATAACAAGTAGAATTATTTCGAATAGCACGTGGATTACTGGTTGATTAGACCTAATTACACTGAATTGCTCCATATTGTAAGTGGCTTATAGGCGAATTACTTCCAATTACAAGTAGATTAATTCGAATTACAAATGGACTACTTATAATTGCAAGTGAACTACCCTGACTTACAAGTGTATTAACCTGGATAACAA
>JAWWLR010000155.1:12677639-12691766 GCA_035041075.1 Acraspis erinacei | reverse complement strand
AGGGCGAATCCCAAATGAATTGTAAAAAATATTTGAAAATCTCTTCAAATCTTCGAAATCCTACGAAATCACTCATGCTTGGTGAAAAATTCCTTGAAAAACATTAAAATATTAAAATCCCTTAAAATTAATAAAACCCCTGGAAATTGTTTAAACCTTTTCAAGGCTTATTTATGGAGAAAGAAAAGTCGTTTGGACATTTTTATTTTTCCGGTCAAAGTTGTCGAAAGTTTAAAATAATTAGAATGTAAATTGTCAATTTTAAAATTGATAACGTATCATTTACTTTTTGTCAAGCTCATTGGGCAACTTTTCCACACTCAAAGGGTAAAAAATTCAGGACAAATTCAAAAGATTTCAGAACAATTCAATTTAAATTCAAATTAATTGGGTAAACAGTTTAAAAAAATTGTAATCAATTGATTTCTGTAAAACTGGATTGAATTTAGAGGAATTTAAGATCAAAGAAAAAAATGCAATGAAATTTATAAAAATTAAAGGTGAATTTAAAAAAATTCAAATGAATTTAAAACAAGTTGAAAAAAACCTAATTGAATTCAGTAACTTTGAAATAAGCTTAGAAAAATTCAAGAGAATACAAAGAAGAAAGAAATTTAGTGAATTTAGAAGGATTCAAATAAATTAAAATAATTCCAAAGAATTTAAAAGAGTTCAGGGTGAATTCCAAGAAAACCCCTACTAATTTCTAATACAAGAAGTGACTAACGATTAAAAAAACAATTCAAGATAAATTCAAAAGAATTCAAATGAATTGAAACAATTTTTAAAATAAAAAAAATTTGATTGATTACAACAAATTTTTTGAGTGAACTTGGAAAAATTTAAAAGAAATGAGCAGAATTAGCTGAAATTGATAAAAAATCAAACTGATTTTAAAAAGCAATCAAGTTAATTGAAAAAAATTCAAAAATATGGAAAAATTAATTGAATTGGGTAGAATTAAGTGAATTTAGAAGAATTAAAAAGAATTTAAAGGGATTTGGGTCAAATTAATGAGAATTCAGGGCGAATCCCAAATGAATTGTAAAAAATATTTGAAAATCTCTTCAAATCTTCGAAATCCTACGAAATCACTCATGTCTGGTGAAAAATTCCTTGAAATCCATTAAAATATTAAAATCCCTTGAAATTATTAAAACGCCTGGAAATTGTTTAAACCTCTTGAAAATGCGTTGGAATTTTTTAAAATGCCCTAAAATATATCATTCTTTGAAAGCCTTCAAACTACTGAAATAAAAAAAAATTCTGGGAAATTTGAAAATTTCCCAAAATATTTCGAATCTTTTGATAACTTTTAAAAGCCCTTGAAACTTTTTAAAGAGTTTGAAATCGCCTTTTAAGTCCCATTAAATTACTGAAATGAATAAAAAAATTATTTGCAATCTTTTAAAATAGTCCAAGGAATTTGAAAAAAAATACGTTAAAATATTTCAAATCCTTTAAACAGCTTATTTGAATCAGGATCAATTAAATTTTTAAAAAAATGAATTTAAATTAATAATTAATAATGTGGCTAATGTTCTTTTGAATTTCAAAGAATCCTAAAGAATTCAAAAGAATTCGGGCAGATGATTTTGAACGAATTTAGGATAAATTCAGAAGCTTTCAAACAAATTTAAGTCAAATTTCAAATAATTTAAATGAATGAAAAATTTGTTGAAAATTTCCATTGATTTCCGTTAAATTTGAATGAATTCAAAAGAATTAAGAAACTTTAAAATTCAAAATGAATTAAAAAGATTTAATTAAATTTTAAAAAAATGTACTGGAATCTTTTAAAATACCTTCAAACCTTATAGGTTATGTAAAATCGATTCATATCTTTCAAAATTCTAGGAAATTCTTTAAAACCCCATTAACATTTTTTTTGAATCCCATTAAATCCTTGGAATCTCTTAAATTCCTTAAAAAATGCCTTGAAAATCTTTTAAGATATCAACAAAATATTTAAAATCCCGTCAAATGATTCAAGTCAATTAAAAATTCCTCGGAATCTTTTAAAAATCCTTAAAATATTTTAAATCCTTCGAAATTTTAGGAAATACTTTTAAACTTTTAAAATTTTTTGGCACTTATTGAAAATATTCTGAAATCTCTAAAATCCTTTGGAATCTCTTTAAATTATTAAAATATATTTAAAAAAAGCAAGGGACTTTAAAACATTTGAATGGTTTTTAAATAAAAACCATTCAAATGTTTTGAAGTCCCTTGCAATTTTTTAGAGCTCCTTAAAATTTATTGGAAATTTACTAAAAAACTGTCCAATTTGTTTAATTATTTGAATTCCATTTATTTATTTTAAACAACTTTAATTCCTTGGTATCTTTTAAAATATCCTAAAATTCTTTAAAATATTTTAAAACCCTGGAAAATGTATTAAAATACCCTTAGAGTTTTAAAACCCCATTAAAACTTTTTTAAATCGCCTAAAATACTTTCAAATTTTTTAAATATATTAAAAATTAATTAAAATCTTTTAAAATGCCGTAAAATATTGGAAATCTTTTGAAATACCTTGAAACTTGTTAAGGCCCTTTACAATTTCTTGGAATTTTCAAAAATACCAGAACATTTTTAAAATCCTTTGGAATCCCATCAAACTATTAAAATCGATAAAAAGTTCCTCGGAATCTGGAAAAATACTCTAAAATCTTTCAAATCCTTTGAAACTTTCTAAAGCTCTTGAGAATTCTTTACAAGTTTTAAAATTACTCGAAAATATTTAAAATATTTTGGAATCACTTCAAATTAGTGAAATATATTCAATCTTTTAGAATTAACTAAAATATTTCAAATCCCTTGAGAACTTTCTTATGCTCTATTAATCTATCACATTCTTTTCTATTATCTACTAAAAATGTATTAGAATCTTCAAAAATACCTATATTTTTAAAACTTTTTTTTAAATTCTATAAAAATCTTTATTTCATTTAAATTGTTTTAATTCTCCTAAAATCTTTTGAATTTCCTTGAAATGCTTTATGTTGGTTTATGTTGAGCAAAAAAAATATATATCCTAATTAATTTTCGAAAAACTAAAGTTGAAGTTAATTTTATTATTATTCTTAAAAATCGGCAATATTTAGTTGAAAATTCATATTTTTTGGGCATATCCTACTATTTTTGGTATAAAATTGAAATCCTTTTAGGTTGAATTATCAAATATCACGGTTTTCGTTGAGAATATTCATCCATTTTAATTGAAAGTTCAGCGACTCAGTTTAAAGTGGAATTGCTTTGTTAAAAAATTATTTACTTGGTTGATGATTCATCATTTTATTTGACAAGCCTCCTTTTTTTGTTTAAAATTTAATTATTTTGTTGAAGATTAGATTTTCTAGTAGAAAATTAATTGTTTTAACTGAACATTTAACTCGTAAATACTTGGTTCAAAAATTATCTTCTTAAATTGAAAATTCAAATATTTTGTTTAAAATTCATGTATTTGATTGAAAATTCGAATTTTTGGGAGAATATTTAAACTTCTTGGTGACTAATGCCTCTTGTTGATTGAAAATTTCTTTAAAAATTCAAATATTGGGTTTAAAATTCATGCACTTTGTTAAAAATTCGTTAATTTTTTTTAGAAAATTCATCTTATTGGTTGAAAATTTATATTTTTGGTTAAAAATTGATCTTTTCGGTCTAAAATTAGTTTTTTTCTTATTTAGAATTAATTTTTTTTAACTGAAAATGTAAATGTTCCATTTTTGTCGAAAATGTATCTTTTTTATAGAAATGTAATCTTCTTGGTTGAAAAATATACTATTTCGTTGAAAAATCACTTTGATTTTATTGACAATTTTTTACTGAAAATTTAACTAGTTTTTGAAAATTCGTCTTTTTTAGAAGACTACTCTCATTAATTTGTAACAGCATCTTTTTGATTAAAAATTAATTTCTTTAATTGAAAATTTAACTATTTTGTTGAGAATTGGTTTACTTTTTGGCTGAAAATTTATTTTACTAACTTAAAATTATCCTACTTTATTTTGATAGACAATTTATGTTTTTAGTTTAAAATTTATAAGTTTGGTTTAAAATTATTTATCTCTAGTTGTAGGCTTATCATTTTAGTTCAAATTTCAGTTTAACTATTCCATTTTTTGTGGAAAATTTACCTTTTTTGATAGACATGTATTCTTTTTCGTTAAAAAAAAATTAAAATTGAAGTATTTTATTGACAATTCATTTTTTTAATAGATTGCTTTAAATAAAAAATGTAATCCTTTTATTTTTGGTTAAAAATTCATTTCTTTAGATGAGAAATAATCCTATTTTGTTGAAAATTACTTTATTTTTTTGACTGGACATTTATTTTTCTAACATATTAACTATTCTAATTTTTTGTTGAAAATTTGATCTTTAGTAGATGAAAATTAATCTTTTGGGTTGAAAATTCAAGTATTGGGTAAATAATTCATATTTTTGTTGTAAGATTCATAATTTTAGTTAAAAAATTCACTTCTTAGGTTCAAAATTTATCCTTTTTATTTGAAAACTCGACTTAAAAGTGTTTAAAATGTATTTAGAAACAACAATTTTATGCATTTAAATAAAGCTCTCGTTCCAATATGAAGCGATACATTTTCCCGTGAAATTTAAATAATGTAGTTATTATTAATAAATAAAAATATAGAAAATACGATTTTTTAAATCCTAATTAAAAATCCTTATAAATGGTCATTAAATTTTCAAAGCACCTTTTTACTTTTTATTTTCAATCGATAAACTAAAATTTGATTCAAGATTGCGAAATAAGGGTTTACAGTCTCCCCTATTCCCAGCGTTTCCTTTTTTTTCAAATACTTTTTCCGCTATTCTTGAAAAACTTTTTTTTCTTTTTAAATCTACGATATATAGAGATACAATCATTCGTTCTACATCTACAGAATTATTCCGCAAATGGTGAAAGTTTTTTTTTTAACTTACAGAATTATCTATTACAATTAATTTAACTTTTTTAAGCCTGAATAATTTCAGACTAAATTATTTAGGATTTAAATCAAACTTTAAAGTTAAAATACTTTTTGCTGAATCTGTACAAATCAAATATTTTTAGAATTAACCATAATAAAAAAATTTTAGGTAAAACAAAATTAATTGCAATATTATTATACAGTTTTGAAAATGGTTACTTTGGACAATTTCAAATCAGAAATGTCCCGGAAGTCCAAAGCAGATAAAAACCTTGAAACTGAAATTTGTAACTTACATCAGAATTATCACAGGCCACCATATCTCCATATGAAACCTGGTTGCATATGCAATATCTTGGTTCGTTTGGATCATAGGTCCAATCAGGATTATCCGGATCCGTAACTGCAGTGGCTGTCGTTACAACCGGGGGCGTTACGGGTTGTTGAACAGCGGCTGTAATGACACTTGAACTTGGAACAGTAGCTGTAACTTTCCTAAAAAAAACGAACAACGAAATTATCAATTATTGCGATAAACTTTAAGATTATAATATTAATCAGGGTGTCTAGCGATTCTTAGGAACAAAATTCAGGGTTTTTTCCAGGTTTCCAGGTAATGAATCAAATTTTTTCTGATTTCCTTTTTTGTATATCAAATAGTGAAATTAACATTTTGTATACAGGTTAAAGAATGAGTCACTGTATTTTTTGTTGGTCAAAAATTTCTGTAGCGTTGCATTTTACGAAATACTTCCCTAACAACAAATTTTGACTAATTAATTTGGAAATCTGTTAAAATATTTGAAACCTTTCTGAAAAATATTTGAAATCTTCTTGAAATATTGAACTAAATTTTGAAACCTTTTGAAATCGTTCGAAATCATTGAAATCGGAGGAGCAGCGCCTTTGTGAAATCTTTGAAATTATTGTAAATCTTTAAAATCCTTGAAATCTTTTAGAACCTTTTAAAATCTTTGAAATTTGATTTTAAAAAAACCATTTGTGAAATCTTTTAAATCACTGAGCTCTTTTTGAGATCTTTAAAATATCTTTTTAATCTTTGAAATATTTTTAAACCTTTTGAAATTGTTTGGAATCATTGTGAAATCTTTGTAAATCTTGAAAAATCTATGAAATCTGATGTACGTCTTTGTAAAATCTTGAAATTTTTGAAGTCAATTAAATCTTTATGAGATATTTTTAAATCTCTGAAATTATCTCGAATATTTTTAAGCCTTTTGAAATTGTTTGTAATCTAATCTGTATGGCTTTCTAAAATCTTTTGAATTCTTGTGTCATCTTTGAAATCCTTGAATTCTTCATGAGCTCTTTTAAATCTTTTTTTTTTATTCTTTTAAAATATTTGAAATCTTAAAAAAAATTTGAAATCTGATATACCGCCGTTGTGAAATATTTTGAACCTTTTAAATCTTGGTTTGATGTTTAAAGTTTTTTGAAATCTTTGTGAGATATTTTTAAATTTTTGAAATCTTGAAAAATCATTTAAAATCTTTGTAACATTTGAAAGCTAGTGAACAAGGCCTATGTGAAACATTTTTCATCTTTGTGAAATCTTTTTAATCTTTGTGACGTCTTTTGAAATTTGTTGAAATTTTTGAAATCTTGAAAAATAATTTAGAATTTGATGTACAACGCCTAAGTAAAATAGTTTATCTTTAAAAAAAATAATCCTTGAAATCTGTTGTACAGCGCCATAGTTAAATATTTCAAATCTTTGTGAGATTTTTTGAAATCTTTGAAATCCTTGATATCTCTCTGAAATCTTGAAAACTTTTGAAACTTTGAAATCTGATATTAGAAGCCTCTGTGAAATATTTTCAATCTTTGTGAAATCGTTTAAATCTTTACAAGATCTTGACAATTTTATATAACCTTTAAAATCCTTTAAATTATTGTGAAATCTTTCAACTTTTTTTGAAATCTTTCTGAAATTTATTGATACCTGTCAAAAATTTAGAAATCTTTTTGAAGTCTTTTTGAAATCTTGGAAATTTTCAAAAATATTTTGAAATCCTTGAAATATTTGGGGAGATTTTTGAAATCGTTGTAAATCTCTAAAATCCTTGAGATATTTTAAAATTCTCAAAAATCTTTTAGAACCTTTTAAAATCTTTGACATTTGGTATACAATGCCTTCGTGAAATTTATTGAATCTTGTCAAATCTTTGAAATTACTCAAATTTTTTTTTGATCTTTGACATCTTTTTAAAGCTTTTGGAGTCATTGTGAAATCTTTCTAAATCTTTAAAAATCTTAGAAATCTTTGAAATTTTTTCTAATAGTTTAAATTGTTGAAAAATCTTTTTAAATCTTTAAAATCTGATGTACAATGCTTTTTCGAAATATTTGTAGTCTTTTAAATCTTTGTGAGATCTTTCGAAATTTTTGAAAAAATATTTTAAATCTTTGAAATCACTGAACTCTTTGTGAGATCTGTGAAATATTTTTAAACCTTTTGAAATTATTTGAAATCTAATATGTATAGCTCTCTAAAATCTTTTAAATTCTTGTGTAATCTTTGAAATCCTTGAAATCTTTATGATCTCTTTTAAATCTGTTTTTATTCTTTTAAAATATTTGAAATCTCAAAAAATCTTTTGAAATCTGATATACCGCCGCTGTGAAATATTTTGAATCTTTTAAATCTTGGTGAGATGTTTAAAGTCTTTTAAAATATTTGAAATCTTTATGAGATGTTTTTAAACTTTTGAAATCTTGAAAAATCATTTAAAATCTTTGGAACATTTGAAAGCTAGTGAACAAGGCCTATGTGAAACATTTTGAATCTTTGTGAAATCTTTTTTATTTTTGTGAGATCTTTCGAAATTTGTTAAAATTTTTGAAATCTTGAAAATCATTTAGAATTTGATGTACAACGCCTATATAAAATACTTCCAAATCTTGAGAAAAAAAAATCTTTGAAATCTGTTGTAAAAAACATCATTGTGAAATATTTTGAATCGTTGTGAAATCTTTTTAATCTTTTTGAGATGTTGGAAATTTGTTGTTATCTTTGAAATTCGTTAAATATTTTTAAATCTTTTGAAATCATTGTAAGATCTTTGAAATCTTATCAAATATTTCAAATCTTTGTGAGATTTATTGAAATCTTTAAAATCCTTGATATCTCTCTGAAATCTTGAAATCTTTTGAAACTTTGAAATCTGATGTTAAAAGCCTTTGTGAAATATTTTGAATCTTTGTGAAATCGTTTAAATCTTTACAAGATCTTGAAAATTTTATATAACTTTTGAAATCCTTTAAATTATTGTGAAATCTTTCAACATCTTTTGAAATCTTTCTGAAATTTATTGAAACCTGTAAAAAAATTTGAAATTTGATCTACACGTCTTTTTGAAATCTTGGAAATCCTTAAAATTTTTGTGCGATCTTGCAAATCTTCAAACATATTTTGAAATCCTTGAAATATTTCAAAATCCTGAAAAATATTTTAGAACGTTTTAAAATCTTTGACATTTAATATACAAAGCCTTCGTGAAATCTATTGCATTTTGTGAAATATTTGAAATTACTTAAATCTTTTTGAGATCTTTGACATCTTTTTAAAGCTTTTGGAGTCATTGTGAAATCTTTCTAAATCTTTAAAAATATTAGAAGTCTGATGTACAACATCTTTGTGCATTTTTTTCTTTTTGAATCTTAGAAATTCTTTATATCCTTGTGAGATCTTTTTTATCTTTCAATCTGATATAACGTATTTGTGAAATATTTTGTATCTTTTATATCTTTGTGAGATCTGTCGAAAATTTTGAAAAAATATTTTAAATCTTTGAAATCAGATGTACAAAGACTTTCTGAAATATTTTTAAACTGATATGCAAAGCCTTTATAAAATATTTTGAATGTTTGTGAAACGCTTAAATCGTTGTGAGATCCGGAGAATTTTTTGAAAAATTTCAAACTCTTAAAAAAATCCTTCAAATCTTATGAAATTTCTGTGAAATCTTTTGAAATCTTAAAAAAAAGTGGTAATCTTTGAAATCTGATGCACAACGCCGTTGTGCAATATTTTTAATCTTTGTGAAATCTTTTTAATCTTTGCGAGGTATTTGAAATTTTTTGTCATTTTTGAAATTTTTAAAACTTTCAAAACCTTTTGAAATCTTTGTGAGATCTTTGATTTTTTTTTAAATCTTTTAAAATATTTCAAATCTTTCTGACATCTTCTGAAATTTTTGAAATTAATTCGAAATCTTTATAATCTTTTGAAATCTTGAAAAATGTTTTGAAACTTTAAAACCGAATGTACAGGGAATAAATTCTTTGAAATATATTTAAATATTAAAATCCCTTAACATTCCTTCGCATTTTTTAAATCTTTTGAAAATGCCTTGAAATCCCATTATATTATTGAAATAATTTTAAACTTTCTTTGTAATCTTTTAAATTAACCAGAAATATTTCAAATATTTTGAAATCCCTTGAAATTTGTGAAAGATCTTGACCATTCCAAGGAATTTAAATTACATTAAAATTTTTCAAATCCTTTGATCATTTTATCAATTGATCCTCAGGATCAATTAAATAAACACTTTTTAAAAATGTAAAACAATCCACTTAATTAAGTAAAATTTTGAGATGAGTTCCAGTAAATAATTTTTTTTTAAAAGAATTCCATAGAATTTAAAAAAACTCAGGATACATTAATAAGAATGCAGGATAAATTCCAACAAAGTTTTAAATCTCATTCAACATTTGAAACCCTGTAAAATAATTCCTAGAAAATTCTTTGAAATATTTAAAAATTCCCTTGAATCTTTCAAATTAAAAGCTCCTGAAAATGCCTCGGAAGTTTTAAAAATACTCTGAAATATTTCAAAAGAATTTAAGACAATTAAAAAATAATTAGATACCTGAATTGAACAGTTTTTCCCCGGTTCGCAAAAATTTTGCACGGTCAGTAAAATAAAAAAATCGAACTCTAAAGCTAAACATGTTTCCATTTGAAGTAAAAAAAAATAAACCACAAATTGAAATACGCAAAGTGGAAGTCTTGAATTTTAACTTATTTGAAATTGAAGTTTAAAAGTTTTTTATTTCAAAAATTTTATATTCAAATGCTAAAAACTTTACATGTATAAAATGGAAGTTAGATACCAACACTTGTCAATTGAACAATTTTAAATTAAATCATGTTCATTAAATAATGAATAAATGAACTTTAAAATTTCCAAAGTTATATTATTTTAAGCAATTTTAAGCTAGAAACATTAAATTTGAAAACTAAAATTTCTTTAAACTCAACACTGCCTAAGTTATGATTTAAATTATTTTCATTTTAAATAGTTTAAACATCCTTGAAAAACTTAAAAATTTTATTTAAAAATGTTCAAAAATTTAGAAGCTGTTTTAAATTTTTTCCAATATAAAATTATTATTGAAATTTTTTCAGAACTTCTAAATATCTTTTAAAATGAATCAAATTTTTCTTACGATCGAATACTAATCAAATCAGGCAGGCTCTATGAAAATTGAATATAATTTTTAATTTTCATAAATTTTTAAATTCTTAAAACTAAAATATTATGCTTAAAAATATAAATCGGAAACTCTTCATGTATAAGGATTATAAAATTACGTATTCTAAACTGAATGATATCATAATTGAAAAAAATAATAATTCAACTAATTGTTGAAATCGAGCTTTTTCTTCGAAAAATTTGTAAAATTCCCGGTCAAAAAATAAATTCACGGTCATTTCCCGGTCACCCTGATATTATAGATTTTTTTTAAAGTTCCGTTATGGGCAACGAATAAAAAAAAATCCAATTCAACCAGATTTTCAGATTTTCAAGCAGAACATAGACACCCTCCATTAATAAATGAATATTCTCCTTACTTTTTATGTTTCTTGGTAGTTTCTTGAATAGCTGCTATGGCAGTTTGAGCGGCGCCGGCCAATTCTCGACTAAATTCAGCTGCATGAACGCCGCCGCCAGTGTTGATCGCTTCGTAACTCGCTTTTAAGCTCGCGGTGCGTCTTCCTTGCTGCATTTGTTGCGTCGCGGCAATCGCCTGAGAAGCAGCTGCCGCGATAGCGTTTCCACCAGCTCCTATGTGTCCCAAGTTATAACTCACGGGACCGACGGAATTCGCTATCGCAGTTGGCGTAGCCGGGAGACTCGCCGTCGTAATTATAGGTCCCGAATTCGCGGACGCTGGACGAGACTCTGGAAGACTCGGGGGAAGTTTTTCTACTGCTAACCTCTTTTCCACCGACGCCGAAGACGCATTAGAATCTCTCCTCTTTTCCGATCGAGCTAAAGAAAATGTAGTATTACACATTTGTGTTCAGTTTTCAGGAAGCGTCATTTTTTTGTTTCAGTATTAAAAAATTGGATGGAGCTCAATGAACCCATTGGGATGTGAAAGATTTTTTGGAATTAAAATAATTGGGAAATAATGCAGTCAATGTGAATTTATGATTTCGCTTAAACCGACTTTTACCTCACCTTTTTTTCACTACTGAAAAGAGTAACAGAATAAAATCAATGATAATGAACAGGCCAATAAACAGGGAAATGAATACTTACAAAAATGATATTTTTAATGAAAAAGAAAATAGTTTTGAATGATCAATTTGATCAATTCTAAGTTAACATTTTTTTTTATATTTAATAGATGAAACGAAATCTAAATTCGGAATAAAATGATGACAAGATAAAGGAGCTCAAATTGTATAGAAAAAACATGGAAAACCATTTAAAAATTCTGCTAAAAATTAATTTTCTTTATCCATGAAATCAGTCATCTTTTAAAAATATACTTTCGAACTTCAACTACTTGCACAACGCAAACAAAAACTGAAAAAATATGTCGAAAAGTTGCAGGAATTATTCAGAAATTTACCTTTAGAATGAACCTACGAATATTGAAAAATGTTTTCAATTTGAGATTTTTTTCATAAATTTAGGAAAATATTTTATTTATTCAAGGAATATTAAAATCTTATGAAATATATATTTTTTTAATATTTCGATGAACCACTTCAACGCGCCGTGATCGAAAAAACTGAGACTATTAACATACCTATCAAAATACTTTTAACAGGCAAGTAGACACTGAAAATGTTACAAATTTCGAAACAAACGCCCTTTGTATGTCGACCCCCCGCCCACTTACGAGAAGCCAAAAAACATTTTCTTAAATGTATTGATAACAGGCTTCACAGGCCAAAAATTATCTAAAAACAAAGGAAATCAGGAATTTTTTCACGAAAATAGGGGAATAAATACTTTTGAATAAAAATAAAGTAGGTGCTACACGAAACTCCATTTTGCACGATTCAAATCCCTAACATTTCAAATAAAAATATTGTATTTTCAAGAAAATAGATGAATTTTCAACCATAGAGATTAATTTTCTGCAAAAAGACGTATTTTACACAAAGTGCCTACATTTTCACACAAGCAGTTTAATTTTTAATTCAAAAATATAATTATAATTATATATTAATATAATGATATATTAATCCAATAGTTGAATTTTCACCCAAAAAATGAAAAATTTATTTTTAACAAAGTATTTGCATTTTGAACCATAGATGAATTTTCAATTAAAATTATGAATCTTAAACCAAAAAATTAACTTTTAATAAATAAGTTTAACTTTCTACCAAGTTTATTTCAATGTTTTTAATTCAATGTTTAACTAAAAAAATGTGGGTTCTCAATGAACAATGAAACAAATCTTATTTTAATTCAGAAATTTTCTTCTTTGAAATACAAGGTGGAGACTTGATCGTCAAATACAAATGCCAAATTTTAGATAAAAAAGTACTTAAAGTAGTTTTTAGATTAGAATTATTATTTTCAGAAAAATTTTTTATCGTTTAAAATTCCACCACTTCCTTAAAAGTTAAACAGTTTGATTAAAAATTAATTTTTTTGAATAAAGATTCATAATTTTAATTCAAAATTCGGCCCGGGTTTTACATTTAACTACTTTGTTAAAAATAATTTTTTTAACTAAAAGTTTAACTATTCCCGTAGAAAATTGATCTATTTCGCTGCAAATCCGTTTTTTTCTTAGTGGAGTATTAGATTTTAAATTAATTTCATGTTTGAAAACTCATCGTTTTGCTATAAAGTAAAATTATTCCAGTTGAAGATTCATCATTTTTGTTGAAAGCTCAACAGTTTTGTTGAAAATTAATTTCTACAATAAAAAGTTTAACTGTTCCATTTTTAGTAGAAAATTGATCTTCTCTAGTTCAAACTCCAACAATTTGGATGAAAATCCACGTATTTGGTTAAAAATATATTTTTGAACCAGAATGGAACAGGTGAAATTTTGAATTTCAAAAAATAATTTAAAAAAACTCTTTAATCTCTTGAATTAAACCAAAAAATGACCATTTTTAACCTAATAGTTGAAATTAGAACGGAAAATATGAAATTCCAGCAAAAAAGATCATTTTATATTTTAATTCCTTCTATTTAATTTCTATTTCTATTAAATTAAATGAGTTTTCAACAAAATACACGAATTTTCAGTTAAATTAATAAATTTTCGATTAGCAAATTTTAATTTTCAGGTAAAAATATCATCTTCGAATAAAAATGAAATAGTTAAATTTTCAAATTGAGAAATTAATTTAGGGTAACAATAAAAAAACGAATTTTCAACTAAGCAGATTTTCAACTAACGAGATGACTTAAATAAACTTACTGATCTTTAACAAAACAAAATTATTTTCCAAAAAATATTTCAACCCCGAAAATAAAATTTTAACCAAGAAGATTAATTTTATAAAAATGGAATAGTTAAGAAAATATTTTAATTTGTAACCAAAGTAGATTAATTTTCAAACATAGGATCAATTTTCAATGAAATGTGGAAAGTTAAATTTTCGGTTGAAAAAATCAATCCTCAGACAAAAAGAATAACTAATTTTTACCTAATAGTTAAATTTTTAATGACATGGTTGAATTGCTAAACAAAATTATGAATCTTTAACTAAAATAATGAATTCTTCCATTTTTTTAATCTTTCAATCACGTAGTGAAATTTTTGATAAAGAAAGATGCCAATTTTATAGAATAGTTACATTTTTAATAACATAATTTTATTTGCAAACCAGTCTTAACATTTTTAATCAAACGAGATAAATTCCGAACCAAAAATATAATCCTGGACTTTTCAA
>JAWWLR010000155.1:12659357-12674824 GCA_035041075.1 Acraspis erinacei | reverse complement strand
TTAAGATTGCCAGCTCTCCTTCGGCTCTCTTTAGGCTCTTCTTCGGCTCCCCTTCGGCTCTCCCGGCGCGGTTCTCTGGCACAAGCGACGTTTAGCCTAATTTAAATACAGAATTAATTGCCCGGCACCCACCAGTGTGCGTACATTATCCACGCCTTTACATACTTGCTTATTTTTCATACACACGTGTGTATGTATATATTTGTGTATTTTTGTGTATGTGTGTTTTGTGTACGTGTGTGATAAATTGGCATTCTCACACATGCACCTAAAGTCTGACAAAGTGGTGGGAAACTTTACCCCGCGTGAAATTGCAGAACGACTATACTTCATTTTCGAATATGTGTGTGTGTGTGCGTGGTGATTTTCTGTGGGTGTGTGAAAGTTGGTGCAAGTGTGCGATAGAGAACGTCTGCCCTGTGAGAATTGGGCTGATGATTATGCCACAAGGTGCACGGGCACACTTCCGCTAACCGCAGAAGAAACACGCGGCTCTAATAATCTGTCCCCTTTTCCCCTTGGGTCACCAACAATCTTTCTCGCTTGGCGTTAACGGCTTCATTTTTTAATGTCATCCTGTGTTGAGGCCTCGTGTCCTACAGCCGTTAGCGCGAGTGTCGATTTTGATGATGGAGACAAGATTGTACGATAAGGGACATCTTATCAGAGTGAGACATTATTGAGTTGATTATAAAGGATAAGAGACATTTTTCTTCTTCGATTCCTCGAGAGTCTAGAGAAACTTACAAGGGAATTTCTAGAAAAAAAATAACATACATGGATCGCGATTCGAGTCTTTTAACTCCTGGTTAGATTAGGCGGTAACACTTTAACTTTGTAACCGGAGAGTCTAGGATAGTGTCCTACAGCTGGGAACAGGATTGAGCGATAAGGAAAATCCTGTCAGAGTGGGGCATCATTAAGTGGATTCTCAAAGATAGGAGTCATTCTTCTTCTGCAATTTCTTCATATTCTAGTGAAAGGCACAAGGGGAATCTCAAATCTTCGGAATTTTTTTGGATTAATACTCCTCACAGTAGATACCAAACAAAACAAAAAAATAATTTTTAAATTCCACGTACGTTACATCGACTACGATTTGAAAGTAGTTCAACTACTGGTTAGATCAGGCGGCAGTTGCTAAAATTTTGAAGCGGAACGTCCGGTTTCGTTTACTACAGCTATCAGTCTTGATTTTAATAATGAAGACGGAATTTAGCGATAAGGGAAATCTTATCAGAGAGAAATTATCAAGCTCATTCTCAAAAGTAAGAGGGATCTTTCTTCTTTGAATTCCTGCTAGTTTAAATAAACTTACAA
Source organism: Acraspis erinacei (assembly GCA_035041075.1). Lineage (NCBI taxonomy): Eukaryota > Metazoa > Arthropoda > Insecta > Hymenoptera > Cynipidae > Acraspis > Acraspis erinacei. The sequence continues at coordinate 12,673,504 of JAWWLR010000155.1, read as the reverse complement.
GGCGCACTTGTGCCCTGAGAAACTTTTTTTTTATTGATACTCTGTTTGAAATAAAACTATTACAAAATCAATAAAAGTTACATAAACCGCAATGCAAATTTTTTAACTCCTGGTTAGATCAGGCGGCAGCGCTCCGAATTTAAACCCGCAAAGACCGGGCTGGTATTCTACAGCCATCACTGTCGATTTATATGATCAGAACAGGATGAAGCGATGAGGCAAATCACGTCAGAGTGGGAAATTATTAATTTGGTTTTCAAAGAAAGATGTAATCTTTCTTCTTCGAGTTCTTGATATAAATTTCTAATATTTGGTATTTTTATTCTTGGTATCAGGATGCGCTTTTCAATCATTGTCAAGAATGAGACCTTGACAAAATCCATGCAGGTTACATAAGCCACGAGGCGAGTTCTTTAAAATCTGATTAGATTAGGCGTCAATGCTCCGAATTTGAATGCGGAAAGTCTGGGCTTGTATCCTACAACCAACACTGTCGACCTTGATTATGGAAACGAGATAGAGTGATAAGGAAAATCTGATCAAAAAGACATGATTCAGTTCAGTCTCAAAAATAGGAGTCACATTTCTTCTTTGTTTTCTCCATAGTATAGAGAAATTCACAAAGAGGCCTTACATCCTACAGATTGTTTTTTATAAAAATGCAGTTTTCAACCATTCCCGAAGAATGACGCTTAAAAAATTCACGCACATTATATGAATCGCAATGCGAGAGTCTTTAAACTCCTGGTTAGATCTGGCGGCAAAAAGTTGCATTTTTAACTACAAAAGTTTAGTTCTAAAAAATGTAATAGTTGATATTTCAAGAAAAAAATTAATTTTAAATTTAAAAACATTTCATTTAACCAACAAATTATTAATTTTTCACCATATAATTACATTTTTACGTGAAAGAGATTCATTTAAAAAAAAATTGAATATTGCAATAACATTTGTAGCTCAAAATTAACGTTTAGGACAAATATAACGAATTTGCAACATAAAAGTTGCATTTTTAACGAAAAAAAGTTAGTTCTCAAAAAAATGTAATAGCTGATATTTCAACAAGAACAAATTGATTTTGTAATTAAAAACAGTTTAATTTAACCAAAAAATACTATTTTTCACGAAAACATTAAATTTTCAAATAAAAAATAAACATTTTCAACAAAAAAGGGAATTTGAAGTAAATTGTTGATTTTGTACAAAAAATTGAATTTTTGACAACAAAGTTAATTTAATTTGTTTCAATATTTTAAGGTTCAAGTTTTTTCGAAAAATTATTTGACCAGTAATCGGCAATATCTAACATGAAAAATTAATTAATTAAGGACCCAGATCGACTAAATAACATCAATTATCAAGAAAGTTAATATTTGACCGAAATAGTTGAATTTTTAACTCAAAAAGATTACCATTCAATAAAAAATTTCAATTTTGACCAAACAGGATTATTTATTTTTTACAGAGTAGTTTCATTTTCAGCCAGATTATTCAATTTTTATCCAAATAATCATTATAATATTTCCAACAAGCAAGATTAATTTTTAGGCATAAATTTAATAGTTGCCATTTCAACGAAAAAAATTTATTTGAAATAAAAAGAGTTAAATTGAATAAAAAAAGATCAATTTTCAACGAAGTAGTTAAATTATGAAGCAATACAAATTAATTTTCGAGAAAAAAAATATATTTTCAATAAAAAAATATGAAATGTCTACCAAACGAGTTGAATTTTCACTCATGAAAACTTTTTTAATTAAGAAAGAAACCAATTGTTAATTTATTTATAAAACACTTCATTTTTCCAGCAAGAAGGAAAGACGAATTTTAAAATTAAAATTTAATTTTCCACCAAAAACAAAGATGACTTTATAACAAAATTTCTAAATTTTCTACAAAATAATTGAATTTTCAACCAATTATTTATAATCAAGAAGATACATTTTTAACTAAAAATGCAATAGTTAATATTGCTAACATCTTCATTCTCTATTTTAAATGAAAAAGAGTTGAATTAAAGATTTTTCAATCACGAAAGAATCCAGATTTCAGCTAAATTGTTCAATTTCTTACAAAAAAGTTGAATTTTTAACAAAATATTAAATTTACTACCAGAATGTTTGAATTTTCAAAGCAGAAAGACGAAGTTTTAACAAAAAATTATTATTCTCAATTACACCAAAAATTTGATAGTTCATATTTTTTATTTTAAATAAAAAAAGTTGAATTAAATATTTTAGAAAGATTCTTCGATCAAAACGAAACCAGATTTCAGCTGAATTGTTAAATTTCTCATAAACTGGTTGAATTTTTAACATAAACTAAATTTTCTACGAAAATATTTGAATTTTCAACCGAAAAAGACGACTTTTTATAAAAAAATTAGTATTTAAAAAAAATGATTAATTAAACAAACATTTTCATAAAATCAATTGAATTTGCAAACAAATAATAAAATTTTTGATAAAAAGAAATACATTTTTCGCCAAAAATGTAATATTTCATATTTTTAACAGACATTTATATTTTAAATAAGAAAGTTGAATTAAAGATTTTAAAAAGATTTTTCAATAAAAAAGGAAAATAGATTATAGATAATTTGTCAAATTGCTTACAAAACAGTTGAATTTTTAACAAAAAACTAAATTCTCTACCAATATATTTGAATTTTCAATCCAAAAAGACGAATTTTTAACAAAAAATTAAGCTTTTCAACAAAAAATGATACCTTTTTTAAACTGTCGTTACATTTCGATAAAATATGTTGCTTTCAAATCAAATTAATAAAATTTGTTACCAAAAATATAAATTCTCAACCAAAAATATAATAGTGGATTATTTCATCCAAAAGAATTAGTTCAACAAAAAAGAGTTAGATTTTCTTATTGGGCTCTAATAATAATTTAGTGTGCGTTTTAATAGAAACCCGAGGAAAAGGAACAGAGTCGAATGGGGGGGGGGGGGGCAAATAAGAGAAAGACTGCAAAGTCTGCGTTGAAAATAAAAGTAATTTTCCAATTTTTACTGAATTTTAACTGATTTTTAACTGACTCGAATTTTTTTCAAAATTTTAAAATATCATTCAAAATTAAAAAAAATACCTTATAATCTTTTAAATTTTCCCGGAAATTTTAAGACAAAAATTATTTAATCTCTTGAAAACTTTCGAAATTATTTTAAAGCTCCTAAAGCTTTTTTTTAAATCATTATAAATCTACATCTCTAAAAATCTTATTAGGTTCAAAATTTATTTTAAATTTCTTTAATTTTACTAAATATTTCTTAAGTTTACTAGATTTTTTATTTGTTTTTATTTTTTAATCTTACCGAAGTGAAGATTTTGCATTAAAATCTTCATTTTTCAAAATAAAAAGTCATTTAACATTTTCACACGAATCTCAGGAAAATGATTATTTTTTTAATCTAGTCAGACTTTCTAAACGATCTAACCTCGAAAAATTATTTAAAAATTCCTTGCATTTTTTTATTTATACTGCAAAATTTAAAAAATTGTCTTGAAGTCTTTCAGATTCTTTTTTGATAACTTTTAAAAGTTTTAATTATTTTTGAATCGTTTCAAAACTTCTGAATATCTCTTAAACTTAGTCAAATTTGTTCTAAAATTATGTAAGATCGCAAAATTGCAAAATTTGTATTTAAAATCTTTTACACACTTTTACAACTTTTAAGATTTTGAAATAATAAAAAATGTTTTGTCATCTTCTTTCAACTTTCCCTTCAAATTCCTCACTAAACAATCATTTAACAATTTCCCATGAATCTTAACAAATATTTATCATTTCACTCTGAAAAAATTTAGTTTACCTAAATAATTTGTTAGTCCTGAAAAATTAAAAGAATTGTCTCAAAGTCTTCCATATTATTTGATCCCACATTTTGAAATCTTTAAAACTTAAAATTATTCTTTTAAAATAAAACCTAAACCATTTCCCCTCAAATATTTCATAATTATTAAAAAGCTTCTAACTTTTTTTATTTGGGATTATTAGAAAAATCTACCATGTCATTTTCAAAATAATTACATAAATAAACCGTTTTCTTGACAGTTATTTAAGAGTCTGTGACGGCTCTACCCTAGAACACCTTCTCTCGCTATTCACGTCTCCCTTTTATGCGGCGATTTGCAATTGTTCTCAAGACTCCTATTCGATATCCCCACTACTGCCACGTTCACCAAAGCCTGTGTAAGCCCCCCCCCCTCTCTCTCTCTCTCTTTCTCTCCGCATTATTTTATTGTGAAAAACTTCCTCATACAACATTTCAAAGTTTATGCGTCAAAGTTTCAATTCTGCTGTGTAGCCCCACTGTCACACACTGGGGTTTTTTTTGGCAAGAAACTTGTATAAATGGTCAAATGTATAGATTATTGCAATAATTAAAACGTATTAGTGAAACCCAATCAACCTGTCCGAATTAGAAATTCCCTTCGGGTCTTTCTGTTTTTCAAGCAAGCGTGAAATTCCATTGCACCTGGATGACTCCATTAGGTTTCTTCCAATTCTTGATCGGAATCGAGAGATGTGGGAGGTTGAAGTCCACCTGGTGAAAGAGAGTTAAGATATATATATATATAAAACAATAAAATAAAAAAATAAATAAAAATAGACGAGATGCAGGATCGTGAAATACGTAGAATGCGGACGAATAGTTAGACACGAAGGTACACACGTGTCATGCCCTCGAGGGCCTCATGGGCCTGGGCCCAGTCCTCCCCACTCCTCCTCGGCTCGACAAAGCTAACGATTATTTTCGCACTCCGGAGAGCAATGGAGAAGGAGGAACTCTCAGAGTGAGTTAGGGCCGATTCAGGTACTTTTTATCCCCCCGATGGGGGACTTAAATCTGCGAACTTTTCATTCCATGAATACCGAATCGAGATCCTCCGACTTTGGCGTGCCAATGGTAAACCAAACTCGTGTCACAGAAATACTTCGAAGACCACGAGGGTCGTCAGCACAGTTCGAGGTACACGAAAGTAAAAATAAAGTTAAAAAATCTTAAATAGAAACATAAATGTAAATATCTCAGATAATGATGTGCGCTTAGAATACGTTAAGAATAACTAATGATTGCCAATTATTTAAACAATTTTTTATAAACAAATGCACATTTTGACAATTTTTTAATGAAAAGGCTTGATTTTTTTCCGGAATCAACTGAAAATGTTTAGCATAAGACTCCTTGCTATCATGTTTTTCATAGTGACCAAACAATGTTAAGTATGTAAACAATTTTTATAAACAAATGCACATTTTGATAATTTTATGATGAAACGGCTGGATTTTTTTGCGGAATCAACTTAAAATATTTTGCCTAAGACTCCTTGCTATCATATTTTTCATAGTGAGCAAAAATGTTAATTATTTAAACAATTTTTATAAACAAATGCACATTATGACGATTTTGAGATGAAAAGGCTTGATTTCTTTATGAAATCAACTTAAAATGATTTTATCAAGACTTCTTGCTACCATATTTTTCATAGTGACCAAAACATGTTTATTGTTTAAGCAATTTTTATAAACAAATGCACATTTGGCCCATTTTTTTATGAAAAGGCTTGATTTTTTCCGGACTCAACTTAAAATATTTTGCTTAAGACTCCTGGCTATCATATTTTTCATAGTGACCAAAAAATTGTAATTATTTAAACAATTTTTATAAACAAATGCACATTTTTTTAATTTTGTGAAAGGTTTCTATATAATAAAAAATTTTCTGACGATGCCTAGAATAATTGAAAAAGAGTTTTCAATTTTTTTAAATCCATTTTTAAAAAAACATTTAAAAAATTTTCCAAAATTTTAAAAAACATTCTGAAACATTTTAGGGCAATTTTTTTATATTGAAGAATTAAAAAATATATCAGAAATTATTGAAAATTTAAAAATATATTAGAAAATTGGTAACAAGGAAAAATAATTTTAGATACTAAATTTTCAAAATACATTGAACTATTTTGTTGAAAATTGTTCTATTTTGTCGATAATTAATTTTCCTAATTGAAAATTTGACTAATTTTTTTTTGGCCAAACATTGACAGTTTTTGTAGAAAATCTAACAATACAATTTTCCATTAGAATTTCGTTTTTAAAATTTCATTTCATTCGCTTTACTAAATATTCGCTTCTTTAGTTGAAAATCAATCTTTCTGGTAGAAAATTATTATTCTCGATTGAAAAATCAAATGCTTGCTTTAAAGTTTAACTAGTTTGTTACAAATTCATTTTATTAGTTCAGGATATATCTTTCTTGTTGAAAATTAAAATATTTGCTAAAAATTATAGTTCTTTTAAATAAAAATATATTATTTTTATAGAAAATTCAACTGCTTGGTGCAAATTTTTCTTGTTTTTGTTTAATATTAATTTATTCTCCAGGAAATTCAAATATTCAATTTTAACATGAAAATGGGTGGGTTTTAGCTGAAAATTGAACTATTTTTTTAAAATAAATTCAACTTTCTGGTGGAAAATTATTGTTTTTTATTTAAAAATCAATTTCTTCACCCTAACATATAGGGATTCCATTTTTAGTTTAAAATTTACCGTTTTTAATTAAAAATTTAACGTTTTCGTTGAAAGGTCCTCTTTTTGTTTAAAAGTTCTATTATTTTCATAAAAGATTCAAATATTAAATTGAAAATTATTTTTCAGTTGAAAATCAATTTCTTACCCTAAAAATTCGAAAATTCCATTTAATAAAAAAGTAATCATTGTTAGTAGAAAATTAAACTATCGATCTACAAAGATTCATCTTTTTGTTTCGATTTTTTTTAGACGAATTTTATTATTTTCACAAAAAATTAAACTGTGTAGTTTAAAATCAATTTCTTCACCTGAAAATGCAAAGATTCCATTTTTAGTAAAAAAGTAATCCTTCTTTAGTAGAAAATTAAACTATCTTTCCACAAAAATTCAACTTTTCTATTTAAAATTCTTGTTTTTTGGAGAAAAGTTCTGATATTTGGTTTAAACATTCAACTGTTTGGTTGAAAATCATTTCTTTGTTGAAAATAATTTCTGCACTTGAAAATTCAAGGATTCCATTATAGGTTGAAAATTGATAATTTTTACAAGAAAATTCAACTGTTTCATTGAAAAAAACTTGTTTCTTGTATAAAAATTCTATTCAAAGATTTAATTTATTGTGGAAAATTGATTATTTTTAGTTAAAAATTCGACTATTTGGCTTCAAAAATTAACTATTTTATTGAAAATTCATAGTTTTCCGATTTTGTTTCTCCCGGAGTGAAAAATCCTAGCTGGTTAAAAATTCAAACCTTTTGTTGAAAATTTAATTGTATTTTAAAAATACCTATTTAGCTTGAAAATTCCACTATTGGGTTTAAAATGGAACTATTTTTGGTGTGAATTAATTTTTGTTTAATTTCACCATTTGATTGAAAATACAACTATTTGTTTAAAAATTCAACTATATTCTTTAAAGATTTATCGGGTTTGCTTTAAAGCATCAACTATTTAGTTGTAAATGCCACTTTTTATTTCAAAATTAATTTTTTTGTTCTAGAAAATACAACTATTTGTTAACAACTGATCTGCTCAGGTTGAAAAATCAACTAGGTTGTTAAAAAATTCCACAGCTCGGTTACAATATTAATTATTTAGTTAAATATTCAACTGTTTCGTTAAAAAGTAATCTTTTTTCTAAAATTTAACTGCTTGGCTGGGAATTAATTTTTTTTTAGAAAAGTTCTTGGTAGAAAATGATTCTTTCTTAATTACAAATTCCACCTTCTTGTGTGAAATTAATCTTTTTGACATAAATATCTAAATATTTATTTAAAAATTCGTCTCTTTTGCTTGAAAATTCTGATATGCGGTTGTAAATGCAAGTGTTTGATCACATTTTTTTTGTTTGATGAAAAATCATCCTTCTGGAAAGTGAGTAAAACCAGATGATATTTTCGAGTAAGATAAAATTTTTTCTGCAGAGCGCACAATGCTTAGGTGGTCGTGCGGTGGGCTGCACCGTCATAATAGTCGTGCGGTGTTCTATAGGGATGTGATAATATTTTATTGGCAAATCTTTTACTGTTCGTGCGGCAACGCACGAGACTGTTGTGGTCGTGCGGTACCGCACGGTAATGTTGTGGCCGTGCGGTGACCGATAATTGTTTTGTGATATTGAGTTGTTTCTTGAATTGTACTGCTAGGGGACAGACAAGATAAAGAGATAGGGATTACGGCAGTGGTAAACATTGTTTTCCTGGTGTCATAGCGTATCTCTTGAGCATTATGGCACACTACCTTCCGTTGTCAGACGGTGATCTTAATCACTCCGGTTTGACGAGATCCGTGCGGAGATGCCTAGAAAGGCGCTAAGCGTTTAGCTAAGATCTCTTAATGCGAACATAAGCAAACTCATCGCGATACCGTCAAAAGTTAAATAATAACAAGAGGTCATTAATTGATCTATGAGAATGATTATGCAAAATAGACAAGTTATAACCTGACATTAATTAATTATGAAAATGTAAATTTTTCCATCTGATAATAAAAATAATATACACAAATATTTTGAACAATCGTTTATTTTTTTATTTTATTTGATAACGCCTAAAATAAAAAAATAAAAAATAAATTCTTTTTAATTAAATTAATATTTGCAGCCAAAAAATTTCTTTATTCAACAAAATCGTTTTGCTAGCCGCAGTTGGTTCATTTTAGAAAATATTTGAGTAAATGAGAAAAAAATTTGTTTATTTGAGCAAATTCGTTTGCTTGAATTAAAGTTTTTGGTTAAAAAGTTTTGTTGATTTTAGAAAATATGTTATTGATTTTTAATTTTTTTGGTTGGATCTACCAAGTAATCTAACAGAGCATTTTACTAAAAAGATTTTATACAAAAAATTTTGTTTCAACAAAATTGTTGAATTTTTTAAAAATAGTTAAATTTTCGGACTGAAAAAATGAATTTTTCAGGAGGCCGTTGAATTCCTAATTCAAAAAGACGAATTTTCTAACCAAAAAGACGGATGTTTAACAAATAATTCAATTGTCAACAAAATAATTAAATTTTTGAACATATGAGCTCTTAACCAAGAATCATAGTTAATATTCCAATCAAGAAAATATTTTATTTTGAACAAAAAATAGTCGAATTTAGCCGAAAAGTAAAATTTAAAAGAAAAATATAATAGTTTATATTTCAACGTAAAAAAATAGTTTTACTTTAAATAAAAAACAGCTGAATCAAACAAAACAGGCGAATTTTCAATAAAGAAGTTTAATTTTTAACCAGGAAAGATTTTTGAATCAAGAAAGAAAAAAATTTCAACCTAATTGTTTAATTTTAAACTGAAAAGGTTAAAATTTTAGTAAACAGTTAAATTTTCAAAATGAAATTATCAATTTTTAACAACAAGCTTAATTTTTAAACATATATGATTCAATTTTATTTTAAAATAATAGAATTTTCAACCCAACAGGGGAATTTCTTAGAAAAAGAGATGAATTTTATAGAAAAAAATTGAATTTTCGACTAAAATATTTTCTGTCACCAAAGACGAATTCTTAACAAAATAATGCATTGAAAAATAAATAAATAAAAAACAATAGAATTTTACCAAAAGGTTAACGTTTTAGCATAAAATATAATTTTTGATATTTTAACAAAGAAATATTTTCTTTTTATATAAAAATAATTAGATTCAACAAAAAAGATGAATTTTTACAAAGGATGATTATTTTCAACCAGGAAATATTTTTTAATCAAGACAGAACAAAATTAGAACCAAAATGTTGAGATGGTAAACCAAAAGGCAAAGTTTCCAAGAAATGTTTTTTGTTTATTTTCAATCCGAAATTATAAATTTTAAGGGAAAAAATTAATATTGAACCAAATAGTTTAATTTTATACCAAAATATAAGAATTTTCAACACAAAAAGATGAATTTTTTATAGAAAAAGACAAATTACGTAGAAAACGGTAGAATTTTTAATCAAAAACTGTTCTAACGAAAAAGAAAAAAATTCAATTCCAAGAAGATGAATTTTCGAACCAAAAAGACAAATTTTCAAACTTGAATTTTCAACAAAAGAATTAATTTTTGACAAAACAAAAGAACCAAAAAACAGTTGAATTTTACCACGACATTGACTTCTCAATCAAAAATAAAATAGTTGATATTTCAACAAAAAAATATTTTTATTTCAAATCAAAAACAGTCAGGTGCAACAAAAGAGCCGAATTTTTAACAAAGGAGATGAATTTTCAGCTAGGAAAGATTTTTCATCAATAAAAAAATGTTAATCAAATATTGTGGAATATGTTCATCAATAAGGTAAGGTATTTAGAAAATACATTTTTGGGAAAAAATAGGATTTTTTTCGCAAAAAGACGAACTTTGAAGAAAACATTTGAATTTTAAATAAACAAGTTTAAAAAAATTGATTTTGAATCCGAAAAATTCAAATTTTCAACTTTAAATATTCAACAAAATAACTAATTTAATAAACAGTTAAATTGTCCAACAAGATCTTTTCTAAAAAAAATAGGAATTTCCAATAATAAAAAAATTAATTTCTAATCCAAAAGGACAAATTATCAACAAATCAGTTGAATTTTCGAACAGAAAATTTACTAAATTATATAAAATAAACTAAAATAAAAAATTCACCAAATTTATTTCACAAAATGGGTACATTTTCGATAAAGAAATTACATTTTCAACCAAATAGTTATTATTTTTTTCTAATTTTTTACCCAAAGATGCATTTTTAACAAAATGAAATTTGAATCCAAGAAGACGAAATTTCTATCCAAACAAATGAATGTTTAACGTAAAGGATAAATAAAAAAAATAACTTATCAACAAAAGAGCCGTGTTTTCATCAAAATAACGAAATTTTGAAAAAAAAACGAGTTCAACTTTTAACCAATTAGTTTAATTTTCAATAAAAATATAACAATTCTCAACGAAAAATATAATAGGTTATATTTCAAGCAAGAAAATATTTTTAATTTAAAATAAAAAAAGGTCACTGCTACCAATGGAACGATCTTTAAATAAAAGAGAGGAATTTTCAGCTAAGAATGATTTTTCAATTAAAAGAACAGAAAAATCTCTACTAAATTGTTGAATTTTTAAACCAAAAAGGCGAAGTTTCAAGAAAAGAGATAAGTTTTTAATCCGGGAATATGAATTTTCACCAAAAAGTCAATTTTGAACCAAATAGTTTCATCTTATACGATAATAATAAAACTTTCATTTTAAAACGAGAAATGTTGTATTTTTTTACTTTTAAACTTTTTGCTTCAGAAATTTAATATTTTGTATGAAGTTTTTTTCTTTATTGGTTGAAAAATCTTCCTTGATTAGAATTATTTTTTTTCATCTGAAAATTTCCACTATTTAGTCAAAAGTTGAATCACTTTGTTGAAATTAAATTTTTTTTAGTTGAAGATTCACCATTTTAGGTGAAAATTTATTTCCTTGGACGGTTGTTATTCAAAATAATTTTTTTTTCGGTTGAAATGTCAACTATTACATTTTGTCTCACATTCATTTTTGTTCGTTTTTTAAAATTTTAAATTAGTTCTTTTAGTTGAAAAGTTAGCTGTTCCATATTTGGATAAACGTAGATTTTTTCAATTTTAAAAAATTCGTTAAAAATTGATGTTATTTTACGAAAATCAACATTTTTATCAGAAAATTAATTTTCTTGGTTAAAAATCCAACTGTGTTGTAGAAGGCTAGACTTTTGGTTTAGAAATTTACAAATTTGGTAAGAAATTTGTTTAATTATTTACTGACAAATCTTTCCTGGCTAAAATTAATTTTTTTTGATTGACGATTCGATTTTGGTTAAACATTAATTTTTTCATCCGAAAATTTGACTTTATTTTTCAGATTTCAGATTTAAGATTTAGTCAAAAGCTGAACCACTTCGTTGAAATTTTATTTTCTTAGTTGAAGATTCTCCATTTTAGGTGAAAATTTATTTCCTTGGACCGTCTTTATTAAAAATAAAAATCTTTTTTGGTTAAAACGTCAACGATTACATGTTTTCTTAAAAATAAATCTTTTGTTTTGAAAATCAACTGTTTTAATTAAAAGGTTAACTACTTACTTTAAAATTAACTTTTTTGTTCGTTTTTTAAAATTTTAAATTAGTTCTTTTAGTTGAAAAGTTAGCTGATATTATTTGACGAAAATCCATCTGTTTTTTTAGAAAATTGATTTTCTTGGTTGAAACTCGAACAGTTTTTTTTGGAAAGCACGTCTTTTTGGTTTGGAAATTTGAAATTTCGTGTGAAATTTTTTTTATTTTACTGGAAAAGCTTCCCTGGTTAAAATTAATTTTTTTAGTTGAGAATTCGCTTTTGTCTCGACTTAGCACTACGATTTTCCATCACTTTACTTTTTTTTCTAATAATTGATAAACAAAGCCTCGACCTTCAAAATCATCAGTAAAATTTTGTAGTCAACTAAATTCTCAATCCAAATATACTTCATATGATGTCAAAATTTTTGGTCAATAAAAAAAACTACTTTAAAAGACAATTGTCAACTTGGCTCCACTCTCCTCTACGTAATTTATACACGGCCCCTATAAGAATTAAATTTCGACATACAGCTTGTTTTATTTTGCAATAAGAAATTAAATTTCTGCATTTCCGAGAATCACTGCAGTATAAATATTTCTCAATTTCTCATAATTATTATTATTACGCAGTGACCGTAGTGTGGAAATTTAAAACTATAGGAAGGCGGGGGAGAGAGAGAGAGAGAGAGAGAGGGAGGGAGAGAGAGATGGAAACAAGAATAGACGAAAAAGTGGGGAAATTTCGCAGGGATTTTCAATTTCCAATTCGTCAGTTTAAGCTCAGTTTTTAATTACGCTCATATTACGCGCGCAGAACTCATGGAAATTTATGCTAATTATTAGGGTAATTAAGAGTGTAATCAATTCTCAACTATCGCGCCACGTCGTCTCCGTTTCTTCGTGTGTTTCGCTTCAAGCCATGCCATTGTTCGTGATCGCTGGCCAAAGTTATTCAAACGAAAATAAATCTAACACACCGAATGCGAATAAATTTATTCAAACATTTCTGGGAAAAAAATGTCTGAATAAGCCAGCCGTACTGGGTCGAATGCTAATTCATATTTTTAAAGAAACTTGAGAACAAAGGCTCCAAAGAGAAGAAATTATAATTTAATATATAATGAGAACAACGCGCTGTTTTATTTATCAATTTAGATCAAACCTTCGGTTTAAGGGCAGTGGCCTTGGCCCTATATCGAGGGAATCGAAACGTAAAGAGTCAGGGCCGTCAGAACGGCTCTCTGTCTCCCGCTCTCTTAAACCATTCCACCAGAGCAAAAGCCTATTCAGTCTATTCAAAATTACGAATTATAAAACTTGGAATATTACGTTTATGATCAGTTATTTTCACAAGAAGTTACTTTCAGATTCAATATAATTATTTTTTTTAAGTTGAAAATTAATTAAAAATATTTATCTGTATTATTATTGATATTATTTGTTGGTTTCAAATAGACCCGCGCTTTTCGACACATGCGCAGTTGAAAAAAATAAACAAAAATAAACTGATGGCTGTGGTAGAGGTGGGGGACCCTAAAGTCTTCAAATAATAAAGTGTGTACGTTTCAAGGCCATTGAAATGGGTGGAAGTGGACTGTATTTTTAATGAATTATTTAAATTGAAATAATTATTTTTGAAAACCAAAACTTACTCTCTAAGGTTAATTTTTGCTTCTTCAATCCAAAATTGGACCTCCTTTATTCTTTTTGATATTGGGATATGTCAAATTTCACTTAAAAATCTTCAGTTGAAAATTCCTTAATACATAATAACTTAATACATAACTAATCATCTGGGTTAAAAATTTAAGTATTTTGATGAAAATTCGTTTTTTTACGAATTCTTTTGACCGAAAATTTAGCTATTCCATTTTTGCTGGAAAATTTACCTATAATGATTTCAGTTTAAATAATGCAAATAATTTTTTTTTGAAATTTCAATTTTTTACCTGTTTGAAAATACAATTTTTACATTCTCAACAGAGAAGGTATTAGATTTTTGTAGAATTTGACCCCCCCCCCGTTTTTGTCAAATGTCCACGTTTTGAGACCCCC
>JAWWLR010000155.1:12568214-12585980 GCA_035041075.1 Acraspis erinacei | reverse complement strand
GTTGAGGCAGGTGCCAAGAAAATGAACGATTCCAAAGCCAATGCAACTGTACTGACCCAAATATTTTCGAAAATGAAATTATTGGCAGAAAAAATCAAAAGAATTCTAACACAAATTCTGAGGAAATTATTTTTTTCTAATATCATTATTTAACTTCTTCTTTACTGCACTATAATGGCCTGACTGAGATTTTGCGCTTAGGCCCTTCTCATTTTTTAAAATTGTAAATTGGACTGTTTATATCCGTCCAAAATTTTTATCATGACGTCCAAACGTGAGCTTTCAAGAACAATAATTTCCTCTTAATTTTCTCTTAACCTTATAATTTTTTTTTTATCGTACTTTTTGGTATTTCTGAATCAAACTTTTCAAAGTTCCATTCAGTATTGACTTATCTCCGCAGTACTTTCTTATTTTTATTTATTTTTTTTTTAAATAAAGGATTCCATTTTTGAATACGTTTTTTGTTTCTCCTTTTGAATTGTGAAAATGTGGGTAAGGTCCTTATGGAAACTCATCTTTCTTTCTGGCTAAACTTTCTCGAAAGCTAGTAAAATTTTTGAATCAAAGTTTTCAGTGTTCCGTTCAGTATTGGTTTATCTAAAAAAAATTTCTCTTTTTTTATAGTAGGTATTCGATTTTTTGAAATTTTCTCGGAATCTAATCAAATTTCCGAATTCAACTTTTCAGGGTGCTATTCAGTATTGATTTATCTCAAAATAAATTTCATTTTCGTTTTTAATTAACAGCTCAATTTTAGCAGACTTGCTCTAGTGTAAAAGTATGACAATTTGGGTTAGGTCCTTATAGCATACTAACTACTTTTCGTCCTAATTTTTCTGGGAACCCAATCAAATTTTCGAATCAAATTTTTTGTGGTTCCAGTTAGTATTGATTAATCTGAAAAATACTTTTCTTTTTTTATGGTGAATATTCAAGTTTTGAAATTTTCGCGAAACCTAATAAGATTTTTGAATTCAACTATTCAAGGTTCCACTCATTCTTGATTTATCTCAAAATACTTATAATTTTTTTTAAATGAAGAATACGATTTCTGAAGACTTTTTTGTTTCTTCTGTAAAATTGGGAAAATGGCGTTTTTGTCTCTTCTCTAAAATGTCAAAAAAGGATCAATCTACCTAAATTTTTTTAGGAACCTAATAAAATTTTTCGAATTAACCATTACGGGTCCTATTTAGTATTGATTTATCTCAAAACTAATTTTGATTTAAAAAAATGAGGAATTCGATTTTTGAAGATATTTTTCTTTCCTAAAAAGTTGTAAAACTGTGGATTAAGTCCTTAGAACATCCCAGCTTTTTTCAACCTTAATTTTCTCGAAACCTAATCAAATTTTAAAATTAAATTTTGTAGGGTACCATTCGGTATTTATTTATCTCAAAAGTGCCTTTTCTTTTTTTTATATATTAAAAATTCGACTTTTGAAATGTTCTCGAAACCTAATCAATGAATCCGACTTTTCAGAGTGCGATTCAGTATTGATTGATCTCAAAAGTTACCTTTAATTTTTGTAAATTAAAAATTCGTTTTGTTAAGTAGTTTTTGTCTCTCTATAAAATTATGAAAATTTGGGTTAGGCCCTTATGGCATGCTACCTATCAGTTAATAGTTCAACCTATACCAGGAAGGATGCGACTGGGTTATTTCGTATTCAAATGAAGTTCGATGCTTCATGACAGTTGGCAGTGTGCAATTTGCCTAAAATTTCCATTTTCGTTTTGTTTTGACACACTTGAAAGCCGCTGATGCACGCGTCTGCATTTTTTTAAATTTGAATATATTTTATTTTATCATGAAATCTTAGAATCGTGTCATTGTTATTTTTAATAAATTTTATTTCAGATATGAAAATGTTTTTGATTTTAATCTTCTTCGACAATCTTAATTCTATACTCAGTGATAGAGAAATTCACAGGATAATTTTTTTTCGAGCCGAAACTGCTCAAAAGTGAATAATTTAAAAATCAAGGCCATAATAGTTAAAATTTCTTCATTTGATAATATTCATAATTTAATTAACTTAGGTCCTCACTACTTGACAAATTAAATTAGTTTAAGCGGAAATCATTCTGGTTTAGTATTTTTAATAATGACAAAAAAAAATGAAATAAAAGAAATAATAATGAGTATAATAATAATGAAAACAATGATATAATATTAAACAAAGAATTAACATTAATATTAACATAATATTATTATTACTGGTATATAAATTTTTCAAATTAACACTTTAAGATTTTGCTCAAATTCAAATTGAAAGCTTTTTAAAACTTGTTTAATTTTAACATTAAAGATTTTATATTAGCTGACTAAAAAAGCTTTTTTTGGAAATTCAAGAATTTTAAAAATAATTTTTTTTGAAATGTTAAATAATTTTTTAGTGAAAAAAATTCGTTCGGTTTTTTGTTTAAAACATCCAAAAATTCTTATTAGTAAAAAAAATTTTAATTTATAAACAATTTAATAAAAATTTTAGCGAATTTTGTATATGTGAAGTTTTTACTAGGAAACAAAAATAAAAAATTATAAATTAAAATAAATTTTGTTTGATTTACAATTTTTTGAAAATTTGCAAAAAACTTGGTTAGTTGGATTGGGTCAGATGCACACATTTTGGAAAAACTTGAATATATTGAACATGACATTTCTTTAGCTCCAACCAAAGAAATATGAGAACATTTTTCTTTTGCAGAAAAAAATTCTCGTGCTTAGGGATATTGGGATTTTTGATTTAAAAAAAAATGTTTTTAAACATTTTGAGCGAAACAAAAACTTGAAAATATTCAGCTTTTTCCAAAGTTTTAAATGAAACTATTTTTGTTCAGGATTCAACTATTTTAGGTTACAAATAAAAATAGTTTTGGTTGAAATATCAACTAATATATGTTTAGTTAAAAATTCATCTTTTGGGGACTAAAATTTAAACTTTTTTCGCACAAAATTGATTTTCTTAACGAAAAATGTATATTTCTGGTTAAAAAATTTAACTATCTGAATGAAAATTAATTTATTTTTTGTTTAAAAATTTATTTTTTCAGATTGTCCTCTTTGGTTAAAAATTTAACTATTTTGGGGAAAATTCGTTTAAAAAAATTAATTTATATAATTATAATTAAAAATTAATAAATAATTAATTTGTTAAAAATTCATTTTTTTGTTGAATGTTTATATTCTCCATTTTAAATTCATCTTCTTGATTGAAAATATTACTATTTTGTTAAGAGTGAGTGCTTTTATTTTCTAAAGGCTTAATTTGAATTTATCTACAAAATAATTATTCAATTTTTGGTTGAAAATGTATCTTTCTTAGTTGAAAAATTCAACTTCTTAGTTGAATATTCTTGTAGTTTGTTTCAAAATTCATCTTTTTCAGTAGAAAATTGATCAACTTGGTTGAAAATTTATGTTTATGTTAAAAAATTCAATTTAAAGAAAAACAATTTAATTCTTTTTTGAAAACTTGTTTTTCTTCTTTGCTTGAAGCATAATGTTTTTTCAATTAAAAAAATAATTATTATATTGTTTTTAGAAAATTTATGTTTTTGGTAAAAAGTGTAACTAAAAGAACAAAAAATTCAACTATTTGTTGGAAACTCCTTTTGTTGTTGTTAAAAATACATTTTTTCTACTAAGAGTAACTATTTCATTTTTTATTTCAAATTTTTCTTTGCATTAAAAATTAAGTTATTTCGTTGAAGATTCATGTAGTTTGTTGAAAAATTGACTTTTTTGTAGAAAACCAATATTGGTTTTCTACAAAATTTCTTCTTGGCAGAAAATCAATTTTTTTCTCGTTGAAAATTTGTTTTCGGGTGAAAAAAAATAATCTTCTTGGAAATTTTTTTGTTTTTTTTTTGTTTGAGGATGTTATTATTTTGTTATTAAGTTTGAAAACTCAACTCTTTTTTTAAATGTATCTTTTTGGGTAGAAAATTAATCTTTTTTGTTAAAAATTGACCTTTGTGGGTTAATAGTTCAGCCGTTTGGTTGATATTCTACCTATTTTGTTGAAAATTTAATTTTTTTTTCAAAAATTTAATTGTCTTCTACAAAATTCGTCTTTTTGATTTCAAAATTTAAGTAGCTGTTTAAAATTTGAGCTACTTCTTGAAAGTTTGTCTCTTGCTTGAAAGTTAAACTATTTGGTCGATAAAGAAACTTTTTGGTTGAAAATTGTTTTTTTTTATTGTTGAAATTTCATCTCTTTTTTTCATAACTATTTTTCCTCTTTAGAGCGTTTTATTTTTTGGTTAGAAATTTATTTTTCTTAAACTTTCTCTTTGGTTATAAAATTTAAATACTTTTGGACAAACTTAAGTTTTTTTGTAAAAATTAATTTATATAATTACAAATAAAAAATATATATATAAAATGTATACTTTTTTACAAATTCGTTTTTTGGCTGAATGTGCATAATCTCAATTTAAAATTTACCTTCTTGACTAAAATTATTATTATTTTGTAAAAAATTATAACGTCTTTATCTTTTAAAGACCAAATTTTATTTAATTGAAAAAATATATTAATTATTCCATTTTTGGTTGAAAATTTATCGTTTTTAATTAAAAATTTAAGTACTTGGTTGAATAGTTACGTAGTTTGTTTGAAAATTAATCTTTTTCAGTACAAAATGGAACTTCTTAGTTGAAAATTCATGTTTATGTTTAAAAATTAACTTCCGAAAAAAAATTCTACTTTTGTTGAAATTTTATTTATTCATTTTTGCTGGAGGCTTAATTTTTTTAATTTAAAAAATAATTATTACATTTTCGGTTGAAAATTTATGTTTTTTGTTAAAAATTATTTTTTTCTTTTTCCAAAAAGCTTAATTGATCTTTTTTATTGGATATTTTAACTACCTTGTTAAAAATTCCTGTAGTTTGATTGAAAATTAGTCTTCCTTGGTACAAGATTGATCTTCTTAGTTTCAAATTTATATTTTTATTTAAAAATTCAATACAAAGAGAAAACAATTTCAAAATTTCAACTATTTCTTGAAAATTCAGGTTTTTATTGTTGAAAATAAATTTTTTCAACTGAAAGTTTAACTATTTCATTTTTTGTTGTAAATTTTTTTCTCGTTGAAAATTCGTCTTTTTTGTGCAAAAAATTAATCATCTTCGTTGAAAATTCGTCTGTTTGGTCGAGAATTCTACTATTTTGTAAAAAATTATTTTATAATTTAACTCAACCCGTTAAGATATATTTTTTTCTGAAAATTAATTTTTTTAACTGTAAATTAAACTTTTTTATTTTTATTTAAATTTCTCTTTTTTAGATGAAAATTGAAACTATTTGGTTCAAAATTCATCATTGTAAGTTAATAGTTTGGCTATTTGGTTAAAAATTTACCTATTTTGTTGAAAATTTAATTAATTTTTCGAAAATTCAATTTTTTTTAAAAATCGACTTTTTGGCTTCATAATTTAAGTAGTTGGCTAAAATATTAGACACTTTTTGAAAATTTGTCTCTTTTACTTGAAAGTTGAAATTTTTGGTTGATAAAGTAACATTTTGGTTGAAAATTGTTTTTTCTATTTTTGAAATTTTATGAAACTTTATGAACTTAAAGCGTTTTATCTTCAATTTAACACAGTGTCTCAATTAATTATGTTCAAATTATTTTCAACTCTGTTGATTTTTTGATTTTTTCGTGGAAAATTTATATTTCTGGTTACAAAATGTAACTATCTGGTTCAAATTTTATTTTCTGGTTAAATATTAATTTTATTTAATTTTCCTCTTTGTTTACAAAACTTAAATATTTTGGGGAAATTATAAGTTTATTTTGTAAAAAATTCATTTATATAATTATAAATAAAAATGACTACTTTTATACAAATTGATTTTTTCGCTGAATGTGCATAATCTCAATTTAAAATTCATCTTCTTGATTGAAAATATTACTGTTTTGTTAAAAATTAGTGCTTTTTTATTTTATAAGAACTTAATTTTATTTAATTCAAAAAAAAATTATTATATTTTTGGTTGAAAATTTATGTGTTTGGTTCAAAATTTATTTTTTTAAATCCAACCTATTGGTAGAAAATTCGTTTTTTTATGTTAAAAATTACAATTTACCTACTTGGATAAAAATTCATTAGCTGGTTTGAGAATTAGTCTTGATCGGTAGAAAATTGATTCATTTTTGCAACTAAAAGTTTAACGATTAAATTTTTTATTGTAATTTTTTCTTTTTATTGGAGATTCATGTCGTTTGTTGAAAATTTTCTATTTTTCTTATAGAAAACCAATTTTCTTGGATGAAAATCATTTTTTTTCTCGTTTAAATTCGATTTTTGGTGGAAAAATTAATCCTTTCTTTAAAAATTTTTTTATTTTTTTTTGTTTTAGATTCTACAATTTTGTTAAAAATTCGTCTTTTCTAATTTAATTCAACTCGTTCAAAAAAAAAATTTACAGGAAAATTAATTTGTTAAATTGTAAATTGAAGTATTTTATTTCCGGTTTCAATGTTATCTTCTTTTAGTTGAAAATGAAATACATTGTGTTGATGGAATTCATTTTTCGGGTATAAAGGCAACTGTTTTTCGAAAGATTCATTTTTTTAGTTTCAAAACTTAACTCTTTGGCTGAAAATTCGTCTTTTTGGATAGAAATTTTATAATTTAAAAAAATTTTACTTTCTTCTAAAAAATTCGTATTTTTAGTTTCAAAATTTAAGTAGCTGGGTTAAATGTTAGGCACTTTTTGAAAATTTCTCACTTTTGATTGAAAGTTAAAATATTTACTTGAGAAAGGAACTGCCTGGTTAAAAATTCATTTTTCCATAGTTGAAATGTCATATCTTTGGTGACAATGTAATCATTTTTGTTGAAAAAATCAAATATTTTGTTGAAAATAAAATACAATTTTGACTTGATATTTTAGGGAGTTAAAGTGTTTTCTATTGAAATTGACGTGGTTTCTAAATTAATTTTATTATCAATAATTTATTCCTCTAAAACTATGAGAATGAACGAGGAGGGAGGGGTCAAAAATAGTCCTAAATTGATGCCGTAGTTTATCAATAACCCCTAATTTCCTTTCACAAATTTGATTTTTCAAATACCCCTTAATCAGATTAAAGCAAACACGAAAAGGTTGCCCCGAACATACTAAATATGGCCCATAAACAATAATTTCACGAGGCCTGACTCTTTGGGCATGAGCATTGATAGACACTATCGATCGATGATCTGGTCAGATATGATCGAGAAGCAACGGTTTTTATTTCGTCTCGTTTTGGTTTCCGGTTTCTACTGTTTAAACGCAACGGGATCGCGTGGTAGCCTGCGGCGTGCACGAGCTTCGAAATTATTGCTGGATACAAAAAAATGTTAAAAAAATTAAAAAAGTGGTGGGATAGGATCAGTAGCAGTTGATCACCGGAACCGTATTTAAATACGAAATAACCCTGCTAATGCTCACAGTTTGCTGCTCGTTATACGATCACCGTTTGCAGTTTGTATCTTTTTGCCAACTCCTCATTTCTCCTCTCGCGAATTCGCTGAGGGTGTATTTATTGCATTATACGCTTTCTCGAAGCTTTTAAACTCTTATTTCTTGCTCTTAGTTTACGACACGCACGCGCCTTCCCATCTGGCTGAGTTATCAAGGTTTGCCTTCTGTCATCGTTGAGTAAGTGAAATGAAAAATTGGAGGGGGAAACAACTCTATGGTAATCCACTGGATCGGACGGTTATTGCGGAGTAATCCACTTGTAATTCGGTGAAAGACACTTGTAATCTGTAGTGATCTAGTTATAATCTGAGGTAATCCAGAATAATCCACGCACAATCTATGATAATCCACTTGTCATCTTGATTAATCACGGTCCAATTCACAGTAATCTCTTGAAACCTGGAGTGATTGTTTTATAATCCGTCGTAATCCACTTATAATCCAGATTAATCCACGTAAAATCTATGATAATCCACAGGTAATCTTGAGTAATCATGGTCTAAGGCGCAGTCGTCAACTTGAAATCTGGAGTCATCGATTTATAATCCGCTGTAGCCAACTTGTAATCCAGCATAATCCACGTATAATCAATGGTTATCTACTTGCGATCCAACGTAAATCATATACAATCTATTATAATCCACTTTTAAATTCGAGTAATCATGGTCAATTTCACAGTAATCCACTTGAAATCTGGAGTAATCGATTTATAATTCGATATGCTACACTTGTAATCCAGAGTATCCCACGTACAATCCATTGTAATCCATTTCTATAATCTTGAGCAATAACGGCCTACTTAACTGCAATCCACTTAAAGTTTGGAGTAATCTAGGATTAATCCAAATAATCCACTTGTAATTTGATGTAAACCACTTGTAATCTGTATTAATCTATCTGTAATCTGAGGAAATCCAGGGTAATTCAAGAACAATCTATTATAATCCACTTGTAATCTTAAATAATCATAGGCGAATTCACAGTAATCTACTTGAAAGCTAGAGCAATCAATTTATAATCCGAGGTAATCCGTTTATCATTCAAATTAATCCACTCACAATCTATGACAATCCACTTCTAATCCTGATTAATGACGGTCCAATTTATAGGCATCCACTTGAAAGCTGAAGTAATCAATTTATAATTTGCTGTAGCCAACTTGTAATCCAGCATAATCCACGTATGATCAATGCTTATTTACTTGTAATTCAACGTAAACCATATACAATCTATTATAATCTGTTTTTAATTTAGAGTAATCATTGTCAACTTCACAGTAATACACTTGAAATCTGGAGTAATCGATTTATAAGTCGATATGCTAGACTTGTCAGCCATAGTAACCCACGTATAATCCATACTAATCCATTTTTATAATCTTGAGCAATAACGGCTTAACTAACTTCAATCCACTTAAAGTTTGGAGTAATCTAGGTTTAATACAAATAATCCACTTGTAATTTGATGTAAACCACTTGTAATCTGTAGTAATCTATTTATAATCTGAGGAAATCCAGAGTAATTCAAGAACAATCTATTATAATCCACTTGTAATCTTGAGTAATCATAGGCGAATTCACAGTAATCTACTTGAAAGCTAAAGCAATCAATTTATAATCCGAGTTAATCCGCTTATCATTCAGATTAATCCACTCACAATTCATGACAATCCACTTCGAATCCTGATTCATGATGGTCCAATTTATAGGCATCCACTTGAAAGCTGAAGTAATCAATTTATAATTTGCTGTAGTCAACTTGTAATCCAGCTTAATCCACGTATAATCAATGGTTATCTACCTGTAACCCATCTTAAACCATATACAATCTATTATAATCCACTTTTATTTTCGAGTAAACATGGTCAACTTTACAGTAATCCACTTGAAGTCTGGAGTAATAGATTTATAATTCGATATGCTACACTTGTAATCCAGAGTATCCCACGTATAATCCATCGTAATCCATTTTTATAATCTTGAGCAATAACAGCTTCATTAACTGCAATCCACTTTAAGTTTGGAGTAATCTAGGTTTAATTCAAATAATCCACTTGAACTTTGGTGTAAACTACTTGTAATCTGTAGTAATCTACTTGAAAGCTAGATTAATCAATTTATAATCCGATATAATCCGCTTGTAATTCAGAGTAATACAAATACAATCCATCATTATCTACTTTTAATCCAGCACAATCTACGAACAGTCTCTTATAATCTACTTTTAATTTCGAGTAACCATGGTCCAATTCACAGTCACCCACTTGAAATCTTGAGTATTTGATTTACAATCCACTTAACTGCACTTATAATAACGAGTAACCAACGTATAATCCATATTACTCCATTTGTAATCTTGAGTAATAACAGTCTAATTTGCGGCAATCGACTTTAAGTTTGGAATAATGTAGGCTTAATCCAGATAATCCACTTGTCATTCAGTTAAAGCCGCTTTTATTCTGCAGTAATCTAGTTATAATCTGAGGTAATCCAGCGTAAGCCACGCACAATCTATGACAATCCTCCTGTAATTTCGATTAATCGTGGTCCAAGTCACAGTAATCTACTTGATCGCTGGGGTAATCCATTTATAATCGGATGTAATCCAACCTTAATCCAGGGTAATCCACCTACAATCCATCATAATCCACATGTAGTCTTATGTAATCATTGACCAATTCATAGTTATCCACTTGAAAGCTGGACACATTGATTTATGATTCGTATAATCCCCTTGTAATCCAGCGTAATCTACATATAATGAATGGGTATCTGCTTGCAATCCAATTTGATCCATGTACAATCTAATATAATCCACCTATAATTTCGAGTCATCATGTTCCAATTTATATTCATCCACTTGAAATCTGGCGTAATCCATTTATAATCTGATTTAATCCGCTTATTATTCAGATTAATTCACGCAAAATCGATGACAATCCACTTCTAATCTTGAGTAATGATGGTCCAATTCATAGGCATCCACTTGAAAGCTTAAGTAATCAATTTATAATTCGATGTAATCCACTTGTGTTCCAGCGTATTACACGTATAATCAATGGTTATTTACAAGTAATCCAGGGTAATCCGCATAAATCTGATACAATACACTTTTAATTTCGAGTAAGCATGATCCAATCCACATTCATCCACTTAAAATCTGGAGTAATCGATTTATAATCCAATGCAGCCCACTTATAATCCGAGTAATTCACGTAAAATCCATGATAATCCAGTTGTAATCTTGCTTAATCATACTCCAATTCACAGTCACAGATTTGTAATCTGTAGTAATTGATTCATAATTATATGTAATTCACTGGTAATATAGCAAATTCCACGTTTAATCCATAGCAATCCACTTGTAATTTCGACTAATAGTGATCTAATTTACTGTAATCTGCTTGAAGTATTGAGCTATCTAGGTTTAATCAAAATAATCAAATTATAAGACTGAGTAATATACGTACAATCCATTATAATCCACTTCCAATCTTGAGTTTTCACAGATCAACTTATAGTCCAGAATAATCCACGTACACTCCATTCTAATCCAGGTGTAATGTTAAGTAATAATTGTCTATTTTACCGTAATCATCTTGAAGTTTGAAATAATGTAGTTGTAATCCAGTTAATCCACTTTTAATTCAGAGTAATTTACATATACTCATTGATCTTGTGTATTGATAGTCCAATTCACAGTCATCCACTTAAAAGCTGAAGTAATCAATTTATAATTTGATGTAATCCACTTCTAATCCAGGGTAATCCACGTAATATAAATGTTTATCTGCTTGTAGTCCAGCAGAATCCTTTTACAATCTATTATAGTCCACTTTTAATTTCGAGTAATCCTGGTCAAATTCACAGTTTCCCACTTGCAATCTGGATTAATCGATTTTTAATACGATCCGATCCATTTGTAATGCCGTGATATCCACGTATAATCCATCGTAATTCCTTTGTAATCTTTATTAATAACTGTCTAATTTGCCGCAATCTACTCGAAGTTTGGATTCGTCTAGGTTTATTCCATACAATCCACTTGTAATTCGATGAAAGTCACTTGTAATCTGGAGTAATCCAGTTATAATCTGAGGTATTCCAGAGTAATCCATGCACAATCTATGGTAATTTAATTGTAACTGTGATTAATCATAGGCCAATTCCACAGTAATCTACTTAAAATCTGGACTAATTGATTCATAATACACTGTAATCCACTTATAATCCAGCCTAATCCACGTAAAATCCATCATAATCGACTTTCAATCTTGAGTAATCATGGTCCAATTGATAGTCATGGAATTGAAATCTGGAGTAAACGATTTATACTCTGTTGTAAGCGACTTGTAATCCAGTATAATCCACATGCAATCCAGCCTCACCCGCCTATAATCAATGGTTAGCCAATTGGCATCTTCAGTAACAATGGTCTAATTTACCGCAACGCACTTGAAGTTTGGAGGTATCTAAATTTAATGAAGATAATCCACTTATAGTTTCAAGTAAACATGTTCCAATTAACGCTCATCCAATTGAAAGCTGGCGTAATTAATGAATAATCCGATATACTGCACTCGTAATCCAGACTAATCAACGTATCATCCGGGGTAATTCACTTGAAATATTGAATAATAACTTTCTAATTCACAGCAATCCACTTGAAGTTTAGTCTAGTCCAAGTTTAATCCAGATAATCCAATTGTAATTTAGAGTAAGCAACACATAATCCTTCATAATCCAATTTTTATCGTAAGAGATCATAGTCTTATCCGCCGTGATTCAGTCGAAATCTGATCTCGTGATACAATCGTAATTCACGGCAATGCAAATATGATCCAGGCGAACGTAATCCACTTGGAATCTGGAGTAATATAGGTATAATCTAGTGTTATCTCGAGTAATCTCCGTACAATCTATTATAATCCATTTGTAATCATGATCAATTATAGTCCAATTCGCATTACCCATTGGAAATCTGGAGTAATTGATTTATACGCCGCGTAATGAACGTGCAGTCTAGAGGAATCCATGTACAATCCAAAATAATCCGCATGTAATCTTGAGAAATAACATTCTAATTTACCTTAATCTATTTGCATTCTTTAGTTTCTAGTTTCTTTGGAGTAATATAGCTTTAATCCAGATAATCCATTTGTAATCCACAGTATTACACATATAATCCATTATAATCCACCTTTCATCTTGAGTAATAATGTTCTTATCCGCTGTAACACACTTGAAATCTTCAGTAATCTAGTTATAATCCTCGATAATCCAATTTTTATCAAGAGCAATCCACATATAATCCATGATAATCCACTTGTAATCTTAAATAATCATAGTCTAATCCTCCGTGACACACTTGTAAATCAATGGCAATCCAAATATAATTCATGATAATCCACTTGTAATCTAGAAAAATCATGGTCTAGTCCGCCTTCATCCACTAGACGCTTTTAGACTCTTACTGCTTGCTCTTACAATTAGTTTACGACACGCACGCGCCCTCCAATCTTGCTGAGTTATCACAGTAATCTAAATGAAAGCTGGAGAAAGAGATTTAAGATCCTTTGTAATCCACTTATAATCTAAAGTACTCCAAGGAGAATCCATCATAATCCACTTCTAATCCAGCAATATCTACGGTTAATCAATGGTTATCTGCTTGGAATCCAGTGTAGCATACGTATAATCCAGCGTAATCCACGTAAATCTATTATAGTCCACTTTTAATTTTGAGTAATCATGATCCAATCCACATTAATCCATTTGAAATCCGAAGTAATGCATTTATAATCCAATGCAATTTATTTGTAATCCCAGGAAATCCACGTAAAATCTATTATAATGCACTTGTAATCTTGAGTAATCATGGTCCTATTCACAGTTATTCATTTGAAATCTGAAGAAATGGGCTCATAATTAGATGTAATCCACTTGTAATATAGTGCAATCCACATTTAATGCATGGTAATCCACATTTAGTCTAGAATAATAATGATCTAATTTGCCGTAATCCACTTGAAATCTGGTGTAATCTATGTATAATTCGAGGTAATCCAATTGTAATCCAGAGTAATCCACCTATACTCCATTGTATTTCGCGTGAAATCTTGAGTATTAATGGTCTATTTTACCGCAATCAACTTGAAGTTTTGAGTAATCTATGTTCAATCCAGATAATCCACTTGTAATACAGAGTAATCCACATATAATCATTGATGGCCGACTTTTATTGGGAGTAATCTTGGTCTTATCCGCTCTAATACACTCAGAATCTGACGTAATCAAGTTACAATCCGATATAATGCACTTGTTATTAAGACTAATCCAAATATAATCCATTGCAATCCAATTGTAATCTTAAGTAATCCATGAAAATCTACTTATAATCTTGAGCTATGATGGTCCAATTCATAGTCATCCACTTGTAATCTGGACTAATCAATTTATAGTCCAGTATAATCCACTTATAATCCAGAGTAATCCACGTATAATCAAATCTAATCCAGCGTCCTCCACGGAAAATCTATTATAATCCACTTTTAATTTTGATTAATGGTGGTGTAATTTACAGTCATCAACTTGAAATCTCGAGTAATCGATTTATAATCCGATATACAACACTTGTTATACAGATAGCGGTCTTATTTACCACAATCCACTTTAAGTTTGGAGTAATATAGGTTTAATCCTGATAATACAATTGTAATTCAGTAAAAATCACTTGTAATCTGTACTAATATCAATATGATCTGAGGTAATCCAGGGTAATCCCAGAGTAATCCACACAAAGACTATGATAATCCACTTGTAATCTTACTTTAAACATAGTCCAATTCACAGTAATCTGCTTGAAACCTGGAGTAATTGATTTATAATGCGAATTAATCCATTTATAATCCACAGTAATCCACATACAATACATGATAATTCACTAGTCATTTTGAGTATCATGGTCCAAGGCGCAGTAATCCACTTAAAATCTGTAGTCATCGATTTGGTAAATCCCAGTCAAAATCTGTGCATGTTCAAAAATATGGGGATTTATCAATTTGAACTATATTGTTAAATTTACTTGATCAATGAAAAAAAAGAGACTGGTCAGGTGGGTATCAGCCCCATTATATACATCCTCAAACTCACACAGGCCAATCTTGTACTTCCCATAAGTACGCATACGTAGCTGTATTCGTGCCTGATAGCCGGGCGCACATTGCATAAAATGCTTTTCAATTCCACCGAGTGGAAAGTCCTATTGAGCCGGAGAGACGCATGCAAAACAGGACGGCCATCGTGCACTCGTGTGGTATTGTTGCTGATTGTGTGTCGCTGCAACGACGAATCGGGGTTGCTACCAATCCCTCTGTACATACAAGGTGACTCTCAAAAAATGAGTCAAAGTAGGCACCGTGCGCCTACAAAAAGGTTTTCGCAGTCCATTAGGACTTAATTAAGTCGTAAAAACCTCCCTCTCCCTTTTTTCCTTCCCCTAACCCCCTACATTCCCTTTTTAAACCTATTTTCTCTTATACCCTACTTCTCTCTTTACCCCTACTTGCCCTCTTTACTCCTACTTTTCCTTTTTACCCCCACTTTCCCTCTTTACTGCTACTTTTCATCTTTAAATATACTTTACCTCTTTATCCATACTCTCCCTTTTTATCCCTATTTTCCTTCTTTACTCCTACTTTCACTTTAAACCCTTAACTCCACTCTCTATATTTTATCCTTTGTTTCCTTACCCAGTACAACTTTTTCCTCTGCTACTTCCTCCGATCCTCACTTCTCAAAACAACACCGCCTTTCCCTGCTCCTACAGCCAACATTACTCTGCACTGTCTACCCTTCACTTCCCCTAGTATCATTTTCTTTACTTCTCCTCAATTCTCTGTATTTTCCGGACACAACACTTCCCCTCACTTTTCATTGTTCCACTCTCTCAGTTCATCTAATGTCACTCCTTATTTACCACCTTATCCGTCACCCCTCATTTCCCCTCCATTCCATTACTTTCACTGCCCTTATGTCCTCGCTTCCACTCCTTCGTGAAAAGAACGACGGACGGATAAACACCCGATCGAAGTTATAAGGGTTTCTGCCCATTACTACAAAACCCTACATAAGAATGCGTGATAAGGTACAAAAAAATTCATTCTTCCTGGAAATTAAACTTTTCCATTAAAACTTTCAATTTGGAATGCTTACCCTGACCACAATACCCTACTGCCTCTCATCCTGCTTATATTCATCTCCTCCCCAAATCCATGTCCTTCTTTTTTTTCACGCTTATTTTTTTAAGTTATCTTTTTAAGATTTTTTTCAAATCACATTCATGAAAAAACGACAAACGTTTCTGTTTTGATTTAACATCTCTTTCACGACAATGAGTACTAACCCCAAACGACTGTAGCTTTCTTGCAATTTAAAAAATTTTTGATTTAAAATAAATGAATTTAAGAAACAAGCAAACGGATTTTTAGATTACCTTCTCTTTTTCCTCTTTTTTCACCTGTTTTATTTCAATTGGAAACTTAAAAGTGTGTTGTCCAAATTTTATTTTTGGATTTTTGGTTTTTAAGGTTTCCCAGCCTACTTTGTCCTGAGAGCCGATGGAAAGGAAAGTTTTAAGAAGGGAAGTAAGGGAAGAGAAGGTGAAAGAGGGCACATCGAAAAGGAAATTAAGGGAAAGAGGTTGGTAAGGGAAAAGAAAGTAGGAAGCGGAATTAGGAAAGGTTTGATTGTGACGGAAAGGAGGGTAATGAAGGTGCTGACTTGAAATAGATAATAGTAGGGGAAGTAGGGAAGGATAATCTAGGTGAGTGGAGGGGAAGTTGGTGATGATAAGTGTGTGCTATTAAGTAAGTGAGGAGTCTGAGCGGAGGAAAATAAGAGGAAAAAGAGGAAAAAAGAGTTACCTAAGTGATGGGGGAGAAGTAGATGCCGGGGACATAAAGGAGTAATAAAGGTAGGTGGAGTTTAAGGAAAGAGAATGGATGATAATATTGGATTGGACAAGATCCGGTTGCTGGAGTAGGGTGTGAATTTGAATCAGGTTAATAAACTTCTTTATTTTCTACAAAACATTTTTCATAGGCGCATTGTTCCTGCTTAATCGAATTCTTTCTTTAACTTTAAGAATATTGTAGTTAAATTTTCCATTTATCTAATGATAAGTGTAATTGATCCATATCGTTAAGTCAATTATTGGTTCTATGGAACAAGAATAAAACTTCCGGTTGCTATAAACCTTCTAAGTATTTTTATAGGTCTACAAGATTTTATTTGAATCTACAAACAATAATTTGTTTCGAATCATACTAAAACATGAACAATTCATTTATCGATAAGTTTATTTCAACATCTTCTCAAAGTGGGCATTTTTGAGCAGATCAAGTAATATAAATTCAAAATAAAAGATTGTGTTATATCGAAAAATTAACAATAGATTATAAACAAATGCAACCGGGAGAGATGAGGAGAACATTGCTAGGGCTTTTCAAGGAGTAGAGAAAGAGTAATGGGTAGAGTAGACGAGTGGCTAGGAAAACTGAGGGTAGGAGGGGAAAGAAGGGTACTAGGGACGGGAAGACAAGAAAAGTATGGGTGTGGAGGGAATGTAGGTATGGGAGGAAATTTAAGGATGACCTGGATTAATAGAGATAAATAGGGATTAATAGGGATTATCATTAATAGTATGGGATATCAGTTGGGAGACGTGGGAGAAGAAGAAGCTGATGATAGCAGAGTATCTGGGACAGAGACGGTTATTTCAGAAGATGGAAAGATGGAAAGCGGAAGAGGGAGAATCGTATAAGGTGCGGAATGTAGAAGAGAAAAAATAGGGGGGACTGAGTATTGGAGTGCATTCAAATGTGGAGTAAGGGAGTGGGAAGGAGAATAAGAGATTACATGATGAGAGGAGGTGAATTAGGGAACGTAACGTAGGTGGGGATAAGGACGTGTGAGGAGGAAAAGAGAAAGTAAGAGATTCTGTAGTACGAGAGGGAAGGAAATGTCGGGAGGAAAGAAGAAGTAAAAGAAGAGAAGTAGGTGGAAGAGAGGCTTTTCATGAAGTGAAATAGAGAAAGAGAGAGAAGTACATTATTTGAGCGGTTAGAGAAAGTGAGGTTAGGATAAGGAAGTAGTGTAGTGAAGTGCGGGATTGTAAGGAAAGTAGGAGTGTGCACGGAAGTAGGGATTATTATTACACCATTAAGCCGTTTCCCTTTCGGGGTAGGCGTGACTCACTCGGCGGGGGAGGGGATTAGTGTGA
>JAWWLR010000155.1:12520633-12532396 GCA_035041075.1 Acraspis erinacei | reverse complement strand
CAGTTTCTCTCTGATACTTATATAAAGTAACTTTCGCGTTCCTGATTCCATTTATCGAATTGAAGACTCACATATTACCATTACCATCAGCAACGAAACTGAAAAAGAGATACGATTGTCAGACCATGGCATAAAATTTTAATTTATCAGCTCACATCCAGATCGCAGAGAACAGAGTAATTATATCACCATGAGGGAACTTAGAGCGAGGTTAAAATTACTACAGGAAAATGTTTGGTTGTAACATATTGAAGAATCACACAGAGCAGTGATTGAAAAAATTACCACGTCTTATCACGACATTCTTTCACCATTTACAAGTTTAGCTTCTCATAAAATCGTGCTCAAAGATGAAAAGATAACAAACTTACGTCAGCCACCACATCCAGAATGTTATCGTGAAGAAATCTTTAATCAAGTTAACGAAATACTTACAAAAAAGATAGTAAAAGAATCAAACTCACTGTTTAACTTACCCCTCTGGGTGGTCTCAAAGAAGTGGCACGCCTCTGGAAAGACTAAGTGGAGACTAGTCGTCGACTTCAGGAAGCTGCACGAGAATACTGATCAATACGCATATCCACTTCCAGTAATCGACGACATCCTCGACAATCTAGGAAAAGCCAAATTGTTTTCGGCTTTTGATCAGAGTTCCGGTTTTCATCAAATTCAAATGGATGATTATTCCAAAAATTAAACCGCCTTTTCTATACTTGAGGGACATGCCCATTTTAACCGTATGCCTTTCGGTCTGAAGAACACCCCAGTCACATTCCAAAGAATGTGGATGCAGAACTAAGATGGCTAAACGGAAAAATTTGCTTTGTTTACCTGGATGACATTGTCGTGTTTGACAAAACATTAGAAGAGCACAACGTAAACGCAGTCACATTGTTTGCGCGTCTACGTCCGACGGGGTTAAAAACTGCAGCCCGATAAGTTCGAGTTCTTGAGACCAGAAGTCGAATATCTGGGCCATTTAATCACAAAAGATGGAGTAAAATTTGACCCGAATAAAGTATCAGCGGTTAATAATTGCAAAAGATCAACAAACAGAAAGGAAGTAATGTCGTTTTTGGGATTATCCGAATTTTGTCGTAAATTTATAAAAAAAACTACTCAACTATAGCAAAACTATTGACAGAACTGACAAAAAACGATTAACTTTTCGAGTGGACTTCAGCCTGTGAGCAAAGCTTTCTAAAATTGAAAGACTGTCTTTGCTGCTCGCCCTTATTAAAATAAACAGATTACAATGAAACATTCACATTAACGAAAGATGCTAGCAATGTAGGTTTAGGAGCAATTTTATCTCAAAAAGGACATCCCGTTTGTTATATTTCAAGAACGTTAAACGCACCAGTGTTAAGCTATACAACTACAGAGAAGGAACTTTTGGCGAACGCTTGGGCAATCAGAAGACTATGGCAAAATTTATTAAGTTGAAAATTTATAATACAGACAGATCATCAAGCCTTGAAGTGGCTCATCAATGTGAAAGATCCTTCGTCAAGGTTGCTAAGCTGGAGATCACACCTTGAATGATATATGTACGTGATTGAGTACAAAAAAGGCAAGGATAATACCGCGGCTGATGCACTCTCCCGAATGCATCCAATCAAGCAACTGAAAAATATTCCAGAAAATTTAACTGCAAACACAGAAAACAATGCTGAAGAGATTAACCCAGAATCTGATGGCGAAACCATTACGGATAATAATGACTCAGAAACTGAGGAGATTTTCTTTAACCCAGAAGCACTTGTAGAGGGAGAACCAGTAAACCAAGTTAATCAACCCATGACAACAATATTAAGAAACCACGAACCAAAAGACGAAAATGAAATCGTCAAGGA
The DNA here is from genome assembly GCA_035041075.1 of Acraspis erinacei. Taxonomy (NCBI): domain Eukaryota; kingdom Metazoa; phylum Arthropoda; class Insecta; order Hymenoptera; family Cynipidae; genus Acraspis; species Acraspis erinacei. Next base: position 12,530,540 of record JAWWLR010000155.1, on the reverse strand, counting down.
ATACTCGCATTGGAAAACGGATCGCAAGCCGAGCAAGCTAAAATACAAACCCATAGCTGGCGGACAAAATTGGATCAAAATTAGTAAGAAAAATATCTTCTCCTTGCTGAGAGTACATCTGCCAGACGACGATGAAGAATCGTGGATCAAACTAATTTACATTAAATTAAAAGACTTTGCAACTAATGAAATCTGGACGATATTGAAGTTCCATATTGAAGACCCCCTAATCACCAATCTTGAGAGGCTACGCATTCGAGATATGTGGCATTTCCTTTTACAAACAAAATTTAAGGAACATGATTTTTTCCTCTGCGAACGACTGACAAACTACTAAATGAAAAAGAAAAGGAAAATTTATTAATAGAAGCACACGTAAACGTAGCGAAAGGTAACTTTGGTGAAAACAAAACCATCCGTAGACTACACGAACAAACTTCTTGGGAACATATGGAAAAGGAAGCAAATGATTTCATAAAAAAAATTACAACTTGCCAACAGGAAAAGCTATCTCGAATCCGACCCAAAGTAGAAGCTGTAATTCCAGAGATACCGACGCAACCAAACGATAAAATAGCTATGGACATAGTTCTTTTTTGTGTGATGATTCATCTCTTTGGTTAAAAACTTATCTATTTTGTGAAAAAAATTTATTTTTAAAAATAAATTTTTTTATCTAAAAGTTTAACTATATTGTAGAAATTGCATGCTTTTTGTTCAATATTCGTCTTTCTTCAAAATAATTCGTCTCTATAGCTTATTGATAAAATTAAGTTTGTTTGAAATTTCTTTATTAATCTTCGACAGAAGATAATACAATTTTTAATCTCTGTTGAAAAGTAGGGCATGAAAGTCCTGAATGTGTTTAATTAATCAATATTTCGATTTAAAAATAAAAAACTTCTTCATTTTTAATTTTTAATTTAGTTCATTGGAAATAAGAGGATTCTTTCTTTGGTTGTGCTGGAGTATTATTTTATTGAATCACGTTGTGTATTTTTCAGGGCACACCTGAAAGGAATCATATAGTAAGGTGAAATAGATTAGATGTGACACTAATTTTTTTTTTCATTTTTCAACGAAAAATTAGTATTTTAGGAAAGAAATTTTTATGAATTTATCACTTTTGAATTATAAAATCATACACTGAAATATTAATATTTCTAAACTTAAAAAATTTTTATTAGGAGAAACATATACTTTCTAATGCTCATATTTCCATGAATATTGAATTGTCATGCAGATATAGTCTGCCATTTGATTCCGTTGGTATCTTTATGAATGTGAAAGGTTTAACTCAGATTAAACAAATGACAAAAACAACGTCTTGATCTACTGCATTTTTTATAAATAGCATAACATAAGAATATTTCCTGTTTTTCTCTTCTACTTCGTATGTGTTTCATGAAAAGACCAAACTGTAGATAGATTTTCATATGTACTTGATAATTTTATGATTTTGTTTGAATTTGATCTAATTTATATCATTTTTAATTTCTCTTGGTCGCGTAGAAGAATTTACAGTTTTTAAATTATTATTTAAAGCAATAATTAATCATAACCGCCTTTTTGCTATTATTCAAATATATAATTATAGTAATAATTTTTGCCTTACATCAGAAAACATTTAATGACTTATTGATCTTCCTTTTCCAAAGAAACCATGTAAACAAGCACCATAATGTTTGCTATATCTCCAATTTTTTTCTACAAAGGAAAAGGATTTCGTATAATTTTCTGGTTTTAATGATAATATAACATTTATTCAACACAAAAAAACAAGAATACAATCTATAATCGGCGAAAAATATTTCCAGACTGACTTATTTTAACAGTTTTCGACCACATATTTTACCCTTAATTGGGTCTAATATAAACAAAGTTAATGTCGATATACTGAAGTAAAATTAAGAAGGAATATATATATATATATATATATATATATATATATATATAATGACTGTAAAAATGCGGTTCATATACGATATAGTAGATCTTAAAGAACACTTATTGGCTTCTCACAAAACGAAAATTATTTAAACTAAAATTACTTGGATGATGCATCATATAATAAATGGTTTAAGATAATGAGCAAGGGGAGTCAAACTGTTTAAAAAAGGGTTCGTTGGGAGGGCGGGGGAGATGTACAAAAATTGCCAGATTCTTATTGGGAAACGAAGAAAGCGAACAAATGTTTAGGTTGGAAAAGGGAACAAAAAGTTCAGCATCTGCTGACGGGAATTTTCTTGAGAAAAATTAGTCGACAGTATGAGATATTTTTTTAATTTTTTGCCGTATTTTCTGATTTTCTCCTGCACTTGTCAGCAAAATATAATGGTAATTTAAATTCAGCATTATATGCAGGTGAATTCGTAGGACGTCTTAATGATGATTGGAAGGGTCCGGTGATGCGTGCAGTGGTGAGTGCGGTGATGAGCACGGTGATGAGTGCGGTGATGAGCGCGGTGAGGACTTTGCCGGTAGTGGCAAAAGTATGGCCTCACGCAAAAATGGTAGTATCGATTTTACTTTGGCATACATTTTAATCACCTCATCTATATTTTTTCCTGGTATAGTAAATGCAGCATCATCATGATAAATACAAACTTCAGCTGGATCACAACCAGGTGTCTCGGAGTTCACATTGCGAGTCGCGAATGGACATAACTGATGACCATACATCAATGCCATCAGTTTAGTGTGTGTTTCATCCATTACTGTTGTATATATTTGGTTTTTTGGCATATCATAAACTACATCATGATCTTCCTGAGCACATGCGACAAGACTAACATAAAGATTTAGGCGAGGAAGTGGTTTTGGCCTCATCCGTTTAATGGCATGTCGTACTGTAAAAAGAAAGCGTGTACTGTTTATTACCAAAGATTCAAAAATTTCAGACCTAGATTTTTCAAACCAAGAAAATTTTGAAGTGCCACAATTATATTTTTGCAAACTAAGAGATTATGAAAATATGAAAAAAAGAGATCCATATACATATGTATTACTTGTGATCGGTAAGAATTTTACATGTTGCTAAAATTCGTGTGACAAAATAATTACCCAATATGGGATATGTGAATATTTTCACGATTTATTTAAATTTAATATCAGTATTTTAAAATATAGTTTCATTTTATAGTGAGATAAATTAATATGTGGAAATTAGATTTAAAACAATGGCTTCAATGTTACCCAGGAATTTTTTTATTTGGAATTTTGTAGGTTAAATAGTGGTATTACAGGATATGTTTCCTAGTTCTTTATTCATAAGTAAAAAAAAAAATTCTTCCATTTTATAGATTGATAAATAAAACTTCTTAATATTGGGTGGTTTTTGGAATTTAAATTTTAGTCTTCAATTCTAAATCTTCCGCATTTAAAATATTTCGAATGGAAGTTATGAAATGAAAAAAGATTTTATCTAATTTGAGAGAGGAAATAATAAATACTTACACTTGAAGCTTTTCCAGAGTATTTACAGTTTATTAAAAAGAAGAAACTTATCGTTAAAAAGAATTTTATGAGATTTTAGAAGGACGTATTTCAAAGAAGTGTCACACTCACATGATCAAAATCCTTACGAGATTAGAGTTTTTAATTATTAAAGATCTAAAATAGAGATCATTATAAAGATGTGAAGGAAAAATTTATAGTACTATTTAGAGAAATTGGAAGTTTCTTCTTTAAATAACCTGACGTTGAGAAGACCATTTTTTTCGGTGCAACGTTACGGTAACGAGTTATTCATGAAAAATGACACTTACCAAACATAGATCGTGGTAAAAAGCCTGTGGAAATGTGGTTGTACTTTCGATGACGTGATGGACGGGTCAATAGCGGTTCGTGAAGTGGGGAAACGCCCAGACTAAATTCTGTAAGAAAAAATATAAATGGATGAATTTTGAATAGCTTTGTCTGCAACAAGCTTATTTCGGCAATCGCCACTGTTGGTCCGCCTCTCAAAAATGCCGCTCTCAATAGTGCCCTTAATCATAATTTGAGCTCGGGCTCTATCCCCACTCCCGCGATTTCCACTACCTGCCCGACATTCCGAGCCGACTTTCTCAGTAATGCCGCGCGAAGATTATACGAATTTACACTTTTATTCTCGAACCCGGGCAAGAATGCTAGTACTCCTTTGGGCCGATCGCGGCACTATTGAGAAGGTTGACTATAATAAAACTACTCGCGTTTTCGCCGGATCCAAAATACGTCTACGGGGATGCTATAATGCAGCGTTTCCTAAACTGCTACCCAGGGGCGGGTGGCTACCCGGCGGTAGGGGGATGCCACCCCGGGCCGGGTAGCTGGGTAGCCTTCGAGGCAGGCTCCCAGCTGCGAACACTTGACGACTTTTGTTTACCTAGCATGAATGACCCTTTCACTTTTATGAGACTGAGACCTCTTACAATAACTATAGTTACAAAGGTATGACACAATTAAATTAAAATAAGCTGAATGAATTGCGTGATATAATTTTAATAATATGGGAAAAAAGTTCATAAAAATCGGTTAATATTTTCACTAAGAAATGAAGCATTCGCAGATCTTGGAAACATAAAATTATTAGAACTCTAAAATTGTTTGGGAAAATAAATTTCAATAACACGCCTTCACCACAGGCAGTCAAGGATCCCCCATTGGGTTTAAGTATCATGAAAAAAATTCAGGGTGGCGGCCCTACCGCTCTCTAGTAACAGCGAAAAAAGTTTGAGAATCGCTGCTTTAGTTAGACGACTCTAGATCCACCCTAATCCTTGTACCTTGTACCTCAGCTGATCTTATACCATGCCTTAATCAATTTTACCTCGCACTATACTCGATTTTACTCCGTACCCTACGTGACTTTAACCCCTACTCTAGACAACTTTACCCCTACCGGAGCCGATTTTACACTCATCCTAGCCGATTTTACTACACCCGAAACAGCTTTAACACATAGTCTAGCCGACCTTACACCTTACCCTGGTCGAACTTATCCCGTACTTTAAAATACTTTACCCCATACCTCGACCGACTTTACTCCGTACATCGGCCGACTTTACCCCGTACCTCGACCGATTTTACCTTGAACCTTAACCGACCTTATCACGTACAATAACTGACTTTGACCTACACTGTACCCGACGTTACCCCGTATTCTACCAGACTCTTTGCTTCTAACTTTACCCTACTTTACCCAACCTTACTTACGACTTATCGTCGAACCCTTATCCCGTACCTTAAAAGACCTTACCCCGGACTCTGTCCGACTTTACCCTGAACCTTAACCGACCTTCTCACATACATTACCCGACTTTACCCATACTGTGCGCGAATTTACCCCTTATTATACCCGAGTTTACCCCATTTTATACACGAATTTAACTGATATTATACCCGAAATTTTCCAGGGCCTTTCTCGATTTTACACCGTACTCCAGACGACTTTACCCCCTACCCTAGCCGACTTTACCCTACTCCCTAATCGACTTAAGCACGTACTATATCCGACTTTACTTCGTACCCTACACGACTTTACACTGTATTTTTTATATTTTTGTATTCATTTTGAATTCTCTGGACTTTTATCAAATTCTCGTAAATTCCCTCAAATCTTTCTAAATTCACTCCAAACTTAATCAATTGAATGGATTTTCTAAATATTTCTATTAATATTATTCGTTCTAGTATTTTTTGATTAAAAAATCAACTAGCTGGTTAAAATTTTTAAAGATTTTTGAAATTTTTGTCTTAAGTTAACAGGATGAAAATTGTGTTTCGTCTTAAAATTAATTTTTTCAATTGAAAAGTTAAAAAATTTAATTTTTAGTTTCAAAATATCTTTTTTAGTTGAAAATCCAAATATTTGATTGAAAATTCATCTTTCTTGATTAAAATTTCGTAAATTTTCTTGATCTTTCAAATATTTTGTTAAACTATTTTCATTTGTTTTAAAAATTAGTTTCAACTACTTTGTTAACTGTTCCGGTTGAAAATTTAACTATCTTCTAAAACCTTGTTCTTTTTGACTCGAAAATTTAATTGTCTATTATTCAATCTTAAACTTTCGTGTTTAAAAGTTTCGACCATTTGTTTGTAAATGCACCATTGTAGGTTAAAAATTCAACTATTTCAAATAATGTATGTTTTTTGTCGAAAATTAATTTGTTTTGTTAAAAATTCTTCCTTCTTCGTTGGAAATCAAAATTTTTGTTTGGCTTGAAAGTTTAGCTGTTTGGCTGTTAATGAAATTGCTTTGTTTTCGTTTTGAGGTTATAATTTCATCTCTTTTGTTGTAAGACCTCCTTTGATTGAAAATTAAAATATAATCTTGAAAATGCAATATAGAGCAACCTGGAATCTTAGGAATTACAAGTGTTTTTTATTGAATTATAGTCCCCCATTATTTCCCTATTTTTGTGAAAAATAACCAGAAAAAATGAGAAAATATTAAAGAAATCTGTTTTATCAACAGATGAAGATACTAATCACATTAGGTGAAAATGTTTTTCCAACATTTAAATATTTAATTTTATCTGTGAAAAAAAGATCCCTCTCATTCGCTCCGCTGGGAATCGAAACACAGGTCTACCGATTGCCGGTCGGGTTCTCTTTCCACTAAGCTACTGGAGAGATCGAAAGAAGAATTTTTCCACAGATATGTCAAACGGCAAGGTTTTCCGCAATGGTATTTTTTTTAATTCTGTAATTTTCTTTTAGTGAGAGCACCTGACCGGCCATTAGTAGACCTGTGGTTCGATTCCCAGCGGAGCGAAGGAGAGGGGTCTTTTTTCAGGCATAAAATTCATTAGAAAAAAACTACTGACGTAATTTATGGATGTCCACTTTTATTAATTTTTTTCAATATTCGTTCGGATTTTTTTCAAATGAAAATAAATTTTCCTAATTGAACGATCGGATTCTTCCCTGAGAAGGAAACCAATGACATGTATTTTTTGCGTGGACGAATAGAAATGAACTTTCCGTGGTAAACATGCTATCTTTTTTGTAGTGTAATCGTAAAAAAGTTCTTCTGGCAAACGAATCAATTAAATCGAACGATAAGGGAAGACGAGGCGGTGACCGGTCGTTTCCTCGATCCGCGAGACGATTTAATAACCGGTCGATCGGCATCATCAATCGACTTTCAATTATTAATCCGGATTGACAGGCGCGTGCTGAACGATCCCTTATTGACGGTTATCACATGAAATATGTAACATTGCACCATTTCTTGACAATTTCTTCCTGTTTACGATATTTAGAGCCGAGGAAATATTGACCAAAAAATATTTTCAGGATGATAAAATTTATGTTTAATAAATTTAGGGGAAACTATTTGAAATTAGGTTACTTTAAATAGCCGGATATTTTAATTTAATAGAATATGTGAAAGCAGAATTTCTTACAGCTTCTGATTACATTATTCGGCACAAAGTTTAACATGAACTCAGAAAAATGTTGTCAAGATAGGGGAGAGTATGTACTTTAACTTTGAGGCTACGTCGACAGTGGGGCTAAGTCGACAGCAAGGCTTAGTCGACTTTTTTTTAATAAGTGGGCCCTAATGCCCTAACATTCTCATTATAGAATAAGAATGTAAAAAATGTTCTTTCTCAACGTATTAGTTATTGCTGGATCGATAATTTAGTTGATTAAAATAATAAAAATTATAAAAATGTGTCCTTTTCTTTCTTCTTACATGATAGTCAAGTCTCGACTTAAACCCAGAGGGCTTATGAACTTAGCCTTGCGATTTCTCGCTTGACAGATTTTCCATCACATTATTTTTTTTTTAATAATTGATAAACAAAGCATTAAATAACGACTTTAAAAAACTGTGGGCTTATCCCCACTTTCCTCTATTATGAGTAATAAATGTATATCATAAAATAACTGGTTTTGAATTGGAAATAAAATAAAATGAAACAAAATAAAATTCCTTCTTTCCTAGACTTTTGAGTTGGAATTTAAAGGTGGAAGCTTGTTAATAATATTTTTGAAGGCCTAACTTGACTTTTTAAATCAGTCAATTTGACTCACTGATGAAATCAATCGTTTAAATTTAAATAATCTATTTAATTTCTAAATAATAAAGTTCGGTTTCCAATAAAAAATGAAATCGCTACATTTTTATTGTCAAAGTTTATTTATATAGAAAAATCGATTTTTCAACAAAAAAATAGTTTAATTTTCAATAAAAGAGATTAGATTTCAACTAAAGTGCAATAAATTTCCAAAGACAAAGTTGAATTTTCATTAAAAAAAAACACTTTTTAAAAAAGTATTTTAACTTTCAACCAATTGACAAAATTTTCAATAATAACAAAAACATGCAAATTTAACAAGAGATCTATTTTCTACAAGTAAAGACACAAAAATTAATTTTTGAAAAAGTAGTTTAAATATCGAACCAGTATTAAAATTTTCAATAATAAAAGTTGAATTTTAAATTCAGAATTTAATAGTTGGTATTGCTGCTAAAAAATAATTCAATTTTAAATAAAAAGTTTGATATTTTATCTGAAAAATATTTTCATTTTGTTTGAAAAAAGTTACATTTTACGAAAAAGATGCATTTTTAACCGAGAAGATTTGTTTTTTACTAGTTAAAAAAAATATTTAAGAGAAAATTTATAATTGTAACTAAATAGTTCAATTATCAGCTAAAAAATATGAATTTTTAAGAAAAATGATGAATCTTCAACCATTTAAATCAATTTTTTTCAAAGTAGTTCAACTTTCAACCGAATAATAAAATTTTCAATAATAAATGTTGAATTTTTAACTTATAATTGAACAGATCAAAATTAGAAAAATAAGAATTCAATTTTAATTTTTTAAACTTGATATTTCCACAAAAACAGATGATCATTTGGATTTAAAAATAGTTGAATCCGAACAAAACATGTAGTTTTGTACAAGAAGATTTATTTTCTACTAATAAAGACTATTTTTTAAATAAAATATATGAAATTACAGCCAAATATTTAAATTTTTAGGTAAAATGATCAATAATTACAACCAAAAATTTCAGTTAAAAAACTAATTTTCAACAAGAGTTAAATTTTTAAATTAACAGGTAAATTTTTAAGTGAAGTTATAAATTAATAATTAAAATAATAAATTTTCACCTAATAGCAAAGTTTTCAATAATAAAAGTTGAATTTTCAACTGAGTCGATGTTTTGAAAACAAAATGATATTAATTTCAAGTATAAAATATTTTAATTCTAAATAAAGAATAAATTAAATTAATCGAAATGATGGGGTTTTTAACAAAAAAATTTATTTTCTATTAATAATGACACACTTTAAAGAAAACATATAAATTTCCAACCAAATAATTTAATTTTCTACTATAGAAAATAAATTTTCATTAAGAAATGGAATATTTAAATTTTAAGACAAAAAAATAATTTTGTACAAAATAAAAGGAATTTTTCACAAATTAGTTAAACTCTTTACAAGTTGATATAGGAGACAACAAATAATTTTATTTTCAGTAAAAAGCAATTTATCTTTCAATAAAAAACGATTCTACATAAAAGCAGTGAAATACAACAGAAAATTACGAGTTCTAAACAAGAGCGGTTTAATTTTCAAGTAATAAAATTATTTTCATCACAGCAAAAAAAAAATAAAGTTTAAACAAAATAGTTTAATTTTCAAAAAAAAGAAGAATTTTTCAAGAAAAAATGTGATATTTGACATTCCAAAGAAAAAATATTTTAATTTTAATTAAATAATAATTTCATTTAACCAAGAAAGAGGTATTGGCAATTCAAATATTTCAATTCTGAACTGAAAATCAATTTTCAGCCAAAAATTATTTTTATTTTATTTCTTTATTTATTTTATTTATTTTATTTATTTTATTTATTTTATTTATTTTATTTATTTTATTTATTTTATTTATTTTA
>JAWWLR010000155.1:12479332-12504678 GCA_035041075.1 Acraspis erinacei | reverse complement strand
GAAAAATTGCAAAACAATGAATTGGTTTAATTCATTTGTTTAAACAAATAGAAATTATTTTTTTCTAGCCCAATATCATATCAAGAGGTAATTGCAACATATCTGAAGTTGATTTAAAAAAAAACGAATTCCTTTTACTGACCAATGACTATATTATGCATTTGTTAATTAATTAAAAAAAAACTAATTGTCTCAAATCAAATAATCGCACAAAAACGCTATAAAAACGCTAGTTATTGAACTTTCTGTTAAAAAACGAAACAAACATATTTGAAAATGACGAAGTTAGGCATTTGTTTATAAAATGTTTTAAATAATTATTCAATAATTTACACGTATAAAATGTAAGCTACTAACACTTTTCAACCAAAGAATTTAAAGTTTTTTCGAAAATACATCGTTTCAACTGAGAATTATAATTTTGTTTAAAAAATTCAATTTTCCATTCAGAATTGTTATTCTCCTGGATAAAAATTGAAAATTCCTTTTTTGTTATTAATTATTATTTATTATAATTAATTTTGTATTAAAATGCCTTTGAAAATGCATTTTAATACTTTTCGAAAATTCTCCGTTTCAAATTAGAATTAGAATTCATTCTTTAAAAAAATTCCCTGTTCAAATTAAAAATTAAATTATTTTTATTTTAAATATATTAAAAATCCTTAAAATACTTCGAAATTTTATTTCAAAATCATGAAACATCTACATTTTGTTTTACATTTTTTCAAATTATTTTTTTTTTTTAATTCTGCCAAAATAAAGAAATTTTCTTAAAATCTTCCATATTCATTTCTGAAAATTGTTTAAATCGTTATAAATCTTTTTAAATACTGTCTTAAAATTAGTTTAGTAAAATAAAAATAATTTTCAATTTTCCTAGGAAATTTTTTTTATTCGCCTGTCAAAAATTCTTAAAAAGCTTCTAAATTTTTTGTACACGTAAAGACTTAATTTAAATTAATTGAAATCATTTCAAATTTTAAACTAATTTTGAATTTTTTTAAATCTTCTAAATATCTCTTCAAATTACTCTATTTTTAAAAGAATGATAAAGGTCCAATTGTTATTTATACATCGAAATTCTAAAATTTAACTTACAAATTAAATTTAGTTAAATATAACAATTAAAATTGTAACGTTCAAAGTTTAAAAACGGTAAAAGGTTCTCTTTTTCTCAATAGAAAAATTTGAAATTGCATGGTTTAAAAATGGAATATTTTGGCGTGCAATTATATTTCAAATTTAATAAAATCCTTTAATTGTAAATATATTATTTTTAAGTTAATTAAAAATAGTTTATAAAGTTTCAATGGGGCGTTTATACTTTTTTAAACTAATGAGACTTTTCACTTAAAACTGTTGAATTTTTAACGTTAAAATGTGAACATTACAAAATTGTAAACTAATTCCGAAACGTCTTGTAAAATCAATTATTAATTATTATTTATTTATTTACTTATAATTTTTAATTGTTCGAGTCTTTAAAACTTGCATTTTAAAATTCTTACGCTTAAATATTATTTTTATTCAAAATCTAACTTTTGTTGATTAATTGGTTTTTAAAAATTGTAAACAATTTTTTAAATATCTGGTACTGCTGGAAACCATTCAATACAAGTTTCTCCACTAATTTTGTGTACTTTCACACAAATTGGATAATGTCAAGTTGGGAGAGAAATTCTAATTTTTTAATAAAACATATAAAAGTTTAATTTTCAGTTTAAAAAAATAATTTTTAAATAAGAAAAAATAATTTAAGGAAATTGTTAAATTTTTAAACTAAAATGTTGAATCATAGACTAAAAATATTATTTTTTAACAACAAATTTTAACAAATTTGTTAAATTTGCAACTAAAAAATATCAATATTGAAACAGCAAAATCAGCTATTATCAAAAAAGACGAGTGAAAAAAATGAATTAAAAAAAGGAGTCAAAACTTTTATATAAAAAATATAAATTGACAAACCAAAAAGTTGAGTTTGTAACCAAAAAGGAATAATTAAATTTTAAGTCAAAAAATGAAAATTAATTAAAAAAAAAAACTAATTTTCAAAAAAATAGTTAAATTTTTAACCGATGAGAGTATATTTTCATTAAAATGATATATTTTTTACAAAAAAAATTAATTTTTTACCTTTTCAACTTTTTTACCTTTTTTAACTTTTGAAACAAAAATGGAATGGTTAAATTTACAGATTAAAAAAATTTTCAACAAAAACAATCTTTTTTTAAATAAAAAAAATGAATTTGCGACAAAAGACTTCAACTCGTACCTCAGTAGTTCAATTTTAAAACAACAAAATATTTTGTTAAGAACATTAATTTTCAATGAAAAGAAACAAACCTTCAACAGAATATGTAAATTTTTAAAGAAAGAAAAAATTTGTTTGATAAAATATTTTAATCATTACCTAAAAAAATATATTTTTTTAAGCAAGAACGAGATATCTATATGTTTGGCTAAGGAAATTAATTTTCAGAAAAAAGTTTGCAAAAAAATATAATATAAAATAATATAAAAATAATAAAAAATATAATACATAATGTTTAACAAAAAATATAAATTTCTAACCAAATAGTTTAATTGTGAACTGAAAAAAATTCAAAAAAGGAAAATCTTAAATTTTAATTGAAAAAATTAATGCTTAACCAGAAAAAAGTGATAACAAAATAGTTAGATATTCAATGAAAAAGATAAATTTTCAAATAAAATGATGAATCTTTAATTTAAAAAAATTAATTTGTGACAAAGTTTTTCCGCTTCAAGCAGAAAAAGATTAATCTCTATTAAAAATGTTATAGTAGATATTTCAACTATTTAAAAAAAATAGAAAACAGACGAATTCTTTCAAAAAGGACGACTATTTAACAAAACACGAAAAGATGAATTTTCAATTTAAAATATCAATTTTGAACCAAAAATGGAGAAATTTTATTTTCAGTGAAAAAGATTAATTTAATAAATAAAACCAATTTTGAACAAAAGATTTGAATTTTCAAAAAAGAAGGAATCTTGAGTGAAAAGAAAAAAACACAAAATTGTTGAAATTTTAAACTAACATGATAATTTTTCTACAAAACAGTTGAATTAAAAAAAGTTCATTTTTAATTAAATAGTTAGATTTTGTAACAAAAAATTTAAATTTGGAACGCAAAAGGCGAATTTTTAAGAAAATCATCGAATTATTAGCTGAATAGAATGCTTTCCTATAAAAAATTGTTGAATGTGGATAAAAAAATGACATTTTTAACCAAGAATACAATTTTTAATAAAAAAATAAATGCTGCTGAATTTCGAATTCTAACTAATGAACTAGTAACTTCAATAATGAATATTCAAACTGGAATAGTTCATTTTTAGTCACTAAAATTAATAAAAATAACAAAATCAGAAAGTGTTAAAAATTGTGTTTCTAAAATCTTTTTTAATTTCGGACTATACTTGGCCATAGTCCGGAAAATCTGGACTCGGAAGTTAGCTCGTCATTGATTGGTCAGTGCAATTTTAATTCAAATTCCGGAATTTAATTAAAAATTGACACAAAGTAGAAGAATAGTAAAAAAAATCCGAATGTCTTTTGCCCGTTTCCTCATAATAAGTTTCCTAGTGAACTGAAATTGAAAGCCAGTACATAATAGTAATTAAAAGTTCTCAATGATTAGAAAATTAGTTAATTATAATTTATAATCAGAAATTTAAATTACGTTAAAAAATCAGAATACAGTGATTAGATGTAAACATAAGTTAATAGCCATCTGAATTACAAATTACTACTACGGAACACATTTCATTATAAATAAAACTGATACTGGAATAAATTATTGTATTAGTATATATTAATTAGAAATAGGGATAAGAACAATAACTATCCTTTTCCTGATTTCAAATTATGTTAATAAAAAAGTTTAAATAAAAATGTCTCACAATGACATTTTGTAATAAATCCAAGAAAAATCGTGTAATAAATGTATATGCAATAGGCTTTTTAATGAGTAATCATTTGATCTGACAGTTGATAGAAATCTCTTTTGCGATGTAAATCCCTTTCCTTTTTAATATGCCGCACGATGCAATCTAGGAATTGAAATTTTGTTTTGTGATGGGATAAGCGATAATCGAAATCTCATTATGACGAGGTAATTAAATCTTCATTATCAACGAACGCCACAGGTTTTATATCACAAGTGCAATCGACTAAGTTGCGAATGGGACAAGTCGCTAATTTTACCTCATTATGCAGGATGTGGTAATTATTTAAAAGGAAAATTTAAAAAATATTATAAAATATTTGAACAAAAAGGCTGAAGCATTTTTTTAATCGAAAAATCAGTTGTATTGATAAAAGCTTTTCAAAAAGCTCAATTTATGAAAAAAATTGCATAGAATCCATTTCAAATTAAAGGCGTTTTGAAGGATTTGAAGGATGTTATGATATTTTTTAAGATTACGAAGAATTTTTAAGAGATTTTAAATATTTCAAAGGATATCAAAAGATTTCAAAGACTTTCAAATATTTAAGGCTATTTTAAAATTCAAATTTGAATCGATTGCAAATTGAAGGCATTTTAAGGGATTTCGAAGATGTTAAAAGGATTTCGCAGAATTTAAAATAGTTAGGGATATTTTTAGATTCTAAAGATTTTTTAATAAATTTGAATAAATTAAAGGATTTCAAAGGATTTCAAATATTTCGTGGAACATTGAAAGGTTTCGAGGAATTTCAGAAAGACTTTAAACCTTTCAAAGGCTATCAACATATTCGAAAGAATTTTAAATATTGGGGTGTCCAATATTTTTTTATCGATTTCAATACGCTATTTTTAAGGATTTCAAAGATTTTGTAGTATTTCTAAAAATTTTGAGAAATATCAAAAGATTTAAATAGTTTTAAATATTTAAGGTCGTCCAATATTTTTTTTATTGATTTTACTGCGTTGAAGGTATTTTTAAAGATTTTAAATATTTCAAAGGATATCAAAAGATTCAAAAAAGTTTTAAATATTGAAGGATATTTTAAAACTCAAATTTAAATCGATTGCAAATTAAAGGAATTCTGAGGGATTTCAAAGATTTTTTAAAGATTTCGAAAAATTGAAAATATTTAAGGATACTTTTAGCCTAAAGATTTTTCAATACATTTTAATAGATTAAAGGATTTCAAAGGATTTCAAAAATTTTGTGGAACTTTTAAAGATTTCGAGTAATTTCAAACAGATTTTAAAAATTTCAAAAGATATAAAAATATTTAAAAGAATTTTCAATATTGGGGGTGTCCAATATTTTCTTATCGACTTCAATACGTCGAAGCCATTTTTAAGGTTTTAAAACGTTTTAAAAGACATCAAAAGATTTCAAAGAATTAGAAATATTTAAGGATATTTTAACCGGAAACGACGTAGGAAATTACATCGGAAACGATGCCGGAAATGACAACGTAACCGACGTCGGAAACAAAATCGGAATTTGGGATCGGATACGACGTCGTTTCCGACTTCGCTTTCAACGTTGTTTCCGGCGTCGTTTCCGACTACGGTTCCGGTGAGAAATTTTTTTAAAATATGTGCTTATAAAATATATACTACAATTATAGTACGAACTACTTTATTGCACTCGCGCATTAGTTAGGTCAAAAAAAGATATTTTTAAATCAGTAGAATATTTTCTTGCTTCAAATGTTGAAAAATTTGATGTGGGGAATTAGTTTTTTGAGCATATAAAATATTTACTTGACTTTAAAATATATTCCTTCTATCAATTCACATTTCTTTCACTCAAATAAATATTCCCCGACAACCATAATAGTTCTATATACATATTTAAAAAAATTCACACCGTAACCGTAGTCCGAAGGGACGCCGGAAACGAAGCCAGAAATCATGTCGGTGGCGATCCCAAATTCCGATGTTGTTTCCGACGTCGTTTACGTTGTCATTTCCGGCATCGTTTCCGATGTCATTGCGTAAGTTGTTTCCCGTGCAGTTTCCTATGTCGTTTCCGACGTCCGATTTTTGGATACGGGTGTTTGTTAAGTCTTAGATTTTTCAATCGATTTCAATAATTTGGACGTATTTTAAAAGATTTCAAATATATCATAATATTTTTAAAGATTCCAAGAAATTTTAAAGAGATTACAAAAATTGTAAAGGATGTCAAAAGGTCTCCAAGAATTTGAAATGTTTAATGGTATTTTAAAACTAAATATTTTCTATCGATTTCAAATTATAGGTATTCTAAAGGATTTAAAAGATTTTATGATATTTTTAAAGATTCCAAGGAAACTTAAAGAGAATACAAATATTTAAGGGATACCAAAATATTAAAAAAAATTTAAAAGGTAAGGGTGTTTCCAGAATCCAAGGATTTTTCAAATTCCGAGGAATTTTAAAGAAATTTTGAATATTTCAAAGATCTTAAGGCATATCAAACAATTTCAATGAATTTGAAATATTAAAGGTTATTTTAAAAGTCCAAGATTTTTCAATCGAATTCAAATTGAAGGTATTCTAAAGGATTCTGAAAGAGAATAAAAAGATTTTTAGGAATATCCACAGATTTAAATTAATTTAAAATTGTTAAGGATATATTAAGATTCCAAAGCTTTTAAATAGATTTCAATAAATTTAAGCATTTTAAACGATTTAAAAGATTTCGTGGTATTTTTAAAGATTCCGAAGAATTACAAGGAGATTTTAAAGCTTTTAAAGGATAATAAAAGATTTCAAAGAATTTGAGATATTTTAGGGTGTTTCAAAAGTCCAAAATTTTTTAATGAATTACAATCATATGGAGGTATTTTAAAGGATTTCAAAGAGATGTTATGATAGTTTTAAAGATTGCGAGGAACCTTAAAGAGGATACAAATTTTTTAAGAGATATCAAAGGTTTCAAAGATTTTAAAATAGCTCAGGGTATTTATAGTCCCCAAGGATTTATCAATAGATTTTAACAAATTAAAGGATTTCAAATAATTGGAATATTTGAGGTTGTTTTAAAAATCCTATATTTTTTAATCGATTAAAATAATTTGAAGGTATTTTAAAGACTCTTAAAGATATCATGGTATTTTTAAACATTGCGAGAAATTTGAAAGAGATTTAAAAATTTTAAGGCATATAAAACATTGAAAAGAATTTGAAAATTTTTAGGGTGTATTAAAAAACCAATAATTTTTAAGGGATATTAAAATAGTTCAAAGAATTTAAAATAGTCAAGGGAATTTTTAGACTTCAAGGCTTTTTTAAATTCTGAGGAATTTTAAAGAGATATAAAGATTTCAAAGGCTTTTAAAAGATTTAAAAGATATCAGGGTACTTTTAAAGATTCCAAGAAATTTTAAAGAGATTTTAAAGATTTTAAGGTATATTAAAACATTTCAAAGAATTTGAAATATTTAAGGGTATTTTAAAACTCCAATATTTTTCAATCAATTTCAAATTAAAGGCATTACAAAGGATTTCAAATATTTTATGGTGTTTTAAAAGATTCCGAGGAATCTTGAATAAAAATAAGAAATTTTAAAGAGATTTAAAAGATTGCAAGGTTTTTAAAGAGATTTTGAAAATTTCAAAAATTTGAGGGTACTTTAAAACTCCAAATTGTTTAGTTGGAAATTACATTTTTTGTTGAAAAATAATATTTTTGGGTTAGAGATTCTACTTTTTGTAGGAAATTCATTTTATTTTATTCGAAGTTAATTTTTTTCAAATAAAATTTCATGATTCCATTTTTTTATAAAAATGATCTTTTTTGGGTTTCAATATTTAATTAGTTTCAATATTCAATAATAGATGAAAACTTCATTTTATTTTTGGAATTTTTTTTATTTTTGGGAGTAAAATTAATCTTCTTGGTTGAAAATAGAAGTACTTGGTAAATAATTTGTCTAATTGGTTGAAGATATTCGCTTCTTCTGATAAAAATTTTATTTCGTTTGAAACTCGATCTATCGAACAATATGCCAAAGTTCGACAACAAAAAAAGTTTAAGTCAATTTTGAATTTCATTTTTAGGAGACACTTGAATTTTTATATTAATTTTTCAACCATAAATAGAATACTTAAATGTTCAGTTTAAAAAAATAAAAAAATAAAAATGTGAACCAAATAGTGGAACTTTCAACTAAAATGATGAATTATCATCCAAAATTATTAATTAAAAAAACCAAATTCAACCAAGTTTTTAAATTTGCAGCTAAGAAAGATGAATGTTGAAAAAATAAGAAAAAGATCAATTATTATCTATCGAAAAAAGGGGTGTAAAAAATAAATAATTAAAAAAAAGAGCTGAATCTTCCTCTAAAGAGCTTTTAACCAAAAATATACATTTTACCCAAAAATAGAATAATTAAATTTTCAATTAAAAACTAAATTTTAATTTAAAAAAAACAACGAGATTTCCACAAAATAATTACATTTTCAACAAAAGAGATGAATCTTCATCTGAAGCAGATCAGTTTTGAAACAAAAATTTGAATTTTCATCTAATAAAGATACATTTAAAATAAAAAATTTTGTCAAATATTAATCATTTTAGTTAAACTGAAAATTATTTTTTTCAAATGAAATTTAACTCTTCCGTTTTTTTAAATTTTAACTTTTGTTGTGATGCAAGATTTATAAAAAAATGTTGAAGTTTGTAGTTTTTGGTGGAAAATTAATCTTCTCAGTTGAAAATTAAACCATTACGTAAATAATTTGTGGAATTTTTTGACATTTTTTATAATGCAGCTCTTATTGAAAATATAATTTGTGGAATGTGCCTAATTTTTGGATGCAAGATTCATCATTTTAGTTGAAAATTTAACTACTTTGTTGTAAATTTCTTTTATATTGGTTGAAATTGAGCTTATTTCTAAAAGTATTTAAAATAATTTATTAATTTTAGTTGATAACTATTTTTTAAACATTCAACTGTTATGTTGAAAATTCATTTTTTGTTGTTGAAAATTCCTATATTTTCTAGAAAATTAATCTTCTTGGATGCAAATTCAACTATTTGTTAAACATTTCATATAATTTGTTAAAAATTCGTGTTTTTAGGTAGAAAATATTTTTTAAATGAAAATTTAATTATTGTGTTTTCAGTGAATAATTTACTAAATTTTAATTTAAAAAAAACTAAATTTCAACAAAATAGTTAGATTTTCACACTAAATAGTTTAATATTCATCCAATAAAAATACATTTCAAATGCAAAATGTGGTTAAATATTAATAATTTTAGTTAAAAATTATTTCTTTTTGTTCAATTTGTTTAATTTTTAAGAAAATTAATGTTTTCAAATGGAAATGCAACTGTTATATTTTTTTTAAATGGGTATTTTTTCATTTTTAATATTCAAATATTGGACACAAATTTTTTTAAATGTTTGTATTTTTTTTGTAGAAAATTCAACTATTTGGTAAATAATTTGTGTAATTCGTTTACGTTTTTTTAAATCCAGCTCTTATTGAAAATATAATTTGTGGAAAATTCCTCCTTTTTAGATACAAAATTAATTATTTTAGTTAAAAATGTAAATAATTTGTTGTAAATTCCTTTTATCTTGGTTAAAAATTGTGTTTATCACTAGAAGTTTTTAAAATAAATTCACAATTTTAGTTGATAAGTAACTTTTCTAAAGAATGGTCGTTTTTTAAAATTGGAAATTAATTTGTCTAAACTAAAATTCAACTATTCCATTTTTGATTAAAAATTGATCTTTTTAGGTTAAATATTCAACTATTAGGTCGAAAATGCTTTTTCTTTTGTTGAAAATGCATGTGTTTTCTAGAAATTTAATCTTCTTGAATGAAAATTCAACTATTTGGTAATCATTTTACGTAATTTGTGAGAAAGTCAACTTTTTGGGTAGAGAATATTTTTCAAACTGAAAATATAATTATTCAATTTTAATTTAATATTAAATTATCATTTTTTGTTTTAAGTTCATGTATTTTGTTAAATTTTTTTTGTATAGAAAATTAATCTTTTTGGCTGAAAATTCAACTATTTGTTTGTTTTTCTTTTGGTATAAATATTATTTATTTTCGTTAGAAATTTGTTTCTTTAACTGAAAATCTAAGTATTTCGCTGTTGATTTTTTTAACTGAAAATTTTACTGTTTATTTGAAAAATAGCTTTTTTGTTGAAAATTCTTATTTTTTGTTGGAAATTCATCTTATTGGTTAAAGATATATCCCCTTGGTTGCAAGTTGAACTCCGTTCTTAAAAAACATTTGTTTGGTTGAAGCTCCATTATTTTAGTCGATATAAATAACTTTTCTGTTGAAAAATTACGTTTTTAGTTTAAAAATTCAACTGTTTCATAGAAAATAGATTTTTTAAATTGAAAATTATATTTTTTTAATTAGGATTCAACTATATAGTTTTTTGTTTAAAATTCTTCTATTGTTGAAAATTCCTTTTTTGATGTTAAAAATTCTTATTCTTTGCTAGAAAAATAATCTTCTTGGGTGAAAATTCCCCAATTTGGCAAATATTTATGTCAATGGCTGGAAATTCGTCTTTTTTAGTAAAACATATTTTTTTCAAAACTGAAAATTGAACTATTGTATTTTTAATTAATAATTTATCTTTTATTTCAAATTCAACCTTTTTTGTTTTGAAAATTTAACAGTTTAGCTAAAAATTAATTATAAGATAAAAAATCATTTTAGTTAAAAATTGATATCTTTAATTGAAAATTTAAATAATTTCTTGAAGATTCTTTAAACTGAAGATTTAACCTTTTAGTTGAAAATTACCTATTTTCGAAAATTCATATTTTTGGGTAGGAAATTCAACTGTTCTACAATTAATTCGTTTCATTTATTTAAAAAAAAAATTTCTGAAAAATTTGCTATTTCATTTTTTGTTAATAATTGATCTTCTTTTAGTTTAAATTTTCAACTATTTGATGGATAATTTATTAAACTATTTGAATGATTGTATTTTCTTGTGAAAAGTTAATCCTCCTTGTTGAAAATTCAACTATTTGGTAAATAATTTGTTACTCTGCGGAAAATTCGCCTTTTTTAGTGTAATTCTTTTTGTTTTTGGAAATCTAGCTCTTATTGAAAATCTAGTTTGTGGAATTTTTTTCATTTTGGGATTCAAGATGCATCATTCTCGTTAAAAATTGAAAATTTTGTTCGAAATTCCTTTTATTTTGGTTAAAAATTGATTTTATTTTGAAAATTTTTATTTAGGTACGTCTTAACTAATTTTTTGATGACCAGTTATAAAATTCCATGTGTCTTTTTACAGTAAAAATGTTCAATCTGCAAGAAGAAAAAATGTTTTTCTTTTTTACGTCTGGAAAAATTTTAATTTATAAATAAAATAGGTAAAACCTAACAATTTCGGCATCTTCCAGACTAATGACAAAAAATTTTATTTATTTCAAAATTCGTAATGATAACGTTTCGGACAGAGTTCCTAAGATTGAAGCGGTGCATTCCGCTCCGTCTTCACTAAATAAATTTATTTGAGGAAAACCAGCTGTTCCCGAAGCGCAATCATTAGAAATTTTTAAATAAATAAAATTTTTTGTCATTATTCTGGAAGATGTCGAAATTATTAGGTTTTACCTACTTTATTTATAAATTAAAAATGTTAAAAATAAATTTATAAACAAATTAAATTTTTTCAACAGAAAATAACACACACACAATCATTAATATGAACAATTACACTGAAAAATTCCTCAGAAAATTACTCATCTTCAGATAAAGCGGCAATATTTCGAAACCGCTAAACGTTTCCAATTATCCTTCGCATCGATCTCTCGAACAATATGGCGGAAACGAGGCCGACAATTAATAATAAGAAAAAGAAAAAAATTTCCCGAGAGATCCTTCGACCCACTTGCATCATAAAGTGTTTGCCTCGCTGGGCATGGTTCTCGCACAATTTGCTCTCGTCGTAAAATGCGATATTTCCATAAGTGTGGCTCAAAACGTTTGCAATGCGTAAAAAAGGAGGGAGATAAAAGTGACGATAGGGTTGCAGGAATAATGGAAACTAAACAATGCGTAAGGCTAATTATGTAATTCTCACTTAAGCGGCGCTACGGCTCGGCAACGAGCCACAAGCTGCCGCATAGTTTGCATAGCTCTTTAGCTACACATTTATACTCGTGTAAATAAACCCAATATATTTACATATATATGTGTGTTTATGGTTGCGTACGTGAAATACACACCATTGCTCCACTTTGCCGGAACCCCAGAGAATCACCGTAAATTTAACATCCCGTGAACACTCCGAGATTTATGGCGCGAGTGAGCCAACAACAATGGCAAGAAAAAAACCCTTCAACAATAGTCATTATAATAGCAATATTATTCTTGAGAGAATAATTAGAGAGAAAAAAAAACAAATTTTCTATTAGAACTGAGGTAAACTTTCCATGGTTGCAGGATTCTCACGTGGTGTCTCTAGCGGAGACCATCGACGCTAGATTCGATTCACTGCGGAAAGTTTACCTCGATTTGGTGTAATGAGTTCATGTTGGTCCTGCTTGACTGATTACCTGTGATGATGAATTGTGCTTGAAACTGAGTTAAACTTTCCGTGGTAGCAGGCCTCTAGCGTGTTGTCTCTAGCGGAATCCGCCAAAAGTAGATGCAATTCACTACGGAAAGTTTACCTCGATTTGGTGTATCCAGCTCCTTTTTAAGCTTGACTGATTACCTGTAACATTTTATACCTTAAGATTTTTCTGTGTGTTTTCAAGAGAGCTGCAACAAAAAGGAACCTCTCTTTGTGAAACGGAACCCAAAATGATAAATTATGATAATTTTTACATCAAACTGAAGTAAACTTTTCGTGGTTGTTGATCTCTAATATGCTGCATTAAGCAGAATCCGTTGGAGATATCTGCGATTCATCACGGAAAGTTTGCCTCGATTTTTGTATACCCCGCTCGTATTCACCCTGCTTTGCTGAAACGGAACCCAAACTGATAAATTGTTCCAGAGGAACCCAAAGTATCAATTTTGATAAAGATATTTTTTCCAGAACTCATTTTCTCATTCAAATTAACTTTTTTCATGAAACTTTTCTTTTGCAAAAAATCCTTTCCCTTTTTTCTTCAAAATTGACCTTTTCTAGCTGAAAATTTCACTATAATATGTTTAAAATTTTTATTTGTTGGTAGGAATTGATTCTTGTTGGCTGATAATGAACCTTTTTTTTGAAAATTCAATTTGTAGGGTTAAAAATTCAACCATCTTCTTCAAAATTCGCCTTTTTTAAACTCATGGATTTTATTACAATTTTGTCTTCTTTTAATAGAAAATTAATTTTCGTTGTCGAAAATTTAACAACTTTGTTTCCAAATTTAACTATTTTGTTCGTTTTACATTAATGTATGCTTGAAAATTGAACTATTTTGCTGAAAAATCGTTTTTCCTTTGTTGAGAATTAATGATCCTGTATGAATATTCAGCTATTCCATTTTTGATTGAAATTGATATTTTAAATTTTTAATAAATTTTTTTTGTAGAAAATTCCCGTTTTCGGCTGGACAACTCCATAATCTGTTAGGAAATTTAATGATTTGATTAAATATGAACTTTTTCAATGAAAATTCCTATTTTTTGTGAAAATATTATCTTTTTTTAATTAAAAAATTTTTTTGTTGAAAAATCTTTTTTCGTAGAAAATTAATATTTTTTTGTTGTTGAAAAATCTTTTTGGCCAGAAAATTAATATTTTTTTGTTGTTGAAAAATATTTTTTGGTAGAAAATTAATATTTTTGTTTTTAAAATTTAACGCTTTTACTCAAAAATGTGACTTATTGATTGAAAATTAATCTTTTTTTGAGGATTCAACCTTTTGTTAAATATTTTTATTTTTAAGATAATTATAACCGATTTTCTTTTCTAAAAATTAATTCTTAAATTGTAGATTTAGCAATTTTAATTTTTGCGAAAAAGTTGTCCTTTTTAGTTAAATATTGCACTACTTCGTTGAAAATTAATCCTTATTAATTGAAAATTAACTCTTATGTTGAAAATTATTTTTGTATTCGTTTTAAAAGTCAACTGTCTTTTGAAAAATTCTACTTTTTATCTTGAAAACTTAACCATTTTTTGTGAAAATTCGTCTACTTGGGCAAAAAAAAATAATTAGTTTGGTTAAGGATTTTACTATTTGTTTAAAAATTGTTTTCGTTTCGTTAAACTCATTTGGTTGATAACTCGAGCTTTTTTTTGAAAATTATATTCTTTGCTAATAATTAAACGGTTACATTTTTTTAGATATTTGGGTAAAAAATGAATCTTCTTGATAAATTTGAACAATTTTCATGAAATGATTTCTCTATCTTGACTAAAAACATCTTCATTTGTTGAAAATAGATCTTTTTGGCTGCAAAATTCATCATTTTAGTTGCAAATTCATAATTATAATATTGAAAATTATTTTATTTTAGAAAAGAAAACTTTCCGGATTGAAAATTCAACTGCCTGTTTTAAAATTCGTCCTTTTCTATTAAGAATTCATGGATTTTATTAATACTTTGTCTATTTTGTTAGAAAATTAAACTTCGTGAACAAAAATTCAATTACTTTGGTTTAAAATTGATCTAGATTGTTAAAAAATCATTGTTTCTTGAATAAAAATTTATTTTTTAACTTAAAGGTTAACTATTTCATTCACAATTCATCTTTTCAGTTAAAATTTAGGCTCTTTGCTTAAAAATATAACTATTCTGCTCAAAAATAGTTTTTTGTTCTTGTTGGGAGTTAATTTTCTTAATTAGAAATTTAGCTAGTCTATTTATGGTTTGGATTGATATTTTTGGTTAAAAATTTATATTTTTGTTGATAATTTACCTTTTTTAAATAAAACTTAATGTACATGATTATAAATTTATTTATTTAGTTCATAGTTTGTCTTTTTCGCAAACAATTACTCTTCTTCACCTTTTTCATTGAATGTTGAACTCTTTTCTTGATAATCATTTTTTTTCTTGAAGAATAGTTTTTTCATAACTTTTTGTTTAGTTAAAAATTCCCTGTTTTTACTTTAAAATGCTTAAACTTTAGATTTACCGATTTCATTTTTGTTTAAAAAATTATATTTTTCGTTTGTAGTTGAACTATGTGGTTGAAAATTAATTTTTCTTCATTGGAAATT
This sequence comes from Acraspis erinacei, assembly GCA_035041075.1. Taxonomy (NCBI): domain Eukaryota; kingdom Metazoa; phylum Arthropoda; class Insecta; order Hymenoptera; family Cynipidae; genus Acraspis; species Acraspis erinacei. Next base: position 12,489,546 of record JAWWLR010000155.1, on the reverse strand, counting down.
AACTTTCTTTTTGAACATTCTTCTTTCACGGTTCAAGAGTCAATTGTTTCTTTAAATATTATATTTTACAGCTTTAAAAGTTAAATTTATCTTTAGTTGATATTGCAAATATTTTGGTGAAAATTATTATTTTTTTATTGTATTGCACTGGTTGATAATCCTTGTTTTCTTGTGTTGAAAATGAGTTTTTTTTACAAAACTCTATTATTTTTATTGTAAACTTATCTTCTTCAGTTGAAAAGTCCACTATTTAGTAAAAAAATGGTCTTTTTGTAGAAAATTAATCTTTTTGAATGCAAATAATATTCGTCGATTGAAAAGCCAGCTAGTTCGTCAAAAATTAAACTGTTTGGTTCAAAGTTTAATTATTTTGTTGAAAATTCGTCCTTTTGGATTAAAAATTCTTTTTTTCTGGCATAAAATTCGTCTTGCTTGGTTAAAAAATCATCTTTTTTGGCTGAAAATTTTTTCGTTTTTGTAGAAAATTCAACTCTCTTCTACGAAATTTGTCTCTTTGAAAATTCGTTATGAAAATTCAATTATTCCATTAGAATAAAAAGAATCTGTTATATCATCAGTGGATGGTACTTTACCGACAGTAGATAACCCTCCACAGCCGTGGAGGCAGAAAGTCTTCAATATCGATTAATTTAAGAAACTTCAGGAACAGAAAATGCTTAAATTCTTAAGCAGACCAAATGGAAAATCATTTTTTCAAATTTCAAATTAAGTTTTTTTTTCTTGAAAAAAAGATCTTTTTCCTTTCGCTCCACTGGGAACCGAACCACAGAAATTTTAATAACCTGTCAGTTGCTTTTCCATTAAGCTATTAGTCAGATCAGAATATAATATAATATGATTAATTAATAATTTAATAATTTAATAATAATTAATAATATATTGTAAAACTAATAATTAATAGTATGATAGAATTTCGCTCCCAGTGGAGCAAAAAGAAAAAGATATTTTTTTTAAGAAAGAAAAATGCATTTTAAATTTGAAAAAAAATTATTTTCCATCTTGTCTGAGTAAGCCATTAAGTATTTTATGTTATTGATGCTTCTTAACTTGATCGATATTGTGGATTTTCTGGCTACACGGTTGTGGAGGGTTATCCACTGTCGGTAAAGTACCATCCGCTGATGGTATAATAGATTCATTTTAAATAAATAATTTTTAGAACATATGTTCTTATTCTGACGTCTCTAGTGGCTTAATCGAAAAGCACCTGGCAGGTTCCCAGTGGAGCGAAAAGAGATTGATATTTAAACAAATTTATTTCATTAAAAATACAACTACTAGATTTTTTAATCGATTATGTTTGCCTAAAAAACATGACTGGTTACAAAACCTTTGAGACCCCTCTTCTATATCACACTCTCTGATATTAGCGCCATGGGTTAGTGCCATGGGTTAGGGACGTGGGTTAGGGTTATGGGTTAGGGACGTGAATTAGGGCCGCGGGTTAGGGCCAAGGGTCAGGCCTGGCCATGCGTTAGGGTAGACTACCTCATCCCTTTATAAAATCACGTAATATGTTGACGGTCCCATAATGAATTATTTCAAAAGTTTTTTTAATATTAAACCCATTATAATATATAATACTTTCTGTCGTTGAGGCTATGGGTTAGGGCCATAGTTTAAGACCATGGATTAGGGCATGGGTTAGTGCCATGGGTTAGGGACGTGGGTTAGTGTCATGGGTTAGGGACGTGGATTAGGGCCACGGGTCAGGCCTGGCAATGCGTTAGGGTAGACTACCTCATCCCTCTATAATATCACGTAATATGTGGACGTTCCCATAATTAATTATTTCAAAAATTTATTTTATATTAAACCCATTATAAGATATGACACTTGCTGACGTTAGGGGCATGGGCCAGGGCTATCGTTTAATACCATGGGTTAGGGACGTGGGTTAGGGCCATGGGTTAGGTACGTGGGTTATTATCATGGATTATGGCCGTAAGTTAGACCTAGCCCTATGCTAGGGTATACTATCTCCTCCCTGTATAACTTAGCCTAATACGAGGACGCTCTCAGAAACAAATTATTTCAAAAGTTTAATTTGTATTAAAATTAATTTTTTCCTTACATCGAAAGCCTTGAAGCACCCAACTTGAAATTGATGGGGCTAGTTAAAAATGAAAAATGGCACCTTTCCTGTCTGAAATAAATTAACTTTTTTCTTGTTGCTAATCTAGAGTTAAATAAATTCTTTTTAAACATGTATACTGTATATAATTGAAGGAGAAATATCGAGATATGTCATGAGAAAAATAGCTTTATGTGGTAAGTAAAGTAGGTGGTAACTGGAGGTTGGTAACGCGGTTAGGGGAGGAAGGGTTGAACCCTCCGGGGGTATGTGTCGGGGGTAAGTTATGACTTAACGAGGGGTTAGCGTGAGCCTATTGGACAAGCCTCGTGGAAGCTCACCGACTTCGGGTTCAAATGGCTCGCTCTGATTCTCCAAGTTCGCGATTCTCCACCGAACCCGTTAATTGGTCGAGCACGCCGGAATAACTTAAGAAGAATTATTATTACTGATCCACCAGATTACAGTCCAAGTTCGCTCATACGTTCTGCCTCTAATTATTTGCTAAATTACAGCCGAGAAACAATTACGATATTGTCCAGTAAATTTATTCTGTTACATCCGAACCACAATTTCAATGTAATTAACAATCTCTAAAGGCCATGCATAAATTACGTACATCTTACGTAATTTTTTTCGGAATGAATTTGGTTCCTGAATTCATTTAGGAGTCATGCAAGAATGGCGTAAGGCGAGTTGGGTATTGCAAACAAACAATATTTATATTTTTTAAACAAAAACTAAAAATTAGTGGAATTTAACTAAAAAAGGCGAAATTTCAGCCAATAATTTGGATTTTTAACCAAATTAATTTATTTTGATACCGACGAATTGCATTTTCAAACAAAAAGGAAAAAATTCTAAATAATTCACAAAACTGTCGAATTTTCTAGCAAATTGTTAAATTTTAAACCAAAAAAATGTATTTTCTATAAAATAGTTAAACTTTCAAATAAAAAATATGAATTGCCAGGAAGAAAGTTTATTTTCAACCAAACAGTTGAATTTCCAACCAAATAGTTTTTCATTGGAAAAAAATAATTTTCAATCCAAAAACGAATTTTCAACAAAATAGTTAAATTTTGAACTAAAGAGATTAATTTTATACTAAAGTTATGAATCTTCAAGAAAAAAATATATTTCAAGAAAATATTTCATTTCTCAAACAATGAAAGAAAGAAAGAATTTATAAAATGTAATAGTTGATATTTCAATTTAAAAATATTTCATTCTTCAATAAAAAATTACTACAACCAAAAAAGATAAATTTTCATCAAAATTGACCAATTTTTCACAAAAAATCACAAATTTTAAACGAAATACATGAATTTTTAACCACAAGAAATGAATTTTCAACTAAAACGGATGCATTGTCAACTAATAATGGACCAATTATATTTTCCGATGAAAAAATTAATTTTCATAAAAAAATTAATAAATTTTTAATCAAATAGTTAAATTTAGAATCAAATAATAAAATTTTTCATAAAAATGAAATGGATTATTTTTAATTTAAAAAAATCAAAAGATGAATTTTCTGCGAAAAAGAATCATTTTAAACTTAAAATGATGAATTTCCAAAAAACAAAAATGTAATAATTAATTTTTAAAACAAAAAATATTTTTTCTTTAAACAAAAAACAGTTCAAGCAAGAAGGTTAGTTTTCTACAAGAAAATAAGAATTGGGAACAAAGTATATACATTCTAACCAAATAATGTATTTTTAAACAAAGAAGATTAATTTTTTATTGACGAACATAAATTTTTAACAAATTGCATTCATTTTGAGCCATATACTCAAAAAAATGTCTGGTTAGATCTACCGGGATTCTAGTTAATCCTTAGTATTTTTTCTAGTTAAATTAATCAGAATTCTACTTGTTTTAATCGGAATTTCTGGTAAATTTAACCAGAATTCTGGTTACTCTAACCGGAAAGAATAGTAATCGCAAATTTAATCAGAATTCTGGTTAATTTAATCAGACTTTTTTTTTAGTTTACAGCTGAATTTTTAAACTAAAAAATATTAATTTTTGACTTATAATAGAATAATTAAATTTTTGTTTAAACAATTCCATTTTCAATAAAAATACTATTTCACTACGAAACAGTTGAATGTACAAAAAAAATAAAACGAATTTTCAGTTAATTTGTTCATTTTTCAACCAATGGATGAATTTTTTACAAAATTATGAATTGCGAACCAAAAAAAATAATGTTTAGGAAAGTATTTTAGCTTTGAAAGAAGAATTTGAATTTGAAACCTAAAAAGATGAATTTTCAAGAACAAATTTGGTGACATTTGAACCAAAAAAATTTTTAATTTTAAATAAGGAACACTTAAATTTTCCACCAGAAAGATGAATTTTCTACCAAAAATACGATATTTTCACGAGGTACATTCATTTTCAACGAAATAATTTATTTTTTAACCAAGAAAAATAATTTTCTATAAAAATGCACGAGTTTTCAAAAGCTAAAAGTAGTTTCATTAAAAAAAAACAATCAATTTTTAATCGAAATAAGTTTTCAAAAACAGTTGAATTTTTTTCGAAATAGTTGAATTTCGAAGTCAAAAATATAAATATTCAACCAAATAGTTTAATTTTCAAAAAAAAAGAATTTAGAAAAAAAAGTAAATTGCAACTAATTACACAAATTCCAAACCAAATATTTCAATTTTGAAACAAAAAAGATTTATTTTTCACCAAAAAAATGAAATGGTTTTCTTTTTCTAAACAACTGAATTTTCAATTTAAAAAATTGTTCTTGCCCTAAAACCGTTAAATTTTTAAGAAAAAATGTAATAGAAAATATTTCCACCAAAAATATATTTTTATTTCAAATAAAAAGCAGTTAAGGCTATAAAAAAATGAATTAAAAAAATAGTTGAATCCTCTACAAAAACAGATGATTTTTTTCGTTAAACAGTTGCGTTTTTCAACAAACATTTTTGTTTTTCATCAAAAAATCTAATAGTAGATATTTAAATCAAAAAAATATTTGTTTATGGTTTTATTTTCAGGAATTCTGCACATTAATTTGATTATTGGACTTCAAATAAAACTTTAAATTTAATTTGATCTCATTTAAATTTCTTTAATTTTAAATCAAAAAAAGTTGTATTTAGCCCAAAAAAAGATGATCTTTTAATAAAATATTTAAATCCTAAACTCAAACACATTACTTTCAAAACCAAAATTTATTTCTAACCAAACAGTTGAATTTAAAAAAACAATAGGGAATCTTTAACTAATAAAATTAGTTTTTAATAAGGCTGTTGAACTTCTGACTTAATTCTTCAATATTATACCAAAGAGTTTAATTTTTTTTTAAATTGTTGACTTTTCACAAAATAATGGAACTTTCAACCAAAAATAGTTGGATTTTTAAAGCAAATATCACAGCATCATACACAGTGGAAGGGAAGGGGGGGGGCATTCCAGAAACAAAACTATTAATTTTATCAGGTTAATTAGATTTAAATGCAATTACACTAAAGTTATTAATTCGATTGAATTAATTTGACTTTATGAAATAGGTACTCTGATCCTGCGGGATTAGTCTAGCTTTCCGTATTCCGATGCATGTACATTTTTAAATAAATAATTACATTTTTAAACAGAAATAGATAAATTTTATGTAAAATGGAATGGTTAAATTTTCATTAAAAAAAACTTTCGTAAATTAACTTAAAAATTTTTCTACAGAACTCATCGTGGGCTTTGTAGCAGCGTGGCAGTAGTGGGGATATCGAACTGGAGTCCTCAGAGGACTTGCGAATCCCCACACAAATGGGAGAGGCGAACAAAGATTGAAGGTAGAGACTATGGAAAGTATTGTTTACCAGGAAAATTAATTTTTTACCAAAACTGACGAATTAAACAAAAATTAGATACATTTTTTACAAAATAGTTGAATTTCCAAATAAGGAGGATAATTATTTACTAAGAAAAGACGAATTTTTTACAAATTATTTCAGTTTTTAGCTCAAGAGATGAATCTTCAACCAAAAAATGAATTTTTAAGAAAGTATTTCATTAGAGATTTAAAATCTTGAAGAAAATATTTAGATTTATTAGAAAATGTTAGAAATCCGTCAATTAGGAAGAAAAAGTATCGAAAGTGGGCAATTCTATTTATAGTCGGTCTTAATTTATACTTATGTAGTATACAATGTTGCGAGTTGTTGCAGATAAGTATTAAGGTAATTGCAGAAAATTGCAGGAAAACATTGTGAAGTCATTATAAATAAATAATTTCACAGTAATAGAGCATGCAAGAAAAGAAATAATTATCTAATTATTTTCAATCCTTATAAAAAGAACATCAAGATTTAGGAATTCAGTAATTGGTTTTAATTTAAGGAACCATTTTTGAATTCCAGAATTCATTCTTAAATTCAGGCCCTAGTTTCGCAGTAACACCTCACTCATTCAGATTTAAAAATATTATTTCAAAACGAAATCAGGAGCAGAAAAATCGTATTTTTTGATAGTTAATCAATTTTTTTGGTTGAAAATGCAACGTTTTGGTAGAAAATCAATTTTAAAAAAATTAAAAATACAACTTTTTGGTTGAAAATCAGCTGTTTTAGTGGAGTATTCAACTATTTCTTTTAAAAGTCGTTTTTTTATTGTGGCAAAATTGAACGGGTTTTCAGTTAAAATAAAAAAAAACCTTTTCTTGCAACATCCACTATTATATCTTATTGATTGATCTTTTTGGCTTCAAAATTCAACTATTTTCTTAAAAAATTATTGTTTATTGGCTCGAATTTTAAATTTCAAATGAAAATTTAACTATTCTAGCTGATTATTCATAATTTTATTTGAAAATTTAACTACATTGAAAATTTGTTCTTTTTCTGTTGAAAATTGATCTTTTTGTTTAAAAATTTAACTATTTGGTTGAAAATTAATATAATTGGATAAAAATGCGTCTTTTTAGTAGAAAATTATTATTGTTGGTTGAAAATTTGCTACTTTGCTAAAAGATGATTTTCTTTAAATTTTTATTTTTTGGTAGAAATTTAATCTTCTTGATTCAAAACTACACATTTTTTATTTAAAAAATATATTTTTTGTTTCTTTCGAGAATCAGCTATTAAATTTTTCATGAAAAATTCATGTTTCAGGTTAAGAATTAAAAAACTTAATTTTTACGTATATTTTTTACTAGTCCATCCCCTTTTCTAACTCCCTTAATTTTTTGGCACGACCAGACAGCCTTAACTATTCCATTTTTCGATAAAAATTGTTCTATTTAGTATAAAAATTCGACATTTAGTTGCAAATTTATTTAATTGGCCGAAAATTTGTATTTTTTTCTAGAAATTAATCTTTTCACTTGAAAGTTAAATTATTTCGTTCAAAATTATACTTTTAGTAAACAAATTCGACTATTTAGTAACAAATTTATGTAATTCGTTGAAGAGTTGTGTTTTTAGGTAAAAAAAATTAGTTCTCAGACTTTCAAATATTACATTTTTTGTTGAAAATTCATCTATCTGGAAAATTCGTCTATTTTGTTGAATAAATATATTCTTAGCTTGCAAATTTAGTAATTTGTTGTTACTAATTGAACTGTTTTTTAGCAAATTATTTTTTACTGTATATGAATTTTTTAAATTAAATTTGTTTTTTTATTGGGTTGAAAATTTAACGTTTTTTTGGAAAATTAATCTTTTTGACCTATAAATTGAACTATTTTATTGAAAACTCGTCGATTATTTTGAAAAACTTTATCTTTCCACTAAAAATGTAACTATTATACTTAAAGGTTTATCATTTTTGTAGAAAATTCATCACTTGGGTTGAAAATTATTTTTTAATCAAAAATTTTATTACTCCATTTTTTGTTGAAAATGTTTAATTTCTTGTTTCAAAATATATCGATTTATTAAAAAATGTGTGTAATTTTTTGAAAATACTTTTGTTTTAGTAGAAAAATTATCTTCTGTGATGAAAATTTAATTATTTGCTTAAAAATTTATTTATTTAGTTTCAAATTTGTACTTTTTAGTAACAAAGTAATCTCTTTGGTTCAAAATTCAACTGTTTATTTGTTTAATATAAAAAAAATATTTTTGCTGAAGATCTGCTATTACGTTTTTTATTACGAATTCATCTTTCAGGAGAAAAATTCTAATCCTTAATTAAAAGTTGAGCGAATTTTTTTTTTAAATTTATTTTTTTGGTTGAAGATTCAGTATTTTAGCTTAAAGATTCAATAAGTTGGTTGCAAATTTATGTAATTTATTTAACAACTTTATTTCTTAATGTAAAATAAATATTCTTAGTTAAATATTATTTTTGCTAGAAATGTTGGAAATTCAACTATTTGATTAAAAATTTATGTATTTTGTTGAAAAATAATGTTTTTGGTAGAAATCTAATTTTGTTGGTTGAAAATTAAATTCCTTATTCGAAACTTGACAAAGTTAAAAAAAAATTATTTTTTGTGAGAAGATTCAATATTTTAGCTTAAAAATTCAATAATTTGGTTGCCAATATATGTAGTTTTTTTTAAATTTGTATTTTTAGTGTAAAATTAATATTCTTAGTTGAAAATTAAATCATTTGATTTAAAATTTATGTAATTTGTTTAAAAATTTGTTATTTTTGCGACAAATTTAATCTTCTTGGTTGAAAATTCTACTATTTAGTAAGAGATATATGTTTTTTGTTTACAAATTTGTATTTTTGGTTTCAAATTGAATGATCTTGGTTAAAAATTGAACCTAATTTTCTAAATACATTTTTTTCTTATTCAGATACTTATTATCTTCAATGATTTTTTATATTTTTGATTTTCACTGAAAAAAGAATTTTTTTATCGCAATCCACGCCTACCCCGAATGGGAAACGGCTTAATGGTGTAATGGACAACCAAGTCTACTCAAATTTCAGTTCAGTACCACTTTATATTGTCAGCTTTCACATCCACTTTCTTTAATCTGGATAAAATTTTTCATTAAATTTGTTCAGCCTTATTTTAGAAAAAATTCAGCTTGGAATTGGGGTTTTGTTTTGTCCTTAAATAAAGATTTCGATTTTACAGAATTATTTTTCGTTTGCCTGAATAATACCCATTTTGTTAATTATATATTATTATTAGTTTAAAGTGAAAACAGATTAAATGCAGATAAATAAACCCCGTCTCGTACAACGGCCCCCCATCCGAGTATAATGTATTTTTGAATTGTTAATATCTTTAAAAGTTAGGAAATAAAAATTCAGAACCTTGAACGCGTGCATTTCCTGCTAGTAGCTAAATAAATTTCACTATTCTGCAACAAGTTTCAATTAACATTTTCTTCGGAACTTTAACGACCAATAGAGAAGGGTAAAAGAAGAGCACGTGACTTCGATTCGATCCGATAAGGATAGTTTGTAAAAGACTTTCTGGTAAACAGGTAGATATAAAAAGTAGAACATTAAACTGGAAATCGCATCACCGCATACTGGAATTCACTTAAGGTGGAAACTCATCTTCATCGTTCACCCTTTTTACGTTCTAGAGCTTAAGAGTTTGGTAAATATCATAATCGTTGAAACAAAGTGTCGAGACGTGACGACGAGAGTTAACAAGTCTCATTTTTTATATTGAATTCGATCACACGAATTGCTTTTAAACAACATCTTCATTTTCAGGTTATCCTAACTCAAGAAATCTTTTAATGAAGGAATTGAAACTTATTTCAAGTAATAAAATAAATCAAATAAATTCTAATAATTAAATTGAGTTTCGAAGCTGCCTCTAATCAGGACGTCTCAATTAGAAGGTTTGATGTGGGAATTACAAAAATAATGTTTAGTAAGGTGAACTTAGAAGGAGCCTGGAATTTTTGATCAAATTTCTATGACAATCCTGAATTAATAATTTAGAGATGGATAAATTAATCAATGTTTCAAATAGATGAAGATAGATGAACATTATTAGAATAAGACAATATCAGGATTGTAAAATATTAAAATTCTAAGTTGTCTAAAGATGACATCAGTTCTCAGCTGTATGCAATATTTTGATGGTGCACTCGGAAAGATCCTTGATTGAATCAACAAAATATTTGATCACAGTATAAAAAAGCGATGGTAAATGATACTGACCAGGTAA
>JAWWLR010000155.1:12458156-12468207 GCA_035041075.1 Acraspis erinacei | reverse complement strand
AATAGTTTTCACAACTAACTAAATAGCAGTACCATTATTTACTAACTAAAATAGTTGTCCCAACAACTTTATTAGTTTTCCCTACTAATCATTTTTTTCAGTGCAAAATGATGAGTTTCCCCTAGATTCTCAGAGTTAACCTGTGAGGCTCAATTTAGTTTAAACTCTAAAGAACATTGGTCTTGGTGTCTTGGTATTATACGTAAGTTTTATATTTTGTTAGAATACGTCAGTTTTTAACAGTTTTTAGTAAAAGGAAGTTTAACAGTTTATTATGATAAGAAAGTTAAGCATTTTATCAGTATAAGTCAGTTTCAAGATTTATTAGCATACATCAGTTTAAAAGTTTATGTGCACAAGGACAGTTTTACGGTTTATTAGCATACTTCACTTTGACATTTTTTTAGCATACGTCCGTTTAATAGTTTATTAGCATAAAGAAGTTTATCATTATAAGTCAGTTTGAAGATTTATTAGCATACAACAGTTTAACAGTTTATTAGTACAAGGTGAGTTTCAAGTTTTATTAGCATATATCAGTTTAACAGTTTATTAGCATATGTCAGTTTAACGGTTTAATACTATACGTCAGTTTGACATTTTGTTAGAATACGTCAGTTTTTAACATTTTTTAGTATGACAAAGTTTAGCAGCTTATTAGTACGTCAGTTTAACATCTTATTAGCATCCATCAGTTTATCGGTTTATTATCATACGTCAGTTTGACATTTTGTTAGCATAGGTCATTTTAACAGTTTATTACAAGAAGAAAAATTAAATTTAGCAGTTTATTAGTGCAGTCCAGTTTGAAGATTTATTAGTATTCACTAATCATCAGTTTGAAAGTTTATTAGAATAGGATCAGTTTCAAGGTTATTAGCATACTTGAATTTAACCGTTTACTAACTTACGTCAATTTAACAGTTCATTAACTTCCGTCAGTTTGACATTTTGTTAGCATACGTCAGTTTAACAGTCAAATTGTATAAAAAAGTTATTATAAGTTATAAGTTATTATAAGACAGTTTGGAGATTGATTAGGATATTTCAGTTTAACAGTTTATTAGTACAGAGTCAGTTCCTAGGTTTATGAGCATACGTCAGTTTAATAGTTTATTAGCATACGTTAGTTTAACGGTTTAACAGTATAGGTCTATTTGGAATTTTCTTTGTATACGTCATTTTACCAGTTAATTAGTATAAGAAAGTTTAACAGGTAACTACTATAAGAAAGTTTAGTAGTTTCTTATATTTAAGAAAGTCTAGCATAAGCCAGTTTAACAGTCTATTATCACACGTCAGTTTGACATTTTATTAGCATACGTCAATTTAACAGTTTATTAGTATAAGAAAGTTTAACAGTTTGTTATTATAAGAAAGTTTAACAGGTTTTTAGTATAAGAAAGTTTAACAGTTTATTCTTATAAGGAAGTTTATTAATTTATCATTATAAGTCAGTTTCAAGATTTATTAGCATACATCAGTTTAAAAATTTATGTGCACAGGGTCAGTTTCACGGTTTCTTAGCATACGTCAGTTTGATATTTTGTTAGAATACGTCAGTTTAATAGTTTAGCAGTTTATTAGTATAAGAAAGTTTAACATTCTATTAGTATAAGAAAGTTTAGCAGTTTAACAGTAGAAGTCAGTTTGAAGATTTATTAGCATATACCAGTTTAAGATTTTTGTTAGTACATGATCAGTTTCAAGGTTTATTATCATACATCAGAATAAAAGTTTATTAGCATACATCAGTTTAACATTTTTTTAGTATCCGTTATTTTGACAGTTCGTTAGCATACGTCAATTTAACAGTTTATTAGTATACGAAAGTTTAACAGTTGATTAGTATAAGAAATTTTATCAGTTTATCAGTATGGGTCAATTCTAAGATTTATTATAGTACACGAGTGTAATATTTTTGTCAGTAGAGGATCAGTTTCAAGGTTTATTAGCATACATACGTTAGTTTAACAGTTTATTAGTATACGTCAGCACAATAAAAACGTAAGGATAAATTTTGTTTCTGGTAGAATTAGAACGGTGGTTAGTTTATCATACATCAGTTTAATAGTTTATTAGCACACGTGAGTTTGACATTTTGTGAGCATACGCTAATTAAAAAATTTATCAGCATATTGTCAGTTTCAAGATTTATAACCATAAGTCAATTTAACAGTTTATTAGTATAAGACAGTTTAGCAGTTAATTGGTATAATTCAATTTCTAGACTTATTAGTATAGGATGAGTTTCAATGTTTATTGACATACGTCATTTTAAAAGTCTATTAGCATACGTCAGTTTAGCATTTTGCTAGCATCCGTCAGTTTGACATTTTTGGCATACATCCGTTTAACAGTTTATAATTTAAGAATTTTTAACAGTTTAATAGTATAAGAAAGTTTAGCAGTCTATTAGTTTAAGTCAGTTTGAAGATTTATTAGCGTACATCAGTTTAAATTTTTATATTAACAGGGTCAGTTTCAACTTGTGTTAGCATACGTCATTTTGACATTTTGTTAGCATACGCCGGTTTCAAATTATTTAGCATAGTAAAGTTAAACAGGTCATTAGTGTATGAAAGTTTTAGCACTTTATTAGTATAAGTTAGTTTGAAGATTCATCAGTATTCATCAGTTTATTAGTATAAATTCAGTTTCATGATTGATTATCGACTTTAATATAACGGTTTATTATAATACGTCAGCACAATAAAAATGTAGTAATAATTTGTTTTTCTAGCATAATTACAACGGTGTTTACTTTAACAATTTATTAGCCTACGTCAGTCCTTCAGTTTATTAGTATAAGAAAGTTTAGCTGTTTATGGGTGTAAATCAGTTTGAAAATTTATTAGCATACAACAGTTTAACAGTTCATTAGTATTTGCTCAGTTTCAATGCTTATTAGCATACGTCACTTTAATAGTTTATTATCATGCGTAAGTTTCACGATTTAATAGTACGCTTCAGCACAATAAAAAAGTAGGGACAACAAATTTGTTGCAGGTAAAATTAGAATGGTGTTTACTTTATCATGGTTTTGATTCGCGTTGCTCTCAGACTAGGGGTATGAAATGCCGAGTTGTTATGCTGTTTTGTTTTGCATATAGTATCCCATGCAGCTAATACCTTATAACCTAAGTGATCATCACTTCGTACCCAAGGTGGTCTGTACTTCCTACACTACATCACAAGGAAACATTACCTTTAGATATCGAGATAATGAATGAATTTGCTTGCTAAAGTATATGTGTAGCATTTACAATATAAAAGGTAATTTTTCTGGCAGATACATCGTAACCTGAAATGAATGTTTGATTCATCCTTTTTTCCTTATGAGCTTAATATTTAATTAGTATATGTCAGTTTAACAATTAATTTGCAGACATAGTTTTAACAATGAGGAAATTACCTCACCCCAGGATATTGTTAATAATTCTGCTAGATATTAAGAATGTTATAATGGAGATTTAACTATTATTGTATACATTCTTGATAGGCAAAATGAAACATTAACTGGGTACAATATTAGAATATCAAAAATACTGTCGGAAAAGCAATAAGAAAGCTACCAAAGAATCAGAATGCTAAACTGGATATGTTGCCTTCCTTTGTAATCCGCAACTGTGAATTGTACTTTTACTCATATACTCACAACTATTCACATTCTAGCATTGGAACATGGTACATGTACAGATGGATAGAAAAATATCAGGGTTTGTCCTGTGTAAAAAGGTTCCTGAGTCAAAAGCAAATAATTATATGCCTGTTATGATCCTAAAGAATTTTACTAAAATTTTGAAATATGTATTTATGAAATTAGCTTTAAGATCATTTGATAAGGTCGACCACAATATTCTAATAGAGAACATGTATAACATAGTCATTCTGTAAAAATTTATACTTCTCATCGAATCTTATCTAACAAATATACATCACGTTTTACAATACCATCATCTAGAGTACCTCAAGAATCAAATTTGGGTCTATTGGTTTTTCTAAAATTTGTGAATGATATATCCCTTATCTTTGACTGTTACCATCATCTGTATGCAGATAATGTAAACAAATATTGTTCATCAATTGCGAGTCTAAACTTTTGTATAAATCTCCAAGCCAATCTTGCTCTTTTTAACAACTTATATAAAATGAATAAATTAAGTTTAAAAATGCATCCATTGATAGTCTTAACTTGAAGAAGTTGAATTATTCATTGATCTAGGAATTCTTCTTGATTGTAGCAGGACTATTCAAGCAAAAAAAGCAGCTAGTGTGAATAAACCTTTTCGCTTTTAGCAAGAACTTGAAAACGTTTTGAAACAATAAATTCTTTATTGACGCTCTTTTGTTTTTGGTTCGATCCAAGGTTGAATATGTGTTATTCATCTCGAATGTACAAACAATGACTCACATCAAGTAAATTGAAAAATGCCAAGGCGGTTTTAGGAATATTATGCTTGGAAATAGGATAATGTCCATCCTGGTGGTTCTGATCACCATAACCTAAGTAATAGATTTCAGGTTTCATCACTTACAGATGCAGTTTCAAGTACCATAACGCCGAGAATTTCGGGAACTTAAATCAGTCAAAAAAAATGATATCTTCTTTATGATACTTGAAGAATTTACTAGTTCTATGTATAAATTTACTGTAAAAATGCACATTTTGTAATGACAGTTTAACAGTTTATCGGTGTACAACACTTTGACAGTTTATCAGTATTCGTCAGTTTGAGAATTTTTTAGTATAGGTCAGTTTGACAGTTAGTTAGAATACCCACGTTGAGTATTTTATTAATATATGTTATTTCGAAATCTCATCGAATTTTATTTTCACCTAAAACAGTTTTGATTTCATATCAATTCTTTAATTTGAATTTAAATATAAAATTTTAAATAATGTTCGCAATTAAAGAGTTTTTAATTGCAGATTTATCAAATTGAATAAATTTAGGCGATAGTATTCCTAAGTCGATACAGTAAGTGCTTTTGTCGAAAACAGAGAGTAAACAGGATTTATTGCAGTTTAAACGTCTTTTTCACTTACAGAAATCCTTTATCTACAATTATGTTGAGTTCCGACTAGTTTGGAGTGATTTTTGTATTCACAATGCAGCGCGAAATGAAAAAATCGGATTTTGCTATTTCTCAAACTGTTTATCCTAAGTCGGCACTCAATTGTCCTGAGTCGGCACACCATTTTTCCGCTCAAATGCAAAAAAAGAGGCAGGTTATATAAGTCTTAGGAGGAAATGAATAAATTTAAATCATTTATAATTAAAAAAACATTTAGCATATTGTCAAATAGAATCAGTGAAAAGTAAATGAGAAAATACAGAAAATAAAAGGACACCTACCAGAGACAAGCAGCATGCTGTTAAATCAGAACCAAAGTAAAAAAATCAACAGAAGCAACAACAAAGAAGGTGCGGAATCAGGACCACATGTTTGGTGCCGACTCAGGACCACTACGAATGTGTATATATTTCATGCTTTTAGGCACACAAAACAAATATGAATGAAAAATTGACTTTATCAGGTGAAACCACACAATAACACAGACACCAACCCACTTAATCGATTGAAGTTTTCAAAATATTTAGACACCTGCAGCTGCTTTACAATAATGAAAGCAAATGCAATTCCGTTTGCCCTAAAAATGTACACCCTGGTTACGTTGTCAAGCGAAAACCAAAGTGACACTTGTCAGCGTACGGTGCCGGCTTAATCCACAGTGCCGACTTAGGACCACTCTCCCTTAAAATGAACTCATTTTTAATTTCAAAAATTCATCTATTTTAAAATTGCATCATTTTATATTATAAACATTAAATATTGCAGAGCATTTAATCGCAAATATTTAAACTTAAATGCTTTTAAATTTAAAATCATATGAATTTTAGAATTTTTATTTTTCAAACTTAAAATAATGAGTTATCAGTTTTAAGTCATCAAAACTGTGGATATTTGAATTTTGAATCTTTTACAGTAAATATTTTTTAATGTTTAAAATTTTAAAATAAAAATTATGCAAATTTTGAAGTTAAAAATTCTCTAATTTTGATACTTTATACTAAAATTTGTTAAAATTGGCAAGATGTAAAATTCGAAACTTTTTCTTTAATTTTTTAAATTATAAAAACTTCATATTTTTTTATTTATACATCTTTAAAATTCAAGAGTTTTCATTTTTAAATTCTCGAAATTGAACTATTAAAAAAATTTCAAAATTACATACCTTTAAAATATAAATATTAAAAATTGATTAATTTGCAATTCTACACTTTCTAAATTACAGAACTTTGATTTGTAAATCTTATAATTATACTATTAAAAACCAGTTTAAAATTGCAATGCAATAAAAATATAAATAATGAAATTTGAATAGTTTGCCATTCTATGTTTTCCAATTTCAAGCATTTTTAACAGTAACTATACAAAATTATTTACATTAAAAATTTCTCCAATTTCACATATTTCGAGTATAAAACTTGACACTGGGTCTTCAAGATTATCAAAAATTTAAAATTTGGCTTGAATATTTAAAATTGAAATGTTTTGAATTTTGGAAATGTGCTGCATAAAATGATGAAAGCTTAAAGTTTTACAATTAATTGCTAATTTCTTCAGTTTGAAAGATTTGAAATGTAAAACTCGACTTTCGATCTGAAAAATGACAAAAGTTTAAGAATTTTTATTGATACAACTGTAAAAGGGAACAGTGTTTAATCTGAAATCTTTAAAACTAAACTAATAAAAGAAATATTTCGAAAATACGGATTTTTTATTATACGAAATAAGAATTGAAGGATTCTACAAATTTTATATAGATTTTTGTATTGTGGCTTCAATTCTAGGTAAAGGGTGCAATTACTTCTTATTGAATCCTCATGCTAAAGATTTGATTTGATTTCTTGAAAGATTTTGTGAAATTCTGTTTGGTTTGTTAAAATTATTTATGCAAGCATTGTTTACAAAAATAATAATGGTATTCTTTACAAAAAATGTTTAAATAAAACACAGCCAAAGAAATGGTAAGCAATCATTCAACGAATAGAATCAGATTTTCATCATCAGAATTTGTTCAAATGGCAGCTTTGACCTAAAATTGTCGATTTCAACCTCAATTGACATTAGGTTTATTTTCGTAGATTTTATAGCTAACTTTAATGTTTTGAGCCCAAATAGTAAGAATTTTACAATAAAAAATTAGAAAGGTAAAAGACACTACCGACGGATTGTATCGGACCACTTTTCAGGTGACATATTAACAATTAGTCTTTGAAAGATGATAACGCTGTCTAGAATTAAGACAACAAGATTTTTTTTTAACTGTTAGAAAGATTATTAAATTCTGCGTTAATAGAGCCCCATTTGAATTAATTTGGTGTAATGATAATTTAATTATCATATGAGAAAGGCAAAAATAAAATTCCGATTTTTTAAGGGATTTTGTACATGGAAATTCCAAGGGAGCATCATCCTCATATTACTTTTTAGATTTCGCACTTTGCCTTGCAAGTTTGAACTTTGACCTTTCAACCTTGACATCTGGCCTTTGACAGTCGAGTTTTCAACCATGATTTTCTTGATTTTGAACTTTTCCTGAAATTTGACCTTTGAATTTTTACCTCTAACACCTGATCCTTGAGGTTGAGAAATGTTGAGACTTTTACTTAGACCTCTGAACCGAAATCAGCATGCTCGAACCAAATTTTTTTTTATGAACAGATGACGATTTTCCGGAGTTTAGTGGCTCAAATTAAATATTATATCCCAAAGATCACTTACGTAAAATATATAATTATTACATTTGTTTTTTTAGCTTTTGCTAAGATTTGTAATTGAAGTACAAAGTTCCCAAAAATCGAATTTTTTTGCCTTTCTCACGTGATAAATTAATATCCACATTGTCAAATCACTTGAATTAGTGCTTATTTAACGCAGGATTTAATGAGCTTTCCAAAAGTTTTTAAAACATATTTTTATCTATATTCTGGACGAAACTATCGCCTTTCAAAGTTGAGACTAATTTTTAATAAGTCACCCGGTTACAGGTCGGACACTATCCGTCGGTAGTATATGTAGAGTACAGTTTAAAATTGAAGGTTTTCAGTTTTAAATTTAGGCCTTTCAAATTAGAAGAGATTTAATTTAAGATCTCAGATCCAATTGAATTTTTTTTAAAGTTAAAAATTGACGAAACAGCCGCGGTTTTTTTTTAACTTCAAAGACTATCTACTCAAAAACCCCGCTCTTTGTTTCTTGACCTTTTTCTATATTCGTCAGACAAAACTGGCCTTTTTTCATTAAAGAAATCTTTTTTCCCAAAAACATCTAGAAAAATATCTTTAGATACTTTTTATATTTTGGGTTTTTTCGAGATTTTTGTGAAAATATGTGCAAAATAAACGTGTTGTTAGAAGAATAATAAAAAAAAGTTTAAAAAATAATTAATTGACACTATTAAATTTAACATTAACCTCTAAATATTTGAAGTCGAAATATAATTACCAACAAAATAGTTGAATTTCTATCCACACAATTGAGTTTTTGAACAAAGGAGATATTAATATTATGAAACTTTATAATTTAAACAAAAAAATGAAATTATTATATTTTCGGATTGAAAAATTAATTTTTAAAAACGAATGTTCAACTAATTAAATTTCACAAAAAATATCAATTAAAAAAATTGTTATATCCTAAACCAAAAAGGTGAATTTTTAAATAGCAAAATTAATTTTTTTACCCAAAAAGACCAACTTTCACCAATGTTAACCAATGAAAAGAATTTTCTTCTATAAAAGACAAATTATCAACAAAATGAATTCAATTTTAACCTAACAGTCCAATTTTCAACTAAAAAACCATACTTTTCGACCGAGAATGAAATGGTTAAAGTTTCAGTTTAAAAAATGAATTTTCAAACAAAAATGCTACGTAATTTCCACAAAATGGTTCAATTTTTATCCAAAGAGATGATTCGCAAAAAAAATGATGAATTTTTAATAAGAAAAATTAATTTTTCTTGAAACAGTTAGATTTTTAACTAAATTTTTAATTATTTTTAATTTTTTTTTTAAGTAAAAAATAATAATTTTCAAACAGTTGAATTGAACGTAAAATAGAAGAATTTTTAACGAAATGGTTAAATCCTTAACTAAAAAGATACATTTTAAAAAAGCAAGATTAATTTTTTTCTGAAATAGATGAATTTTCAATAGAATATGAAAATTTTCTACCAAATATTGAATTTTCAACTTATGAATGAATTTTTAGTTTAAACTATTAATTAAAAAAAATTAAATGTCAACCAGCTGAATTCAACGAAAAATAGACGAATTTTTAACGAAATAATTAAATCCTTAACTAAAAAGATACATGTCACAGAATCAAAATTAATTTTTCACTCATATAGAGCAAGTTTCAATCAAATGCGTCAAATTTTTACCAAATAGTTGAATTATTGACTTATGACGGAAAAATTTTCAATCAAAAATAGAATAATTAAATTTTCAGATCAAAGAATTAATTTTAAACAAAAATAAACGAATGTCCCAAAGAATAGTTAAATTTTTAAGTAAATATTTTATTTTTGAAGAAAAAAGTTAAATTTTCTTTGAAAGTATTTTAATTTTTAATCTCAAATTTTACCTGGAAAATATAAATTTTGATGAAGAAAGTTAATTCACGACCAAATTGCGACCAAGTAGACGAATTGTCAAGGAAAAAGGATGAATCTTTTATAAAAACGGATGATTTTCTAACCAAGAATTTGAATTTAAATTATAAAAGATAAATTTCAACTAGAAATATCATAGTTCAATTTTTAATTACAAAAAACTTCATTTTCATCACGGGAAATAGCGTCACGTAACATGTGGACGCTCCCTAAGGGGTCATAGTTCAGGATCAATGGTGCGATGCAAAATGCTATAGGTCAGAGCTGAGAGTTCAAATCTCAAAGGCAAAATATGAGAGGTCAGAGGCTCAAACTTTCTCAACTTCAGTTGTCAGATGTCAAAGTTCAGAAGTCAAAGGTCAA
>JAWWLR010000155.1:12415253-12426511 GCA_035041075.1 Acraspis erinacei | reverse complement strand
ATAGCAGATCTGAGATATTTTGTGCTTTCAGGATACATTAAATAAAGATATTCAATAATGATAAAATTAACAAACAACATTTTTATAAACAAATTAATTGCTGAAAAAGTGTTTTCTATCATTTTCAAGAATTTATCGTTTTTTAAAGATATATTGTTAAGACTATTCTTGTTACTATTATAAAAAAAATTTAATAAAATATGCATTATTCAGGCATTTGTCGTCAGAAAAATTCGTTTTTTTCTCTGTGAATTTTTTAAAATTAGGAACCTCATGATAATTTCAGAAAATTCATAATTTGTTGATAAATTTTATGATTTTATCAAATATATTAAAAAACAAATGCATTATTCCAACAATTATGGACTTCAGTCCTTTTCATTGAGAACTTCATGTTAATTTTAGCAACATTTATAATTAGTTCATAAATTTTATGATTTTTTAAACAAATTTAATAAATAAATGTATTATTTCGGCATTTGCCGACGGAAAAACTAGTCTTTTTCAATGTCAGTCCTTTTAATTGGGAACTTTACGATAATTTCAGTAAAATTCATAATTAGGTGATTAATTTTAAGATTTTGTTAAACAAATTTAATAAAAAATTAATTATTTGGGCATTTCTCGACGTAAAAACTCGTTTTTTTCAGTTAGTCCTTTTAATTTCCGAGAAAAGTTTTTTTTTCATTCAGTACTACACATGGCCAACACAAGAGGGTCTTGAGCTTCAGGATCTTCCAGGATCTAGTACTGAATAAAAAAAGAACTTTTTTCCTGAAATTAAAAAGACTGACAGTGAAAAAAAAAACGATTTTTTACGTCGAAAAATACCAGAAGAATGCATTTTAAAATTAAATTTGTTTAACGAAAATATAAAATTAATCAATTAATTATGAATGTTACTGAAATTGAAAAATTGGAAAAAATGAGTTTTTCTGTCGACGAATGCCCAAATACTGCATTTTTTTATTAAATATAAAAATTATCAAATTCATCAACAAATTATAAATTTTCTGAAATTATTATGAGGTTCCTAATTTTAAAAAATTGAAATAGAAAAAAACGAATTTTTCTGACGTCAAATACCTAACTAACGCATTTGTTTATTAGATTTGTTTATAATATTAACAATAATAGTCTTAAGAGAAATTTTTTTCATTCAAATATTGTTTCCATTTAAATTTCGTGCAATATAACTTTTAAAAAAACGTTAAATTATTCAACATTATAGAAAACACATTTTCAACAAATAATTTGTTTATAAAAAATTTTGTTGTTTATTGTATCATGATGGAATATCGGCGATTACAACAATTTTCCTGTTATTGACGAGCACCGTGAACGTCAACTAGAAAAAATTGCCCTTTTTTGTCATATTTATTTATTTATAAAAAAATTAAAAAATTAAATTAAAAATCAGGATCTACAACTTTGTTTCAAATTTATTTAAATTTATTTAATCGGTCCACCCCCTATTTTCAGGAAACTTCCTTTTTTCTCTTTTTTTTTAGTTCTTTAGCCTATATGTGAACAGAATTAATTAATTATTAATAATTTGTCAAAAAATGCATAACTTTGAATAAAAAAATTTTTTGTTAATTGAAAGTTTAAAAATTCCATTTGGTATTAATAAAGGAATCTTTTTGGCTGAATTTCCAACTATTTAGGTAAAAATTTCTTTTTCTTGGTCAAAAATTCAAGTATTTATTGGAAAATTTATGAATTTTCTTTAAATTTCGTCTTTTTTATCTAAAGTTAAATTTATTGATTAAAAAATCTTATGTCTTGTTGTAAATTCAACTATTTCGTTAAATATTGAACTCTCTTGTTTAAAAATGAGACTATTTATTAAAAAATTAATCTTTTTTGCTCAAAATTCGCCTTTTTTTATTGATTTGACTGTTTTTTATTTCAAATCAAGATTTTTTTAGTTACACTATCCACTACACTTTTTATTACATGTTTCGCTGTGAATTTATATTTTTTGGTTGAAAATATAAATATTTTGCTTAAAGTTGAACTACTTTGTAAACAATAAATTGTTTGCCGTTGAGGATTAAGCATTTTATTTGAAAATTTAAATATTTGGTTGAAAATGTACTTTTTTTACGGCGTTCACATTTATGGTTAAAGATTCAACTATTTGCTCAATAGTTGAACTATCTATTTAAAAAATTATATTTTTTGGAACAAAAAATATTTGGTTGAAAGTTTAACCACCACTTTAATAAAAATTCATTTGTTTATTTGAAAATTCATGATTATAGATAAAAATTCATCTCTTTGGTTGAAAATTAAAAATTTTCATGATCAAAAAAATAGTTTTTCGTTGTTCATGAAAATTAGTTTACTTTTTACTGAAAATGTAAGTATTCCATTTTACGTTATAAATGTATCTTCTGTGGTTAAAAAATCCTCCTTTCTGGTCCAAATCTAACAATTTTGTTATAAATTCGTCGTTTATTTTTGTTAAAAAAATTTTTTTATTTAAAAATTTAAATATTTTATTTTCGGTTAGAAAGTTATCTTTTCTGGCGAATAGGTTCAACTGTTTAGGTGAAAATGCATTTTTTTGTTTAATTTGTAATTTTGTTCGAAAATTTAACTATTTAAAAAAAATAGATCCTGTTTGGTATAAAAATAAACCTATTTGTCAATTTTTGAACTTTTTTGTTGAAGATTGATTCCTATTGTAGAATATTGATCATTTTCCTTAAAAATTGATCTCCTTAATTAACAATTTACCTATTTCGTAAAAAAGTCTTCAGGAAATAAATAAATTTTCTTTACCTTCACGCAGTATGTAAATTCGAAAAAAGTAAATAATATCATGTATTGTTTCACTGGACTACCTGTAAAAAAGTGTATATATATTTGCATATCTCACATAAAATACAGCATTGCGTGACTTATATTTATAGAAAGTGTCCCTAAACGAGCAGTTCGACTTGGATCCTGATGAGAAACACGTGCATGCAAGTATATACATCGTTTGTCACCCCTTGATTATCAGTGACATTTTTTTTTTTTTTTTAAGTCCTGGTCGATTCTATGGCTTACTAGCCGAAGCGAGGCTTTTATCGTTAACGAAAATCTCGCGCCTATTAGAACCTTCTTAATGAATCGAATGAACTCTATATAGAGCCAAACAGCCAATCGAAATGGGACTCAAGGGCTTGTTAAATCCCCGGCTCTAAGAAATACCAGTGCCACTCGCCCTTAAAAAAAATGATCTGGACTGGAAAAAAAAAATTGGAAAAAAATAAAAGATCAGACAAGAAATGCTTGATGTAAAATAAAGGTGCTCTACAAACGACTCTTATGTTTCTTTATCAATAAAAATTGTTTTTATAAGAAGCGATAGTTCTCTGATAAAATAAATGTATTCAATTAAAAGAATAAAAACGAAAATGAATATTCTTGTAAAACAAAAATATTCAATTTTGGAGTCAAACATCTGTCAGTAGTTTACTGTCTAAATTTGAATTAGTAGAATTTTTACTAATTCAATAAGTGCACTTAATTTTAAATGATGAATCAGTTATTTTCAGAAGTTTACTAATTTAAACAATAAAAATATCGTGACTGAACTTAATCAGTTAAACCGTAACTGTAGTGAATCAATTATAGACTTAGAATACATTGCTAGAGCAAAATTTCTAATTAAGATTTTATTTATTCTCGAGTATTATCTGTATTATTGAAGTATAAGCAAAAGTTTAATTCAGAACTTTTCTTCAGAATATAATAGTCATTTAAAAATTAGTTTGAAGCGATTCCTATTATGCTTATAACAAACAATTTTTTTTAACTGGCTAATTTTCAGTTCACAGAGATTCTTTTTCATGCCCATTTTGAATTCCGCGCCAACTCTGAGACCCTATAGCGCAAGCGCAGTAACTCAGGCGCCCAAATTGATAGCAGACGACGGAAACGTGTTGAACTTGTACAGTGATAATTTTGGAGATAATACAACATCTTCTGAAAAGTCAAACATAATTAGGGTACCTTTTAACTTTGACCTGTTTTTAATTAATTTGACACATTGAGTTCGCATCTAGGTTATCAACCATCGAAATTTTCCATAAGCCGACAAAGTAGCTAGAAATTAATCCTATGAAAAATATTAATTCCACGATTAGTTCAAGACAGGCCTCCGTCAAAAGTTACCCTTTGCTCATTTTCAAAAATATGCCATTTTTTTAACTGGAGACAA
Source organism: Acraspis erinacei (assembly GCA_035041075.1). Taxonomy (NCBI): domain Eukaryota; kingdom Metazoa; phylum Arthropoda; class Insecta; order Hymenoptera; family Cynipidae; genus Acraspis; species Acraspis erinacei. The sequence goes on along the minus strand of JAWWLR010000155.1, from coordinate 12,422,295 downwards.
ATTGAAAATTTTCTAGATTCATTAATGAAAGTGGAGAAAAAAATTTCACATTTAAAATTAGTACGTAAATATATTTTGCACATAACCTCTTCTAATTAACTGCTTTCTTCAATACAAGTATAACTGATCAACCAGTTATATCAGTGCAGTCATATATGACTGATTCAATTAGTAATTTTTGTTTTACTAATCCAATTAGTAAAATTCCAATAATTTTTAGTGACTCAATTCTAGCTACAAAGTTAGTAGAATTTAACTGACAATCAGTTATATTTTACTATTTCAAATTTAGAGAGTGGAATCAACATTATAGAATAATTTTTTTGTTAGAAAAGTAATCTTTTTCATTGAGGATACGTCTTTGGTTAAAAAACATTTTTCTGGCTTTAAAATTCAACTATTTGGTTGAAAAATAATTTTATTTTGGTAAAAAATTTTAAAATTTGGTAAAAAAATCGACTATTAAAATAAAACTATTTTTAAGCAAATAGTTGAATTTTGAAGCCAAAAAAATAATTTTCAACCAAAGACGCATCCTCAACGAAAATGATTACTTTTCTACTGCAAAAAATATTCCATGAGGACGATGTTTGAAAAAAAATTATAATTTTTTAACAAAAAAGATTAAATCAAAATATTTTAATTTTCAAAACAAAATAATTTAGTTTTTTTACAAAAAAGAAAGTAAAAGAAAGATGATTTTTCTACTGAAAAGTATGAATTTTTTATCCAAAAGAAAGATTTGTCAACAAAACAGGAAAAATTTTTAACAAAAAGATGGCAACTACAATAGTTGCATTTTTAACAAAATAGTAAAATTTTCTTTACTAAAAACTAATTTTCAACCGAAACGTCAAATTTTCAGACCGAAAAGTTAAATTTGTAATAAAAAAGAAAATTTTGAGTTAAAATTATATGCATTTTTAATTAAGATAAATGAATTTGTTTTTGTAAGAAGTGATACTTCTCTGATAAAAAGAAAATATATTTGTTTACAGAAATTAAAAATAAAAATTATAGACGATCAAATTTATCAATTGGAATAAAAACATAGTTACATTTTTAAGCCAAGACGACAAATTTTTTAGGGAACATTTAAATTTCTAAAAAAGGAAGTTGATTTCTCATTTAAAGAGTCATTTTCAGTTAAGGTAGATGTATTTTTAATTAAGAAAGATGACCTTTCTATAAAATAATATGACAACCAATATAGTTAAATTTTCAAAAAAGTAATTTAATTTATTTAACAAAAAAAAATAATTTTTGACCAAATACTTGAATTCTTAAACCAGAAAGATAAATTTGTGAGTAGTAGCATTTAAGAACAAAAAAGAAGGCAACAAAAGAATTCGATTTTTTTTAACAAAATCGTTACATTTTTTACCGAAAAAACTATTTTTTAACAAAAAAGTTAAATTTTAAGGGCAAAAAGCCAATTTTCAATCAAACACGTACACTCAAGCAAAAAGATTACTTCTGTACAAAACAAAATTTATTCCAAAAGGACGATTTTTCAAACAAAACAGTAGAATTTTTGAACAAAAAGATTTCTAGGAACGACGTGATATACTTAAATGGGATCCCCAGTGTATTTTGTGAAAAACTTGTCTAATTGGATAGAAAATAAATCTTCTTTTTGAAAATTCGTCTATTTAGTTGAAGATTTAACTATTATGTTAAAAATTAGTCTTTTTCCCTGAAATAAACTGGATGATATTTTTTTATTTAAATATTAAAGTTGTTTTTTCCTGAAAATTTAGCTTTTCCTTTTCGATTGAAAATTGATAATTTTTAGTTCAAAATTGAACTATTTGGTTCAAAATTCGTCGTTTGGTTAAATAAAAATAGTTAAATTTTTTTTATTTAGTTAAGTTTTTAACCAAAAAGTTGAAAAGATAAATTTGTAGTAAAAAAAACTAATATTGAACCAAGTAGTTCTATTTTCATCCCAAAAACTTCAATTTTTCATCAAATAGATTATATTGAGCCATTTTCAACCACAAAAGTTGAGCTTTCTAACAAAAATGATAAATTTTCATTTTAAAAAATACAATGAAACAGTACAGTTGAATTTTTACCAAATTTACCAATTTTTTACAAGAAAAAAAGCTTTAATATTCAGTTAAAATTCCAACGAAATAATTAAATTTTCCACAAAAAAGTTGAATCTTTTTTCAAATTACTGAATATTGCACCAACAAAGATGACTTTTGAAATAGAAAGATTAATTTTCTATTAAAAGACGAATTTTGAACCATATAGTTCAGTTTTGAACTAAAAATGATCAGTTTTCAACCGAAAATGGAAGAGTGAAAATTTCAGGAGAAAACAACTTATTATTAATAAAAAAAATTATCAGCTAGTTGATTTCAGCGAAAAAAGACGAATTTTTAACATAAGAGTTGAATCCTCAATCCTCAAAGATGAATTTTTAAAATAGATTAATTTTCTACTTAATTATATAAACTTTAATATTTTTTCGCGGTTCTAGAAAAATCAAAATACAATTTTTTTCCGAATAACGTATTGAAATAATGTTAAAACATTGAACATTTAAACTAATTTGGAAAGATTTCATCAGTTTCCAAGAGATTTAGGAATATTTCCACGGATTTTAATGAATTTAGAAACATTTAGAGGAACTTTGGAGGTTTTCAGAAATTTAAAAAAAAAATTCGAAATTTAAAACAAAATTTCAGAGGATTTCAAAATATTTTTAAAATGTCAAGGGAATTAAAAGAACTTTTTAAGTAAAATTAAATTAATTTTGAAGGGGTTTGAAATGATTTGGAACACTTCAAGGGATTTTATGGTATTTTAAGAAATTTTACAATATTGAACAATTTTCAAGATTTATCGGGATTTAAACCTTTTTTAAAAAGAGGTTTAATGAATAAGTTTAATTTAATCTGGGTCCCAGCGAATTTACATGTATTTTAAGCGATTTCGTCAGATTTCTCACAAATTTGAAGGATGTTTAAATATTTTAAAATATCAGGATATTTTAAGAGATTTTAAGGTTTTTAAAAATGGGTTTAAAATAATTTTCAAAGATTCCATCGGCTTTTAAGAGATTTCAAAGAATTTGTGAGATTTCCAAAGATTAAAAAAAATTGTAGTGAACTTTGAAAAATAAATTAAATGAATCTAAATCTCAAGAAATTCGTAGCGATTCCAAGATTTTAAGGGATTTTAGGGTATTTCAAGGAACTTATCAAGATTCAAGGATTTTATTAAATATCCTTAAGTTTCAAGGAATTTCAAAGTTTTATAGGTATTTTAACAATTTTCTTTTTTCATATAACTTTAATAATTAGGTGTCATATTAAATATCTTCAAGAGCTTTCAAATGGTTTAGACTTTTTTAAATTACTTTTTACCTTTTCGAAATTTTTAAAGGGATTTTAAGAGATTCTAACAGATTTCAAATGAAACAAGAAATTTTAAGGGACTTCAAGGAATTTTGTAGGATTTCCTAAGATTTTAAAGGCTTTCTAGTGAAAATTTGAAGAAAGAAAAATGCAATGGAAGAAAATTTCAAGTGATTCCTAGCCATTCCCAAAAATTGTAAGGGATTCGAGGGCATTTCAAATAATTTAACAAGATTCAAGGATTTTATAAAATATTCTCTTACAAGGAATTCAAAATATCTCTAGGGATTTTAAACTTTTTTAAAGTTAATTTTAATGAATATCTTTAATTTAAATTCAATTGAAGGGTTTTTAAATAATTTATGCCTGTTAAATTGATTTTTACGTTTTCTAACGATTTGAAGGGATTTAAAGGGATTCTAACCGATTTCGTGAAAATAAATTATATGCAATTTATTTTCAAGTGATTCTTAGGGATTGAACAGATTTGTAGGAACTTTAAGGTATCACAAGCAGCAATTTTATAATATGCAAAGATTTTATTAAATCTCCAAGAATCAAGGTATTTCAAAGATTTCGCAAACTTTTGCAATTCTAAGCAATCAGATTTGAATTTCAATGTGAATTTCAATCAATTAAATTACTTTTGGGCCATTGGTTAGGATAATGGTTGAGGGTAATTTTTGTGGGTAATGGTTAAGGATAATGGGTTAGGGCAATGTTTTAGGGTAATGTTTTAGGGTCATGGGTGAGGATAATTAGTTAGGGTAATGGTTGAGGGTAATGGGTTAGGATAATTGGTTAGGGCAATGGTTTAGGGTAATGTTTTAGGGTATTGGGTTAGGATGATTGTTTAGGGTAATGGTTGAGGGCAATTGGTTAGGATAATTGGTTAGGGTAATGGTTGAGGGTACTGGTTTAAGGTAATGGGTTAGGGTAATGTTTTAGGGTAATGGGTAATGGTTTAGGGTAATGGTTTAGGATAATGGTTGAGGGTAATGGATCAGGGTAATGGTTTAGGGTAATATGTTAGGTTAATGGGTTATGGTAATTGGTTAGAGTATTGTGTTAGGGTAATGGGTTAGGGTAATTGTTAGGTAATATGTTGGGGTAATGGTTTAGGGTAATGAGTGAGGGTAATGGTTTAGGGTAATGGGTTAGACTTATCAGAAAGACTACCCCCTCCCTTTAGAGTGTAATTAATTCCTCAGTACGCCAAAATACCAAGTAATAAACGCCTCGGCATCCTCTAAATCTGATCCGATTGGCTTCACCTTTGGGCAGAACATTTTTGCACAAAAAATAAAAAAATTAGGCTACCGTGCAATTTAATTTAAAACAGTTTTTTCTATAAAAAAAGGACGTCCCTAGCCATGTCACTTTGTAATTAACTTGAACGTATCGCTAATCATTATATTAGCATTAAAATTATTTTATATAGATCGTAACAGTCAATCACTCGGATATATTATGTGTTTAATTAAAATACATCTAATCTCAAATTAGCAATAATTACCATCGTTTCGAAATTATCAATGGACAGATCAATGATAAACTAAATGCATTGAGTTTACGAACAAGATATCTTTTATCTCTCGCATTTTAATTAATTAATAACGAGGAACAGTAATTATGGTATAATGTCTCACAGCTGTCTCGACGATTTTTTTCATGAGTTCATATGAAGTAAGCTATTTTATAAATTATTTCTTCCGAAGTTTATTATTAAATATTTGTAATTCCTATGAGTCAGGAATTTCATACAATAATCTAATTGCCTGTGTAATATAATTGGAAAAGAAAGAGGCCATCCATAAAACGCTTTACCAGTTTGTTTAAAATTTTTTAAATAATATTTTTTTTATAATTTCATTATAATTATTAATTGTTAAATATTTTTAAAGAATGAAAATGTTAAATTATACGTTTGCTGATAATACATTCTATCAAAGTTTCAAAATAATTGTTATATTTCCGACTTTACACTCTTGCCCTTGATTCCTATTAAGAACCTATTACAAAAATTCAACATTTTTTCATTAAAAGTTCAAATTTTATGGATGGAAATTCTACTATGAATATTTGGTACGAAATTCATCTCTTTTGTTTAAAAATGTATCTTTTTGATTGAAAACTGAAAATGTAGCTATTTTATTTCAGTTAAAAATATATACTTTTAGTTGAAAGTCAATCTTTTAAATATCAATAATAAACTAATTATAGTTAAAAGTTTGTCTTTTTTGGTTAAAAATTTAACTTCTTGATTGAAAATTCAACCCCAATTTGTTCAACATTAATCTTTTTTGGTTAAAAAACTTTCTTATTTCAAAATTTTATTTTGTAATTTTTTGTTAAAAATTCGTCTTTTCTCTGGTAGAAAATTCAGCTTTTAAGTTAAAAAACGTGTTTTTTGGTAAATTCAACTATTTTGTTGAATGTTCAAATGTTTGGTTTGAAAATTCAATTAGTTTATTCAAGATTGAACTGATTTTTTAAAAATTATGTTCGTTTGCAGAATATTGATAATTTCAATTGAAAATTTACGTAATCGTTAAAAACGCGTCTTTTTTAATTAAGAATTAATTTTTTCAATTGGAAATGCAAATATTACACTCCTGGTTACAAAACGATATTTAAAATTGAAAATCAATCTTCTCTAGTATAAAAATAATGCATTTTGTTAAAACTTCGTATTTTTAGTAGAAAATTAATCTTCTTAGTTTAAAAATTTTCTTTTTTTTTGAAAATTCAACTTCTTGGTTGAAAGTTGAACTTCTTTGTTAGAAATTCATTTTTTTCAGATTCACCTATATTGTTGAAAATTGAATTATATTATTGAACATCAGTCTGTTTTGGTTTAAAAGATTTGTTATTTCAACATTTAACTATTTAATTTTCGCTTAAAAATTCGTCTTTTCTCTGGTAGTAAATTCATCTTTTTAGTTAAAAAATCGTGTTTTTTTTAATTCAAGAATTTTGTTGAATGCTCAAATTTTTTGTTTGAAAATTCAATTATTTTGTTACATATTGAACTACTTCTCTGGAAATTATTTGTCTTTGTAAGATATTCATAGTTTTAGTTGAAAATTTACATTCTTACATTAATTTTTTTTTAAATTTCTAAATTTAAATTTTGGTTGAGAAAATTTTCTCTTTTTGTGAAAATTCAACTATTTTCTTGAATATTGAATTATTTTACTGCACATTTTTTTAAGTAAAGTAATCATTCAAATATTTGATTAAAAATTGTTTCGTCTTTTTTTTTTATTTTTTGAAAATTCAACTTTTTGGTTGAAAGTGGAACTACTTTGTTAAAAATTCATTTATTCACGATTCACCTCTATTTTTGAAAATTTAACTATTCTCTTGAATATTCGTTTTCAATTTTAACGATTTGGTTGAAAATTCATCTCTTTTTCCTAGGAAATTCATCTTTTTAGTTTAAAAAAATCGTATTTCTGTTAAAAATTTAAATATTTTGATGAATGTTGAACTTTTTGGGGGAAAATTTAACTATTTGGTTAAAAATCGATAGTGTTTGGTTTAAAACTAATTTATTTTGGCAAATGCTGTACTTTTTTCTTTAACCCTTATTGGACACACTGGGGTACAAACAACCCCAGGCCCACATTTCTTTAATTTTAAGTATCTGAAGCTGAAGAAAGCGGGTT
>JAWWLR010000155.1:12398850-12411061 GCA_035041075.1 Acraspis erinacei | reverse complement strand
CGCCCTCGTAACAAATCGAATTCAAATGTCTGACCCCCTCCCCCAATTTATCTGTTACGTAATTGAAGTACGAGTCCTAATCTTAACGGTACCTGTACAGGTGTTCGATAAAGGAAAACGTACATGATCCTGTAAAAGAACCTCTATGGAAGTTAACCTTTAAAAGGTCCTGTACAGGTTTCTTCACAGAGCGATTTCGAAAGATGGTTCATGTACAGGATCTTGTGCATGATCCTATAAGTGAACACGCATAGAAACTAATCCTTGCACAGGAACCCGCGACTTAAATTACTTTGTAAACGAACATGTACAGAAATTTATATACGATAATTCAATGGTTCCTTTTACAAGAATGGTCAAGATTGCCTGTGCAGGTTCCTGTGCAGCATCGTGTCCAGGAGCATGTCCAGGATCCTCCGAGGTTCCTGTACAGGAATGTTCTGGTACATGTACATGAATTTTCAGGAACCTGTACAGGAATTTTCAGGACCCTGTTCAGGAATTTTCAGGAACCTGTACAGGAATTCACAGAACCTATACTTGATCATTCATAGGTTCCTTTCCGAGGAATCTTCAAGTTTATCTGTGTAGATTTGTGTGCAGGAACACATCCAGGAACATGACCAAGATCCTCTGAGTATCCTGCACAGGAATTTTAAGGAACCTGTACAGGAATTTTCAAAAACCTATACTCGATCATTCATAGGTTTCTTTCACAGGAATCGTCAAGATTACCTGTGCAGATTCGTGTGCAGGATCACATCGAGGAACATGACCAAGATCCTCCGAGTATGCTGTACAGGATTTTTCAACAGAGCGCCTTTTTCGCCTTTTTAACTTGTAAATTCTAAGGTTCTTCACTAAAAAAAAAAGAAAAGTGGTTAATTTCAATTAATTATAAAAAAAATGTATGTGTTCGAGATAATCTTAACCAAAAAAAAAGCCAAAAGCTTTACTAAAAAACACATATGTGCAGATGTTCTGACATGAGTCAGGAATCAGTTTCCATGAATTCCGACTTTCCTGCTAGAGAAACTTAACATCTGCAATTCTCCAACAATTAATAAATAATACGCTTATTATGAAATTATTCAATTATAATTAAATTAAACAAAGAGATTTTGTTATTTGATTCAAACAAAAAATTGTTTAGAATACTGTTGGATTTAAACAAAAAATATACGTGTATTTAACAAACTTTGTTCGATTTAAACAAATTTTCTTTGATTTGTACAACATATTTTTAAGTTAAAAAAATTCTTTGTGAAACCCAAACATATTATTTCCTTTTTGCAGGTTGAAGGACCTTTTTTGTTATTTCAAACATAGTTATTGCTTACTATAAATAAAAATTTATTTAAATCAAATAAACTACGTTTAAAAAAATTGTTTGTTTCAAACTATTAACCATTTTATTTAGTGCAATTCTACTTTTTTGTAATTTCTTGCAGGAAATTAAAACTAGAATAAAATACAACAATATACCTAAATAGTAAAAAATATCGTTCCCATCATATTTAATGGTTGTACTTTCTTGTATTTTTGTTGTTGTAATTTATTGTAATAAATTTTGTGTTTCTGTAAAAATGGTTCTAATAATTTTTTTATCTTTTCACTGTTTCCCTCTGTTTTAAAATTACGTAATTACGTTATTAATTTAAATTGAAACAAATTTTCAAATTGTTTAAATCTGTGCGTTGTTGTTTTTTTGGTACTTTTCGGCGAAGAAATAGAAGATAAAAATCTATTTGTACTTGATTGTATTTTTTTATTGAAGGCCGCAAAAAAGTCTGCAACCAAAGATATGATATTGTAAGTAAAATTACAAATCTGTAATAAAAATAATTAAATTTTTAGATTTTCAACCTAGAAGATGCAATTCGAAATAAAAATTTAATAATTGATATGTTAACTAAGCGCAGATTTTCATTTTAATTAGAAATATTTAAATTTAACAAAAAATACGATTTTTGAATAGGACTGTTAAATTTTAAACCAAAACAGATTCATTTACAGACAATTTGTTGAATTTTTACATAAAAATGATTTAAAGTTGAATTTTCAATTGAGAAAGATTTGTTAGTCAATAAAGAAAAGAAATTTTATAAAAATGACGTCTTTAATATTTATAATTTAAAAATTACACAAATTTTGTTTAAATTCATCTTCGTATGTTCAAAATTTAACTATTTTATTAAAAAGTCCTTTTTTGCAAAAAACTTGAGTGTTTTTTTTTCAAAATTCTCCTTTTTGAATATAAAATTCGTCTTTTTGGTTTTGTTTATTTATTTCGTTTGAGAATTCAATGCATCATTTGGAAATTCATTTTGGTATGTTAAATATTGAACTACTTTGTTAAAAAGTCATCTTTTTTCTCGAAAATTTAGTGTTTGTTAAGTATTCGTCTTTTTATATAGAAAATTCGTCCTCTTGGATTTTTTCTTTAAAAATTCATATTTGTCGGTTGAAAAATGCAACTGTTTGGTCAATAATTTAACTATTTTGTTAAAAATTAAAATTTTTTTTGAAAATGCAAGTATTTTATTAAAAATTCGTCTTTTTTAATAAAAAATTCTTCGTTTTCGATTTTTAAAATTTTTTTTCTTTAAAAATTCCAAACATTAATTCAAAGTTCAACTATTTTGTTAAAAACATCATCTACTTTGTCTTAAGTTAATCTTTTTTATTGAAAATGTTTCTTTTGGATTGACAGTTTGTCCTTCTTGATTAAAAAATCTATTTTTGGGGTAGAAAAGTTTTTGGCGCAAAATACAGCTTTCTCCGTTAATGAAAACTCCTGAAAACACAAGAATCGAACGACCAAATTCGGAACAAAACGAACAAGTAAAAAACGCTCCTATTGCAATCTGAAAAAATAAACAAAAATATTTTTATTTATTTTTATTTTCAATGTTTTTTATTCTAATTTGATAATATTAAAAATAAAAAAGACGAAAAAACGAAGGAAAGGAATGTGGTTGGTTGCCTTCTCATTTTTCGTTCTTTTTTCCAGGAGCTTGGATCAATTTGTTTATTGGACGTTGAATGGGATTTTTAATATGGATTTTAATCTAATTTTTTTTTCCTTTTCGTTAAAACTAAATAAATCGAAAAACAAATATTGACTCAAAAGGGGTGCTAAAAGTTTTCAAAAAAGAGAGATGCATTCGACTTTACAAGAAGCACTCTCGTTTTTCTGGAAATTTGGCCAGGGGAGAGGAAAACTGCAGAAAATTATCTCGGCGTCAAACCAAAAAGAAGAATTTTCTACAAAACGCTTGTTGGCCTGATAAAATAAGTAACCCTAGCGTAGTACTCTCTAGTCTGGAACATTCTGAATGATAAATTATTAAATTAAATCAAATTAAATGATTTGATTGGATAATTAAATCTGAGTATTGAAAATAAAGGAAGGTCTCTATTTCGAAGGTTAAGTGAAACGAATCGACTTGAATCCGATTAACGAGACGTAAAGCGTTCCGAAGACTATTAGCTTTTAGCTAGCTAGACACCGAAATGTAATCGCTCTGATCGAGCATAAAATTGCGATTTAATAGTTCATCCTCGGCCACCCGATCTTTCTCAGAACACCTGTCTGAGAACAAACGAATTAATGGCACACGTACTTTTCAGTGCTGCTATAAAATGCTAATTCACCTAAGTGTAGTTTCTATTCAATGTTGAGTTATTTAATTTTTTTTAAGTAACTATTTACCGTTACGTTACTCAGCGGAAAAAGGTAACTTAATTTTAGCATTTAAAAGTAAAATACCTAAAATGATAGTTAATAAAAATTTAATTTAAAAAAATCTGAAATTAGATGAATTAAGTAAAAAATACACAATATACACCTGGGTCGTGTTTTAGTAACCCCCGGTTTAGGAATTTCTAGAACTGCTTACCCACGAAGTTTCTCATCTCAAGGGGCATGATACGGCTGCGAATCTTGCCTCAAAAATACCTACAGCTTAGCGAAAAGGCGAGAGATGGTTGAGACTCTCAGCTCGGAAGGGCCGCAGTGCGCGAGTACTCATTCGAGCATATTGCGCAATATTATGTATTCAAATTGTAAACTGTTCAGACGGTCCTGACAGCTTAGGTTTCGATTTCCCCAATTTAGTAACAAGGTTACTTAAAGGCAACTCCCGAAACTTTTACTAAACCGGGAGTTTGGTTATTTCGCCAAGTCAACAACAATATCTATTTAGAATAAAAATACTGACTTTAGAAAATAATGCCTAAATAGTTAATTCTTTTAACAAAATACAAAATACTTTTCATACCAAAAATATTATTTAAAAAAAACGACTAATTTTCTACAATTTTCAAACTAAAAAGACAAATTTTCAACAAAAGAGTTTTTCAAAAAAATTTAACTATTTTTTTCAAGTTCGTTTTTTCCCGTGGGAGGGACAAATATTTAGGTATAAAAATCAAATATTTACTTAAAATATAACATTCAGTTAAAATATAACATTTTTTTGTAAATTAACTTTTGTTAAAAATTAATATTTTCGATATTTAGTAAAAAAAGAAGGTGAAAAAAATTAATTTCGTTTGGGTAAATTTCTGTGTCCTCTGAATGCATGAATGGAATCAATTAAAAAAAAGATAAATCATTAGTTTAAAAATTAATTTTTAGCCAAAACCTAAACGAACTTTTAACAAGACAGGTAAATTATTATTTAACGATATAAATTATTATCTAAAATGATAAATTTAAAAAAAGTTAATTTTCCGCAAATGAATTCAATTCTCAACAAAACGTAAAATTTTAAACAAAATACATAATTTCTTTTCATTATAAAAAATAGGTAAATTTTTAAATAAAAACTGATAACTTTTCAAAAAAATGTAATGTTTAAATAATTATTTTAAAAATTACTTTTTAACCAAAAATAAGAAGAATTTTCAAAAAAGTAGTTACATTTTTAACCAAAGAAATGAATTTTCAACCAAAAAATAAATTTTTAACAGAGTAATTCTACTAGAATCCAAAAATTTGACTTTTTGCATAAAAAATACGATTTTAACATAATAGTTGCATTTTTAAACAGATAATTAAATTCTTAGTCAAATAGTGGAATTTTTACCAAACGAGATAAATTCCGCCTAATTTAATTTAAGTTTCGGCACAATTTTTCAGAAGAAACTTTGCAAAATATTTTTTTTTACCCAAAAAGGACATTTTATGTTTTTTTCAAATTCTTGCACAATACAAAAAATTTATTTTATTGTTTGTAAAAACACATTCTGAAAAATTTCTTTGGCAATTTCGTGTCGAATATTAAATCGAATTAGTTGATAAGAAAAAAAACACTTTTAATCATGCGGAAAATAATGGAATAGGGAAAAGATTATGAAGTCTGAAATATAAAAGTAATTTCAAAATTTATTTAGTTTTAATGAAAAAAAGAAATGATAAAAAAATATTCCATGAAATAGGGAAATGTTCAACTAAGGAGATAAATTTCCAGCTAAAATGATGAAATTGAAAAAAAATTAAAGTTTAAAAAAAGAGTTCAATATTTAATCAAATAATTTAGGTTTGAGCCAAAAAGAACATTATTAACAAACAAGATTAATTTTCTACGAAAAATTATGTTTCAAAATTGGCTAACTTTCTTTAAATTTATCATCAGGCAACGTATAATATGAAACCTTATCTATTTCCTTAAGGACATGTGATACTATGCCATATTAGCAATTAAGTTTCCCACACTTTTTATTTTCAATTTTTAATTTTTCAAAACAAACACTGGCACGAGGCGTTAACAACTATTACGTGGATGTCTGTATATTAATATTTTTCTGAAAAATAAAAAAATTGTGGATACGAAGAATGAGAAACTAAATACTCGTATGTCACGAGCCCCTTAATTGTTAACCTAGTTTTCGGAGGGCCTCTAACATAAATATTTTTTTAATCAGAGTAGAAGCTCTTAATTCTAATTTTAATAATGCTCTACAATGTCCTGAAATATGAACTTGACCGAGAGAAAAAAACCTACCCGCAAGGTGTTCACCTTGTCCGAGTGACTATTTTCTCTGACCTTAACATTTGCTCCTCAAACTAGTTCAAATCACCATAACGGTTAGCTCTTCGTTCTACAGGCACTGGAGAGAAATTAAACTTCCTAATCTGCAGGCTAACAGTTACAGTAGCAGTAATTTTCTCACTCAGGATGTAATATAGAAACACGTTTTTTTCCTGAAACGAGAGATTTTAACAGTTAGAGATTTTAATGCAAAATCTTATTCATCATCATCTTTAAGCAGTTATTCCAAGACTGGTTACTCTATTCCCTCTTTTACCTTTTTTTAAGAATTCATTTTTTTCCTTGTTTTCGAAAAAACACCACTTTCCCCTTCGCCTTATTCCCCTTTTCCTCCTTTTTATTTTTTTCGCTTAGACATTTCAAACTCTTCACACTCTTGCCCATGCTCCCCCTTTTTCCTTACTTAAAGGATTTTTCTTTTATTCCTGTTTTCAATAAATTTCCCCTTTCCGCCTTATACCCGTTATACTCCCTTTTCTTTTTTCGTATACCCCTTTTTTACTTTATTAAAAGAATTTCCCTTTTTTCCCCGTTTTCAAGAAATGTTCCTTATCTTCCCGATTCCACTTATTTGCCCTTTACCCTTATTCCCCGTTTCTTTCTTTTCCGTGCTAGTTTTGCTTTACGCGTATACAGACTTAATACTCTTTCCCATATCCCTTTTTTCAAAAGAATTTCCCTTTTTTCCTGTTTTCAAGAAACTTGGCCTTATTTCCCCTTTTTCTCCTTTTTCCTTATTTTTTTGCTTTATACGTGCACAGACTGAAGACTCTTTCGCATATTCCCCTTCTTTGACTTTTTAAAAGAATTTCCCTTTTTTCTCTGTTTCCTTCCCCTTTTTACTGATTTCCCCCTTTTCCTTTTTTTTCTTTACGCGTACAAAGACATCATTTTCTTTCTCGAATTCCCCGATTATCCCCTTTTCCGATTTCTCACTTAAATGCTTCCCCTTTCCACCGTTTCCCCCTTTTAATTGTTTTTTCGCTTAAATGCGAACTGAATTAATAGAACTAAGTACAAAAATCTACTTATTTTTGGTCGTTATTTAATTCTTCTTAATTAAGACGCCTAAGAAATTTCCCCTTTGCGCCTTATACCCGTTAACCTACGTTTTCTTTTTTTTCGATTTACATGTACACGGACTTCACAATCTTTCTCATATATCCCCTTTTTCACTTTTTATACAGAATTTCCCTTTTTACCCTGTCTTCAAGAAACTTTCCCTTGTCTATCCCTTTCCACGTATCTCCCCTTTACCCTTATTCACCCTTTCTTTCTTTTCCTTGCTATTTTTGCTTTACGCGTACACAGACTTAATACACTTTCCCATATCCCTTTTTTCATTTTTTCAAAAGAATATCCCTTTTTTTCCTGTTTTCAAGAAACTTGCCCTTATTTCCCCTTTTCTCCCTTTTCCTTATCTTTTCGCTTTATACGTGCACAGACTTAAGACCCTTTCCCATATTCCCCTTCTGTCACGTTTTAAAAGAATTTCTCTTTTTCCCCTCTTTTCTTCCCCTTGTTACTTCTTTCCACCCTTTTCTTTTTTTGCTTTACACGTACAAAGACTGCATTTGCTTTCCCACATTCCCCGATTATCCTCTTTTTCGGTTTCTCACTTAAATGCTTCCCCTTTCCACCGTTTTCCCCTTTTGATTGTTTTTTTCGCCTAAATACGAACTCAATGAATAGAACTAAATACAAAAATCTACATATTTTTTGTTTTTATTTAATTCTTCTTAATTAAGACGACTAAGCATTATATTTTTGGTTCAGATGAATTTTTAACTGAGCATTTATGTTTTTTAGTTAAAACTTTAAATATTTGATGAATAATTGATGCATTTTTTGTAAGCTTGTCTTCTTTTTAATTTAATTAATTTTATTTGAAAACTCAATTTTTTGTTGAGAATTCCAGAATTTTGTTAAAAATTCGTTTTCGGTGAAAAATTAATCTTTAGATTTAAACATTCATCTTTTTGGTTAAAAAAATTACAAGCGCGTTTTATAAATGAAATACTTTCTTAAAAATTAGTACTTCTTATCTTTCTTAAAAATTCCACTTTAAAAAATGTTAAAAAAAATTAAAAACTCGGTTTTAAAGTTGAAATACTTTCTTAAAAATTAGAAGATTTGTTTTTTGATTTAATTCTTAAAAATTCAACTTTTTGGTTGAAAATTCTTGATTTTTTGTTCAGAATTTTTTTATTTGATTAAAAATTCATCTTTTTTAGTAGAAAATTCATTTTTTTAGTTGAAAATTCAACTTTATGGGGAGAATTCATCTCCAACTTGTTTAAAAATCTAACAACTCGGTTTGAAATTTGAACTTTCTTAAAAATTAGAACTTTTTTCTGTCTTTCTTTAAATTCAACTTTTTGTTTGAGAATTCTTGAATTTTATTTAAAAATCTATTTTTTTGTTTGTATAAGTTAATCTGTTTGTTTAGAAATTAATATATTTTGTTGAAAATTCAGCTCTTTGGTTGTGAAGTCTTGAATGATGTAAAAAATCGTTTTTATCTGTAAAAAATTAATCTTTTTGTTTAAAAATCCATCTTTTTGGTTAAAAGCTTAACAACTAGATTTTTAATCAAATATTTTCTTAAAACTTATCAAATTTGATTTCTTTTCTCTTTCTTAAAAATTAAACTTTTTTCTTGAGAATACATCTTTTTTGTTTAAAATTCGTTTTTTTCGGTAAAAAATTACTCTTTTTTTTAGAAATTCATCTTTCTGGTTAAAAATTTATTTACTAGGTTTGAAAGTTGAACTACTTTCTTAAGAATTACTTTGGTAATCGAAAATTTATCTACTCTATTTTTACTCGAAAATAGTTATTTTTTTACTGAAAATTCAAATTTTTGTTAAAATTGAACTATTTTGATAAAATTCGTTTTTTGTTGAAATTACTCTAGTTAATTTGAAAATTTATCTTTTCGGTTGCGAGTTCTCGTGTTTTATTGAAAATTCATCTTTTTTGGTATAAAATGAATATTTTAACAAATTTTCTATTTGATAATTCAAATGTTTTGTATAGAAAATTCGTAATTTTGCCTTGAAAATTCAATAATTTCGTAAAGAAATCAAATAGTTGGTAGACAAGTCGTTTTTTTATAATATAAAATTAATTTGTTTAATTCAAAATTTAACTATTCAATTTTTGGTTAAAAATCTACCTTTCTTAGTTTAAAAATTCAATAATACCCGTGTTAACTGTCACATAAAATTCAATCAGACACATTTCAAAACTTACTCTGAAAATCATTTTTTTATTTTAATTTTTGATTTATCACCGAAGTTTATAATTCACCACACAGTCATGAAGATAATATCGGAATATTGGCAAATTAACTTGCTATAAACAAACGAAAAAAATCAGTATAAATGTAAAATCAGGTTTTACTTAAACGCTACGTCAGGGGGGGGGGGTAATAGGGAAATTAGTAGTTTTCAGCGGGGGCCGAGGATGGCCCAAAGTTGATAACGTAGTTTGTGAATTGTTCCATTATTCAAAAACAGAGACATATCCTTCTTCCATAAAAAAAATAAATGGCCAGTAAAATGATACTTTTAGTCAATTCCCCTATAGAAACTATGATAATTTCTTGAATTTAAGAAGGGTGGTTTGTTAATATGTTAATCCATATAATAACGAGTGAGGTAAATGAGGCAATTTGAGAACATCTGCTGAGGTAAAAATGCATCTGTGGATTTGGGTCCTTGGTCCTTTTCCTTTTAAGTGAAAAAATTGGTTAAGAAGAAGAAGACGAAGAAGAAAAGGGGGTGGGGTGAAAAACAGGGAACCTTTATTAACTTGTCATTGGCACGAGGCTTATGCTGAAGTTGATGGGCTACCAGCGCAGCGCAGCTCCTTTGGTCCCGTTCGGCAGAATCACCTGCTTGAAAAATATTCAACTGCCTGCCAGGAACCTCACGTTTATTTCCTAATCAGTCCCGGGCACCTGCGACCGCATTTCGCGTTTCTTCGATCGAGGACGAATTGGTGTCTCTGCATTTTTTTTTCTTTAAATATTGTCATAATATGATATCACATTTTTCCTAAAAAAAACTTTTTCTACCAAATTTTTCCTGCACAGAATTTAACGGGTGACACCCGTTTTTACACAGTTTTTTCTATACAAAATATAGTAAACAAGTATACTGATCATATTCTTCCTTCACAAAACTTTTTCTACACAACAATTAGCCTACACAGACTTTAAAATTGTTATATTTTTCCGACACAAAATTTTTTTTACACAGAATATTGCCTAAACAGAATTTAATATTGTTTAATACTTTTATTTTTTTCCTACACAAAATATTTCCTACACAGAGTTTGATATTGTTATATTTTTCTTACACAAAATATTTTCTACACCGAATATGTATATTCTACACAAATTAAATAATATCTTGTTATCAAGATATTCGCTAAACATTGTGCAAAAGAAATATTGTGTCCAATATTTTTCCTGCACAAAATATATTCTGCAATGCATATTGAAAACAGTGCATTACACCCGTTCCTACATAATTTTTTTCTACACAAAATATATTTTACACAACTATACTGATAATATTTTTCCTAAAAAAAACTTTTTCTATACAAAATTTTTCCTTATCAGAATTTAATGGGGTAAACTCGTTTTTACACAGTTTTTTCTATACAAAATATGGTAAACAAGTATAATAATCATATTTTTCCTTCACAACACTTTTTCTACACAACATTTAGCCTACACAGAATTTAATACTGTTATATTTTTCCGACACCAAATTTTTTCGACACAGAATGTTGCCTACACAGAGTTTAATATTGTTTAATACTTTTATTTTTTTCCTACAGAAAATATTTCCTACCCAGAGTTTGATGTTGTTATATTTTTCTTACATAAAATATTTTCAACACAGAATATGTATATTCTACACGAATTAAATAATATCTTGTTATCAAGATAGTCTCTAAAGATTGTGCAAAAAAATATTATGTTCAATATTTTTCCTGCACAAAATATATTCTGCATTGCATATTGAAAACAGTGCATAAAATATTCTTTAGAAAAATTAGATCCTACATAAAATGAAATTTTTGTAGGAAAAGTTTTACACTTAATGCTTGTGGGTAGAATATGTATGTGTATCTTCAGTCAGGATATTTGCTATATAGCAGCAACAAGATTTAAATTAAAAATCTACTTTTTGTAAATAATATTTTATGTATTTTTTTAAGTATATTGAAGAAACGCTGTTTCTACACAATTTTATTCTACACAATATATAATGTAAACAAGTATACTGATCATATTTTTCCTACACAAAACTGTTTCTACACAAAATATTTCCTACACATAATTTCTGACTGATATATTTTTCCTACAAAAAACTTTTTCAACACAAAATCTTTCCTACACATAATTTATTAATGATAAACACTTATTTTTTTCCTACACAAAATATTTTCTACGCAAAATATTTCCTGCACAGAATTGAATACTGTTATGTTTTTCCTACACCAAACTTTTTCTACACAAAATATGTGCTACTCAAAATTTAATACTGCTATATTTTTCCTATACAAAATTTTTTCTACACAGAATATTTCCTACACAGAATTTTATATTGTTTAGGGATTTGGAGGAGTGTCGATGAAATAAAACCATAATAATAACTTTTATTTGCAACCCACCACCATCCTCCCCGCAGTGCCCCAAATATCATCAAAAAATAAAAAACTACATTTTTACGTATTATTGTTACTTTTTAGCAATTTCCGTCATCTTTTTCATACAAGTAATAACTAATGGGCAATTTGAATATTTACCTTGACTTTTTAATTAATTTTCAGTTGTTTAAACGATTGCAAATTATTTGAACAATTATTTATTCCCAAAAAATGTAAAAAATAATCGTATTTTTTTATTAAAATGTAATTGTTTGTTATTGTTTGGAGTAGTAAATTTTTCTAAAAACATTATGTAATTATTTAAATAATTATTTATTGTCTATTTTCAAAATTTCTAAGAATTGGGACAGAGATATCAACTTTCTGTTTAAAATAATCGTATTAAACAATGTAAAATTCGGTGTAGGAAATCTTCTGTGCAGAAAAAAATTTGTGTAGGAAAAATATAACAGTAATAAATTTTC
>JAWWLR010000155.1:12367056-12380323 GCA_035041075.1 Acraspis erinacei | reverse complement strand
GTATTTTGCTGAAACTTAATAATGGTTTTGAGGATTTAGCTATCCTCATTAAATCGAAAATTCAAGCGTCTGGTTCAAAATTCATGAATTTATGTTGAAAATTTATAATTTTGGTTAAAAATTTTTGTATTTTGTTCTTAAAAATTTAACCATACTTTATAAATTGCAACTTCAACTATTGGGTAGAAAATCCTTGCATTATTGTTAAGAATTCATAACTTTGTTGAGGAATTACCTACCATCAATAAGTAGAAAATTCATCAATTGGTAAGAAACTTCCTGTATTTGGTTGAAAAGCCATATTTTGGTTGAGGATCCAACTATCCTTTATTATTTAAAAATTCACATATTTGTTAGAAAATTCTTCTATTATGTTGAAAATTGACAATTTTCGTTGAGCATTCATGTTTGTATTTTGTTCTTGACAATTTATAAGTTGCAAATTCAACTATTGCGTTGAAAATTCTTGATTTTTTTTTAAGAATTCATCATTTTTATTGAGAACTTACTTATAGCAGAAGTTGATAATTCAACAATTAGTAAGGAAATTCTTGCAATTGGTTGCAAATTTATACTTTTGATTGAGGATTTATTTATCCTTTATAAGTTGAAAGTTCAACTATTTGGTTAAATATTCTGGTTTTTTGTCGTTGAAAATTCAACTATTAGCTTGAAAATTCGTGTATTTTTGTTCAGAATTCAATTATTTTTGTTTAAGATTTAGCTAACCCTTATAAGTTGAAAATTTACAATTTTCGTTGAGGATTCACCTATCCTTGATCAGTTGAAAATTCAACTATTAGATTGAAAATTCTTGCAGTTGTGTTGGAAATTTATAATTTTGGTTTAGGATTCAACTATCCTTTATAAGTTAAAAATTCATCTTTTTGGTAGAAAATTATTGTATTATATTGAAAATTTACCATATCCGTTGAGGATTCACCTATCCTTGATCAGTTGAAAATTTAACTATTGGGTTGAAAAATCTTGTATTTTTGTTAAGAATTCATAATTTTTGTTTAGAAATTACCTACCATCAATAAGTTGAAAATTCAACAATTGGGAAGAAAATTCTTCTATTTGGTTGAAAATTTATAATTTTGGTTTAGGATTCAACTATCCTTTATAAGTTAAAAATTCAACTTTTTGGTAGGAAATTCTTGTACTATGTTGAAAATTTACCATTTTCGTTGAGGATTCACCTACCCTTGATAAGTTGAAAATTCAACTATTTGGTTGAAAATTCTTGTATTATGCTGAAACTTAACAATGTGTTTGAGGATTTAGCTATCCTCCTTAAGTCGAAAATTCACGTGTTTGGTTGAAAATTCTGGAATTTGGGTTGAAAATTTATAATTTTGGTTAAAAATTCTGGTTAAGGATTCAAATATCCTTTATAAGTTGAAAATTCAACTATTGGGTTGAAAATTCTTTTATTGTTGTTAAGAATTCATAATTTTTGTTCAGGAATAATAATCATAATAATAATTATTATTATTAATTAATAAGATAAGCCATTAATAAGTTGAAAATTCTACAATAATTGTTAAGAAAATTCTACTATTTGTTTGAAAATTTATAATTTTGGTTTAGGATTCAACTATCCTATATAAGTTCAAAATTTAACTATTTGGTTGAAGATTCATAATTTTCGTTCAGAATTAAAGTATCCGTTATTATTTAAATATTTAACTATTTGGTTGAAAATTATTCAATCTTTGTTGAAAATTGAAAATTTATGTTGCGGAATCAACTATCCATTATAAGTTTAAAATACAACTAGAGTGTAGAAAATTCATGGATTTTGTTTGAAATTTGTCTATTTGCGAGTGTAAAGTTAATATTTTACGTTAGAAAATTAATTTTTATTCGAAAAATAGAATTATAGATTATAGTTCTAAAACTTTTCAAGAGAAAATTGATATCTTTTGGCTGAAAATAAACTTTTTTTTGTGGAAAATAAAACTTTTCTTGAAAAAAAATTTCTTCTACAAAAATAATACATTTGGCTTAAAAATTCAAGCACTTTTTTAGCAATGCAACCAGTAAATTTTCTTTTTGTCGATAATATCGGTCTCTAATGTATCAAAAGCGATTGAGATTACAATTTTCGACCATTAAAGTGTCATTTTTTAAAGAGAGGATAGATCCCCCACCCCTCTGTAATTTGTATCGTTCTTCCATTGTTTGAGGACGAAGTTGGCGGTAGCGTATTGGTAATTAGTTCAGCTGCAAGCGAGCAAAACTTGAAGAGAGGACGCGTGCCGATGTAGCTGCAGTCTGCACCTGTCTCTCCTCCTGCACGCGTTTATAATGCATCGTGAGGCCCTTAAGTATGACCGACAGACCGATAAAAAGTTCCTATTACGTGGATCGAACTCGGGCGCAAAAGAGACTCTTATTTCTTCAAGGCGTTCGTAATAACCCAGGCAATAACACATTCGCATTCAGAAGAGTTTCAGAATTACAAGGAGAATTCCTGTAATTACTGGGCATGCAGAATGTCTTATTTTCATTCCAGTTTTGCCATTTTTATGCTCAGCAATTACACTTTCTGATAATTTCACTTCAATTCAGAGACTGCATTTGCAAATTAGAAATTTATAAAAAAAAACGAAACACATCCCATTAATTAACAATGAATAATAGTTTACCAATTATGGTCTTGTTCTTATCCCCACCCCCACATAGAAAAAGTAATGATTATCTAGCGCTCAAATTTGGAAAACCACAAAAAATGTTCCTATTGCAACCTAAAAAAAGTCAAAAATTCTGGGCATTAACTTGATTATTGGACTTTAAATAGAATTTTAAATTTGATTTTAATCTCATTCAAATTTCTTGAATTTTAAATTAATAATAAATCAATGATAATTTAAAATATTAAAATATTAAATTTAATTGCGCAGAATGATATAAAAAGAATGGAAATGTGATGATTTTTTACTAAAATATGGGAATAATAGGTAAATAAATTCTTTTGAATCAAATTAATATGAATAGTAAAATTTCCAATCCAAGAAGATGATGTTTTAACCAAATATTTCAGTTTTCAAACAAATAATTAAATTTTCAATCAGAAAAGATGAATTTTTAATAAAATAATTAAATTTTCAGCAAAATAAATAAAGTTTTAGAAAGATAGGTAAATTTTTAACCAAATAATTAAATTTTGAACGAAACAGACAATCTTACAACCAAAATAGTCGAACTTTTAACAATATAAATGAACTTTTAAACAAATAATGAAATTTCCAATCCCAAAAGATGACGCTGTAACAATAGAATACAAGTTTCAACCAAATAATTGTTTTTTTTTAATATTAATTTTTATTTGAATAATTAAATTGTCACCAAAATAATTAAATTTTTAGAAAAATGTTGAGTTTTAAACAAAAGATACAAATTAACAACAAAATTGTTTAATTTTTAATGCAAAAAAATAATCATAACCAAACAGCTCATTAAAAGAGGCGAATTTTCAATAAAATAATTGAACTTTTAACCAAATAATGAAATTTTCAAATAAATAATTGAATTTTTGAAAAATATGCCCTTCTAATAAAATAATTAAATTTTTATCAAAATCGTTGAATTATTAGGAAAATAGTTGGATTTTTAACTACAGGGACGAATTAAAGACAAAAAAGTTGAATTTTTAACCTAATCTTTGAACATCTTTGAACAAGAAATTTTTAACAGAAAAGTGCAGTTTTAAACTAAATATGAAATTTTTAACAAAAAATATGCCTTTCAACAAAATAATTGACTGTCAGCAAAGGAATTAAATTTTCAATAAAATAATTGAAATCTGAAAAGAGGGTTGGTTATCAACCAAATAGTTACATTTTCTAATAAAAATTATTATTTTTCAACGAAATATTTAATGATTGATATTTCAACTAAAATTTTTTTAAATTATGAATGAATAAATAAATGCATTTTCAGCCGAAAAGTATCCATTTTCAACCGTATGTAAATTTTCCCAAAATACTTTAACATTTGACCAAAATACTAGAATTTTTTCCAAAAGACGAATTTTCAAGTAGATCATTTAAATTTTCTAACAGACAAGCAATGGTTAAATTTTGAAATAAAAAAATTATTAAACAAACGAAAAGTAATACGAATTTTCATTAAACTATTTGAATCCTCAAATAATACAGAATAATTTTTATCCAGATAGTTGCATTTTCAAATGGAAAAATTACATTTCTACATAGGAGATAAATTTTGAAACCAAAAAGACGAAGTTTCCACAATAGAGTCGAATTTTCAATCTAAATACATTTTTATGTCAAAATAGAATAATTTTTAAGAATTGAGTTTAAAATTCTAACAATTAGTACCATTTTTTTAAACGGATATTAATTTCCAATCAAATTGTTAAATTTTCAACTAATAACGATTTTTTTTCACTAAATTTTGAATAGTGACATTTTAATTGAAAAAATTTATTTTCAAGAAGGATGAATGTTTAACCAAAATAGATTACTTTGCTACCATAAAAGATAAATTCTGAAACAAATGGTTCATTATTTAACAAAAAATACTAAAATTGAATTATAAACAATTGCATTTTTGACCAAAGAAACAGTTTAATTTTTATGCCCAAAATACGGATTTAAGAAAAATGAATTTACAACAAAAAGGTAAATTTTAAACGAAGAAAGATGACTATTGTACCATAAAATATGAATTTTATATCCAAAAAGTCCAATTTGCCACAGAACAGTTGAATCTTAAATCACAAGAGACGAATTTTTAAAAAAGCACATGAATTTTCTACCAAATAAATATATTTACAACTTATTGAGAATAAATTTGTTATTAAAAATAAAATGCTTACATTTTTACAAAATATTTATAATTTAGAAAGTATTAAATACAAATTCATATAAGTTTATAAAATATAAATATAAAACTTTTTAAGTTAATTTTTAATAAAGGAGATTAACTTTTAACAATGCACTGTAATGCATAACCAAAAAATATGAAATTTTAATCAAATAGTTACATTTTTGACCTAAAACATTAATTTTCTACCAAAAGGAACAAATTTTTATCAAAATAAATAAACAAAAGCCAGTTGAATTGAAACCAAAATTAGTTATTTTTAACCAATTAGTTGAATTCTTTATCAAACCAAAATTAATTTTCAACTAACCAGTTGTGCTTGTAAAAAAATTAATTTTCCACCGATGAGGACAAATTTGTAACAGAAGACATGGATTTTCAATCAAATGGTTGAATTTACAACTAAAAAAGATCCATTATTACTTCAAAACATCAATTTTCAACGAAGAATAGAATAGTTATGTTTACAGTTAAAATGGTTTATTTTCAACAAGAAAAAAAGGATTTTCAAAAAAAAATATTCAAATTTTTAACCAAAGAAATTAGTATTTGCATAAAATTATAAATCTGAACAAAATGTATTTTGAACAAAATAATTCAAATGCTATGAATTTCCCACTAAAGTGATGAATCTATAGCAATAAAAAAATTATTTTTAACCACTCTACTAAGCAGTTGAACATTCAATTTAAATAATTAATTTTTAATTAAGAAGATTAATTTTCCACCTTAAAAGGCGAATTTTAAACTAAATAGTTGGATTTTACCTGAAGTTTTTCTATTCAATAAAAATGTCAATTTTAAACAAATATATGTAATTGCGTTTTCAGTTATACAACTTATTAAACAATTGATTTTCATTCAACAACAACAAAATTAGTGTTTAACACATAGTTCAACATTCTTTAAAATATTTAAATTTCCAACCAAAAATATGAATTTTAAACTTAAAAGGAGGAATTTTCACCTAAATATTTGAATTTTCGAAATGAGAAAAAAGAGAAAAAATTCTAAGACTGGAAAAAAACCTTTAAAAAATTGTAATAGGAGAGAAAAGAGCGTGATTTTTTTTATTATAGAAGTGATTTTCAGTTATCCGTTAAGTGTCGCCATGCGGTCCCAGAGACCGCACAATCGTTTTTACATATGGGTCCCCGTGGCCTTCCCGAGATAGCTGTTATCCGTAGCTTTCATTTTACTAATGCTGCACATACTG
This sequence comes from Acraspis erinacei, assembly GCA_035041075.1. Classification (NCBI taxonomy): domain Eukaryota; kingdom Metazoa; phylum Arthropoda; class Insecta; order Hymenoptera; family Cynipidae; genus Acraspis; species Acraspis erinacei. The sequence continues at coordinate 12,374,250 of JAWWLR010000155.1, read as the reverse complement.
CATGTAAATGATGAGTAATATCAATAGAAACATCATAGGTTGTTCTTGTGACCGCAAGGCCATGATAGGGGCCGAATTTCATATTTCTGTTTAAATTTGCTTTAAAGTTTTTAAAACGAAAAATGTCACAGAAAAAGAAACTTAAGCCCTTATATCAGCAGGAAGTGACAAATCAGTATTAGCTTATATAGACCGCACGGCCATAATTCTTTTTGTGTATACCTCTTCCCACTGGTTTAAATGATTATAAATAATAGAATGTGTCAAAGTTAATTTAGTTTATACTTATTCCAATGTCCCTTTTTATACTGGGATAAGTTAGCCAACATAAACTTATTTACTTGTTTAACTGGATATAAATATATACAACGATCTGAGAGACCTCAGATTGGTGAAAATTGATATCACGTCCATACTTATTGAACTGCACAGTTGCAGGGAATCTTTATAAATTGTTATAGAAAATTCGAAGCAGCAAATTATTAATCCCAAAATATAACTAATTGTAAAATGTTACTGCAAGCTTAGGGTCAAATGTTATTGCAATATGATGACCAATTATTATTGCCATCTTATTGGCAAATGTTACTGCAATGTTATGCACCAATGTTATTGCAATGTTATTTTCAAATGTTATTGGCAAATTTTATTGAAATGGTATTGTAAAATGTTATTGCATTAGCATTGTCAAATGTTATTGCAATGTTATTGTTAAATTTCATTGTAATATAATTGTCAAATGTTATTTCAATCTTATTGCAAAATCTGATTGCAATGTTATCGACCAATGTTATTTATACGCTATTTTCAAAACATATTGCAATGTTATTTCAATGTTATTGTCAAAGTTATTGAAATTTTATTGTCAAATGTTATTTCAATGGCATTCTCAAATATTATTGCAATATTATTGGCAAATGTTATTGCAATGTTATTTTCAATTGTTATGGAAGTATTATTGGCAAATTCTACTGCACTTTTATGGACCAATGTTATTGCAATGTTATTTTCAAATGTTATTTCAATCTTATTGTCAAATGTTATTGCAATTTTATTTTCAAATTTTAATGCAATGTTATTGTAAAATGTCATTGTAATATTATTTAAAAATTTTACTGAATATTTTATTGTAAAATGTTATTGCATTGGCATTGTCAATTGTTATTGAAATCTTATTGGCAAATATTATTGTATTTTTAATGTCAAATGTTATTGAAATGTTATGGTCAAAAGTTATTGCAATATTGTTCTCAAATGTTATTGCAATGTTATTTTTAAATGCCATTGTAATATAATTGTCAAATTTTATTGAATATTTCAGTGCCAAATGTTATTGCAATCTTATTGGCAGATGTTATTACAATGTAATTGACCAACTCTTTTTTAATGTTATTGTCAACAGTTATTGCAATGTTATTTTCATATGTTCTTTCACTGTTATTGCAATGTTATTTTCAAATTTTATTGCAATCTCATCGACAAACGTTATGGAAATATTATTGGAAAATGCTATTGCGATGTTACTCACCAATGCTATTGCAAGGTTATTATCAAAAGTCGTTAAAATGTTATTGTCAAAAGTTATTGCAATGTTATTGTGAAATGTTAGTGCTGCTGTTATGTTCAAATGTTATTGCATTTTATTGTTATTTACAAATGTTACTGAATATTGTATTGTCAGATGTTATTGGATTGGCATTGTCAATTGTTTTTGAAATCTTGTTGGCAAATATTATTGTATTTTTACTGTCAAATGTTATTGCAATGTTACGGTCAAGAGTTATTGCAATATTATTGCCAAATGTTATTGCAATGTTATTTTTAAATATCATGTGATATAATTGTCAAATTTTATTCAATATTTTAGTCCCAAATATTATTGCAATCTTATTGAACAGGGTATTACAATGTAATTAACCAATGCTAATGCAATGTTATTATCAAAAGTTGTTAAAATATTATTGTCAAAAGTTATTGCAAAGTTATTGTAAGATTTTACTTCTGTAGGTATGTTCAAATGTTATTGCAAGGTTACTTTCAAGTGTTATTACTGTTATTGCAAGATGCATTGTTGTAGGCGAGTCATATACACATATGTAGTGACAATTATGACTCTTTCCCTTTGAATGAATGGTTTGAAGAAATAATTGTAGCCTTCCATGAACGGACGTGCGAATTACAGAATTATGCATTATTTTTCACAGCGCGTATACCCGTCTTTATGACGATGATGGAGTATGCATTTCTCTTTCAAAAGCACCTATGTCTCTTTAAGTAAAGCCGCAGCTGCCTGAACATTAAAAACGCATACTTCAACATAAATTCACAAAAAATTATAAAATAGTGTATTATGCACCATGGGAGATAAGAGGGACTTTATTAACGAGAACTGAAAACATACACAAGTCAATACAGACCCTCTTCACAATTATTCGTGCGATATTTTACATAATAAATGCATGGATAAGGCCGTTTTTTCATGCCTTCGGAGCAAACCTTAAATGCCACTTTTCAAGGTCATAGGTATAGTAATTTAAATTAATAATTATAATTTATATATATTATGAATTACTATTTTATTATATATATTTATTTATTATTATAATTAATCATTTAAATTAATTTTATTCTTGTTTCATGCATGTGGAGTAAACCTTAAATCACACTTTTCAAGGTCATAGGTATTTTATGGCCATGTCTATCCATGTCGTTAAAAATTATTACTTTTATAGACATATAATGGCCATTACAAGCCTAGGACCTGAAAAGGGCAATTTCAGGTTCGCCGCCCAGGCACTGAAAATTCAGGTTCGCCCCGTAGGCATGAAAAACAGCCATATTCATTAAAATGGCCCAAAGATATAGTATAAAATTTGTATGCTTATTCTAACTCAAATTTATTAAAATTAACTACAAAATTAATCAGTTTAAAAAAATAACATTTTGAGGTTCCGCAAACCAAATTTCCTATAAAAAAAATGTTTTTCTAAATTTTTTTCGGAATCATCCATATTTGGTGAATCGAGTTAAAATTCAATATTTGTCTTTACCAATAACTACAGAATACAAATGCATAATTAGTTTTTTAATAACACTCCCATAAATTTGTTTTCTAAGGTCTAAAAAAACCATAAATGAAACATTGTATTTTGTGAGTTTTGGATCCTAATTATTATTTTATGTAATTTTTTGAAATGAAAATTTTGTATAATACATAAAATACAACTTTTTACTAATCTTTAGAATCTTAAATAAATTTTCTAAACAATGTATTTTTGCTTTAGCTGTTTTCTCTTAGAATAGAGTTATAGTCTCGTTTTTTTTATTTTTCAAATAATCTTGAACTTTTGGATTATAATGGGGTAATAAACAGTTAAATTTAATAGAAATAATTGTTTGAATCTTGTATTATTATTTATAAGAAGTCTTTAAAACTATGCAAGAACAATTTATAAATTTTTATAGGAAATTCGAAGTAGCAAAGTATTATTCCCAAGATATAACTAATTGTAAAATGTTATTGCAAGCTTAGGGTCAAATGTGATTGCAATATGATTGCCAATTGTTGTTGTAATCTTATTTGCAAATGTTACTGCAATGTTATTGAGCAATGTTATTGCAATGTTATTTTCAAATGTTATTGCAGTTTTTATTAGCAAATGAGAATTGAAATGGCATTGTAAAATGTTACTGCAATGTTATTGTCAAATGTTCTTGCATTGGCATTGTCAAATGTTATTGAAATCTTATTGTCAAATGTTATTGCACTGTTATTGTCAAATGTTAATGCAATTTCATGGTCCAAAATTATTGCAATGTTATTGTCAAATCTTATTGCAATGTAATTGTTGAATTTCGTTGAAATATAATTGTCAAATGTTATTGAATATGTTATTGTCAAATGTTATTTGAATCTTATTGGAAAATCTGATTGCAATGTTATGGACCAATGTTATTTCAATGTCATTGTCAAAAGTTATTGCAATGTTATTTCAATGTTATTGTCAAAAGTTATTGCAATGTTATTGCCAAATGTTATTTCAATGTTATTCTCAAATTTCATTGAAATCTTATTGGCAAATCTTATTGATCTTGAACTTTTGAATTATAGCGTGGTAATAAACAATTAAATTTAATAGAAATAACTGTTTAAATCTTGTATTATCATTTATAAGAAGTCTCTAAAACTATGCAAGGAAGTTGCAGTTTTTCTAAGCTTTTCCACTTTTTGGCCACTTTTCACTTGGAGTGAGGAAAATAGTTATTTCAAGTTGACTAAAAAAGTTTTTTTAAACAATTTATTATTCTTTTTCATAATATTATCCTATGTTAAAGTTATATAGTGCATTTCTTCTGAAATTTTAAACCTTTGTCCGCTTTTTAATTTATGGGGTCACAGTCAACTTAAGTTAAGATATTTAATTGTTTAAACAATTGATTATTTTTCGAAACTCTTCTCCCATAGAGTATTGCTAGAAAAACTGCAGTTTTTCTGATTTCTTTCACTTAATGACGACTTTTAAATTAAAGAAATATAATACTTATTTCAAGTTAACAAACCAAATTTTTTTAAACACTTTATTATTATTTTTCATCATATTATCCTATGTTAAAGCTATATAGTGCGTTTCTTCTGAAATTTTAAAACTTTTTTCCACTTTTTAATTTATGGGGTCACAGTTAACTTAAGTTAAGAAATTCAATTGTTTAAACAATTTATTATTTTTCGAAACTCTCCTCCCATAGAGTATTGCTAGAAAACTGCAGTTTTTCTGATTTCTTTCACTCTGACGACTTTAAATTAGAGAAAGATAATACTTATTTCAAGTTAACAAACAAAATTTTTTTAAACAATTTATTATTTTTCGAAACTCTCCTCCCATAGAGCATTGCTAGAAAATTGCAGTTTTTTCTGTTTTATTTTACTTTTTGACCAGTTTTCAATTAGAGAAAGATAATACTTATTTCAAGTTAACAAGAATAATTTTTTAAACAATTTATTATTATTATTATTAGTTTCCTATATTAATGCTAGATAGTTGTGCTTTTTTATGAAAGTTTTAACCTTTTTTTTACTTAGTGAGGTAATAGTTAATATAAGTTGAAAAATTTAATTATTTAAACAATTTAGCATTGTTTTTATCTATCCCGAAATAGAAACATGCTACCAAGGTGCGGTTTTTTTCTGAAATTTTTAACTTTTCTTTGATTTTTTAGTTATGAACAAATACTAAATGGAGATCAATAAAAATAATTTTGTAAGTTGTATTTTGTTTAGAGTTAGATAACGAAGTTTATTGCAGAGAATCAAATAAAAATTTGGAATATTTTACAAAAAATATCTACAAAGCTTAAACAAATATTTTATTAACTTACATTACTTTAAGTAAAGGTTGATACAAAATTGGAATTTTCGGAGAAAACTGCAACTTTCTAGCAATACTTTGAGAAAAAATAGTTATAATTAATAATAAATTATTTAAACTGTTATTTTTATTAACTTTGATTACTTATCACCTTACTCTAAGTGAAAAGCTAAAAAATTCTTTTGAAATTTTAAGAAAAAACCCAGCTTTGTATCATTATTTGAAGAGAACATTATTTAAAATAATAAAAAATTGTTTAAATTATTATTTTTATTAACTTGAATTAATTATTACAGCACACTAATTGAAAAGTGAAGAAAAAGTGGAAAATTAAAAAAATAAATTCTTGCTAGAATTACTATAGAAGAAGATAGTTAGAAACAATATTAAATTGTGTAAACAATTTTGTTTGTTAAATTGCACAATCATTACCTTTCTCTATCTTAAAAGTTTAAAGCAAGTTAAAAAATTAAGAAAAAACTCTACTGTCTAGCATCACTCTCAGAGACGATATTGATGAACATATATGTTCAATTAATATTCAATTTAATTAATTCAATTTATATTGTTTGCAAAAAAACCATAATTGGTGTCAAAACATCGCAAAATCCAATTTTTGATTCATGGGTTTTTTTTAACCCTATAAAACAGACTTATTGGGGTGATATTAAAAAAAATTAATTTTTATTTGATATATTATAGCTGATTGTGAAGAGAAACAATAAATTTCAATTCGTTTTACCTAATATTGACGATTCTGAATAAAATTTTCCAAAAAAAAGTTTTTTTCCTATGGGAAATACGTGTAAAACTTCAGGGGTTTTGGGGAAACTATAAATTTTTTTTTCAAACGCATTTATTATTATTATTTTTTTTTATTTGAAAGAAAAAATTTTGGACCACCCTAGTTTTCATGCATGTGTAATCTAAAAGGTCTTTTAATAAACACATCGATCTGTTTATTATATTCCTAAAGTACTGGAAGCTTAAGTGCTTAACGTTACGGTAAATTCTGCATGCATATTTGCATAAATTAAATCTGGTTTTCTGAAGAAAAAAAAAATTGTTTACAACATTTATAGATGCCAACTTGACTTTTTGTCGTGGAGTTTAAAAACGCATCACTTTTATTTCATCTTTACAGCCACGCGTCTTGATGGAGGCAGGTGCTCTTAGCAAATGCTATATATATACCTATATATATATATATATATACATCGACCTTAAGCCTATCTTGGAAATTCATATTCTGCCACCCCATACGTCACTTTGATGAGTTGCTCCTGGAAACTTTGTATCAAAAAGTGCAAGGAAAAAAAATGAGTTCAAACGTTTTTTTTTCAGGTGTAACAGTAATCACGATCCGCACGCATGACATTCTGTATGTTCGTTTCACATGGTGGATTAATATTTATAAATAAAGGGTTTGCTCATTTCTTTCTTATCATAAAAAGTTGCAGTCACGATATCTCAAATACATTGTTTTGTCGAAAAACTTATTGGTTGCGAATGAGGACTAAGAGCACCGTGCGGTCTAAGAAACCGCACGGCCACTAGTTTGCCACTTTTTCCTTAAATGAGAAAGAATCAAAACGTTTATGTGCGACATCTTCGGTTTTAATTATCTTAAAACAAATTTAAAGAGAAATTGAAAATTGTGCTTCTATCGTGGACGTGCGGTCATAAGGACTATGCGTTTTCCACTTACCTAGACGATAGCACAAGCAAAACTGATGCTACTAATAATGAGAGTGTCTAGGATTGCCGGAGGGGGGGGGCACATATGAAAAGCTTGGTGCGGTCTGTGAGACCGCACAGCCATACTTAA
>JAWWLR010000155.1:12316230-12327264 GCA_035041075.1 Acraspis erinacei | reverse complement strand
TTCAGGAAATCGCTTTCGGGCTTGAGGAAAAATCGTTTTTGTATACATATCATCCGGCAGAAGTGGTTTTGACCTATTGAAGCGGCATTCGAAGAGACGGTGGATTAACGATCTCAATGGCAACAGTTTAAACTGGGACGACCTCTCGAGTGCCGCCAACGTTTGCAAATAAGATTTCGCGGTAGGTCGCATTTTCTCACTGGTTTCTGTATCTAAGGGCGATTATCCTATTCAGTGTTTTCTTAGATCCTGTTTCCACCGGGCAATAATATAGCTTTAAATTACACAATTATTTATAAATAAATTATTTTAAATTATTGTATGGATCCAATTTTTTGGATCCAAGATTAATTCTTAAATAACTTTAAAACATTTATTTTAAATTAAAAAAAGAATTAAAAAAAAATAGTTTAATTTTTATGCAAAAAAGATAATATTTACACTAAATAGTTCAATTTCATGTTAAGAAAATTAATTTTGAAAGAAATATCATAGTAGACTTTTCAACCAAGAAGAATGAATTTCAACCAAAGAGGCGAAATTTCTACCAAAAAGATATATTTTTAACTAAAATGATAAATTATTTATAAAAGAATGTATTAATTTAGAAAAATTTTATTCTTAACTAAAATGCATTAATTTCTAACAAATAGTTAAATTTTCAACTGAAAAGGATTAATATTCAAACAAAAAATCCAATTTTACTTTAAAAAATTAACCGAAAACAGGAAATTTAAATTATCAGTTAAAGCATTGATTTTAAGCTAAAAAAAAAGAATTTTAAACAAAATAGTTGAATTTTTAAGAAAAGAGATAAATTTTCAATTAAAATTATGAATCTTCCATAAGAATAGTTGAATATGAGTTAAAACGGTTAACTTTCAGCAAAAAGTAGTTAAATTTAAAATCCTTTTTTTTTTAATTTAAAATCAAAGTTTTAACCGATAATTTAAAATTTCTGTTTTCGTTTAAATTTTTTAAAATAAAAATTAAATTATTTGGTTGAATATTGATCCTCTTCAGTTGGAAATTTAAATATTTGTTAAAAATTAATATATTTAGGTTAAAAATAAAATTTTTCTAAAATATTACCTTCTTTTACAAATAATTTATCATTTTAGTTAAGAATGTATATTTTTGATAGAAATAATCACCTCTTTATGGTTCAAAGTAAACTCTTTTCGCTTTGAAAATTCATCGCTTTGGGTACAATATTTAATCATCAATTAATTTACTTCAAAATTAATTTTCTTAATATAAAATTGAATTAATCTTTCAACTGAAGAGGTGAAATTTCTACCCAAAAGATAAATTTTCAACAAAAATGATAAATTATTTTTAAAAGAACGTAATATTTTAGAAAATTTTGAATTTTCACCCAAAGACATGAATTTTTAACAAATAGTTAATTTTTCCACTGAAAAGGGTCAATATTCAACCAAATATTTCAATTTTTATTTTTTTAAATTAACCGAAAATAGAAAATTTAAATTATCAGCTGAAGCATTGATTTTAAATTAAAAAATAATTATAAACAAAATAGTTTAATTTTCAATAAAAGAGATAAATTTTCAATTAAAATTATGAATCTTCCACAAAAATAGTTCAATTATGTATTAAACAGTGAATTTTCCGCAAAAAGTAGTTCAATTTAAAATCTTTTTTTAAATTTAAAATCATAGTTTTAACTGATAATTTAAAATTTCTGTTTTTGTTTAAATTTTTTAAAATAAAAATTAAATTATTTGGTTGAATATTGATCCTCTTCAGTTGAAAATTTAACTATTTGTTAAAAATTAATGTATTTAGGTTAAAAATAAAAAATTTCTAAAATATTACCTTCTTTTAGAAATAATTGATCATTTTAATTAAGAATGTGTCCTTTTGGTAGAAATTTCACCTCTTTATGGTGCAAATCAAACTCTTTTCTTTGAAAATTCATCGCTTTGGGTAGAATATTTAACCATCAATTAATTTACTTAAAAATTAATTTTCTTCATATGAAATTGAACTAATCTTTCAACTAAAGAGGTGAAATTTCTACCCAAAAGTTTCATTTTCCACTAAAATGATCAATTATTTCTAAAAGAACGGAATATATTAGAAAATTTTGAATTTTCACCAAAAGACGTAAAATTTTTAAATAGCTAAATTTTCAACTAAAAAGGATGAAGATTCATCAAAATAATTCAATTTTTATTTTATTAAATTAAACGAAAACAGAAAAGTTAAATTATCAGTTAAAACATTGATTTTAAATTAAAAAATAATTTTTAACAAAATAGTTGAATTTTAATAAAGGAGATAAATTTTCAATTAGAATGATAAATGTTAAACGAACATAGTTAAGTTATCAGTTAAAACAGTTAATTTTCAGCAAAAAGTATTTCAAATTTTAAACAAATATTTACATTTTTAACCAAAAAGATGAATTTCTAAACAAGAAGACTAATTTTGTACCAAATAGTTGAATTTTTATCTAAAAAAGATAATATTTACACTAAATAGTTTAATTTTATTTTAAGAAAATAAATTTTTAAAGAAATTAATTGATGGTTAAATTTTCTACCCAAAATGATGATATTCCAAAGCGAAAAGAGGAATTTTCATCTGCTGAGTTGAATTTTAAACCTAAAAAAACGAACTTGCAACAAAAAAGTTGATTTTAAAGTATTAAAAAAATAACTTCCTAACAAAATTGTTGAACTTTCTGCAAAATAATTAAATTCATAAATGAAAAAGATGCATTGTCGGCAAAAAATATCGTAGTAGACTTTTTAAATAAAAAGAATTAATTGCAAGCAAGTAATATGAACTTCCTATAAAATGATTAAATTTTTAATAAAAAAGATAAATTCTTGACCAAAAATATAATAGTAGACTTTTAAAAAAAAAAGACTTAATTTCAAGCAGAACTAGTTGGTTTTTCAACCAAAGAGGTGAAATTTCTACAAAAAATATACATTTCCACTTGAAATTATAAATTACTTTAAAAACAAGTAATATTTTTAAAAAATTGAATGTTCAAATAAATACATGAATTTTTAACAAACAGTTTTCAACTAAGAAGGATCAATTTTCCACCAAAAAATCCTATATTGAATTAAAAAATTTAACCAAAAATAGAATTGTCAAATTCTCAGTTAAAAAATTAATTTTTAATTAAAAAAATTAATTTTCAAAAAAATAGTTGAATTTTCAATGAAAGACTTTCATTTCAAGAAACAAATTTTCAACAAAGTGGTTAAATTTTCGAAAAACGAGATAAATTTCTAAAAGAATTTTTTGAAATATTTATAAACTAATTAATTCTTTAAATAGTAAGTAAATGAACAATTAAAAATTAACATCGAAACCAAATAGCTTAATTTTATGTTAAAAAAATTAATTTTTAAAGCAATTAATTTTTAACGAAATTTTTATAATTTGTACCCAAAAAGATGAATTTCCATCAGATGGGTTAAATTTTCAACCTAAAAAGAAGAATATTTGAAAAAAACGGTTAAATTAAAGAAATTTTAATTACTTTAAACAAAATTGTTGAATTTTCAACAAAATAATTAAATATTTAAATAAACAATATGAAATTTCGACCAAAAATATAAAATTAGTCTTTTGATCCAAAAAGAAATAATTCCAACCCAAACTAGTTAGATTTTACACTAAAACGGATCAATTTTCAACTAAATAATTTAATTTTAATTTTTAAAATTTACCAACCTAACATTTTGTGGAAAATTGGTCTTTTTTTAGAAAATGTGATATTTTGGATTGTAAATTCAACTATTTGGTTACAAAGTTAACAATTTAGTGAAAAAGTATTTTTTGTCTGAAAATTGAATCAATTTGGTTGATGATTCAACTATTTGGTTGACAAATAAAATTTATTGTTAAAAATTTATGTCTTCTCTTGAAAATTCGTGTTTTCTATTTAAGTGTTTTTATAAATTTTTTTTTGCAGTAAAAAAATAATTTTTCAAAACTAAAAATGTAACGATTCCATTTTTGGTTGAATATTAATCTTCTTCAGTTGAAAATACAACTATTTTGTTGAAAATTCATGTATTTAAAAAAAATTTGTTTCTTTTCGGTAGACAATTAATCTTTTTGATTAGCAATTCATATTTTTGATAAAAAATTATCTATTTGTTTAAAAAGTGACCCAACTTAATGAATATTAAATAATTTTGGTTACAAATATACTTTTTGGTTAAAAATTCAGATATTTTTTTGAAAATTAATCTTTTTCGTGGAATTCAATTGGTTTTTATTTTTAAACATTTACATTTTATGCATAAAACTCATCTCCTTTGATTAATAATTAATCGACTTTATGTAAAAATTAATAAATCTCTTTAAATAAGACATTTTTTCGGTTAATAAATTATAATTTTACTTAAAAATTCATCTTTTTGGTTGACAATTTAATAATTTGTTGAAAAATCTTTATTTTTCGTAAATGCTTTCATTATTAACTGGAAATTTTACTATTAAAGTTTTTATGGAAAATTTCTCTTTGATATTTTAAAATTCAATTATTTGATTGAAAATTCATGTATTTTTTTAAGATTTGTCATCTCTGGTTTTTTCAAAATTGTTGAGTTTAAATGAAAATGTATCTATTTGACTTTCAATGTTAAAATAATTTTTGTGTTCGAATTTGAACTATTTCGTTAAACATTTATCTTTTTACGTAAAGAATTTAAACACATGTTCAAAATTTAATGCACTCTGTCGAAATTCATCTTTTTTTGGTAGAAAATTTATGTTTTTTAGTTGAAAATTCTTGTATTTTATTAAAAAAATTTCTTTTTCTGTAGAAAATTAATCTTCTTCGTTACAAATTCATGCTCTTGAGAGAAAATTGAACTATTTATTAAAAAAATGGCCAAACTTTTTCAAAATTAGACAATTTTGTAAACAATTGTACTTTTTGGTTAAAAATTAAGACATTTTGTTGAAATTTTTTTTTGTGTGTAAAATTCAAATGTTTTTTATTTAAACAGAAAATCTTTTTCTGTATAAAATATCACAGTATTACAGTTTTTGTTTATAATTTACCTCATTTGATCAATAATTATTCGACTTTATGTAAAAATTAAACCATTTTGTTAAAAGGTCATTTTTTGGCTAATGATTCATTTTAGTTTAAAAATTATCTCTCTGGTTAAAAATTTGACTATTTTCTTGAAAAATTGTTCTTTTATTATCAAACATTTACTTTTTGATTGAAAATTTGACTAAGACAACTTTTCTGGAATATTTCCCTTTTCCGTTGAAAAATTCAATTATTTAAATGAAAATTAATTCATTGTGTTAAAAATTGGTCTTTTTGGGAGAGAATCCATATTCTTGCTTGAAAATTCATCTTTTTGGTTTAAAATTCTTTTTCTTTCAAAATTACCTCGTTTGACTGGAAATTTTACTATTTCAATTTCGATGTTGAATAATCTTTTTCAGTATAAATATAAACTATTTGGTTAAAAATTTCAACGCTTGGTCGAAATTTAATGTACTTATTTATAATTAATCTCTTTTGTTAAAAAAAATTTTCTTAGGCTAAAATTCAACTATGTGTTTAAAATTTCAGATATTTTATCGAAACATCAACAATTTCGCCAAAATGTAAACCTTTTTGGGTAAAAAACCGGAACCTTTTTGAGGCAGAGTCATTCACCCTAATTGGATGTAAGCCAGATTAATCCAGTGAAAAATTTTGAGCACTGGTTTGCCCCTCAGTTAAAGATAAAGTAATTTTGAGCCCGTCTCTACACCTAGAACCTCCTTGAGTAATAAAAAAATCTTTTATCTCATTGGGTGAAAAATTCCCATTAGAGGAAGATTGATGAGAAAGGGGAATGAGGGGAGGAAGGAGAGAATGTGTGAAGTGATGTGAGGAATATGAAGACGTCGTTCGTCGAGAAGCGAACGAGACGTAGGCGTCGAAAACGACGAGCTCAGTGGTACCACGTAAGTGCCAGAGCTACCCGCTAGTTAGACTCTCATAAAGCCGCGACATAAATTATCCATCGGTCCGACTCATATCGAGGAGTGTTTGCAATGGTCCACCTCCCGTCACGCCCTCGAGATTCTTTTCTCGAGCCGAGACGCCCTGTACTATACTTTCACCCAGAACCACAAACAAGAATACGTTTTTACAACTTGTTTGCAATATCAAATTATGACATTAAAATTTTCCTGTTACTATTTTAGTAGCAGAAATTTACACAGCGTTCTCTGAATATTTTTTCAAAACTACACAAAATTTAATTCACAGCTCACGACTCACTACTCACCACTCACTTCTTACAACTCACTTTTCACAGCCCGCAGCTCAAAAACTCTCAACTTAATACTCCCTACTCACAACTCACTTTTTACAACTCACTACTCAGTACGCACAATTATCAACTTAGTATTCGCTACTCACAACTCACTACTCACAACTCTCAACTTACTACTTACTACTAACTACTCACTTCTTACAACTCACTTTTCACAGCCTACAGCTCAAAACTCTCAACTTACTACTCCCTACTCACAACTCACTTTTTACAACTACTCACAATTATCAACTTAGTACTCGCTACTCACAACTCTCAACTTACTACTTATTACTCACTACTCACTTCTTACAACTCACTTTTCACAGCCCACAGCTCAAAACTCTCAACTTACTACTCCCTACTCACTTTTTACAACTCACTATTCAGTACTCACAATTCTCAACTTAGTACTCATTACTCACTACTCACAACTTACTACTCGCTACTCACTACCCAGTTGGCATGAAGTTTAAGAACGTAATTGGAACGTTCTAAAAGAGTTGATCGGACGTACACGTCAAAATGCGTTGTTTGAACTTTCAAAAACTGTCCTAAGTAAGAAAAAATAGTGTTCTCAAAACGTTCCACGGTCAAAATACGACCCTAAAACGTTTCTGGAACGTTTTATATTTCAGGATCGTTATTTCAACAGGCATAGGACAATTTTGAGCAGTTCTAATGAGGTTGTTTAAAGTTTGTGACCACTGGGTACTCACTTCTCATAAGTCACTTTTCAAAACTCATAACTTTCAATTTACAACTCACTACTCATAAATGACTTTTCACACCTCACAACTCACAAATTACTACATAATACTACCTACTCACTAGTCATTACTCACTACACAATACTCACCACTCATTTTTTCCAACTCCCTTTTCACAGGTTACACCTCAAAATTCAAAACTTAATACTCACAACTCACTTTTTACAACTCACTATTCAGTGCTCACAATTCTTAACTTAGTACTCGCTACTCACAACTCACAACTCTCAACTTACTACTTGCTACTCACTTCTTACAACTCAATTTTCACAGCCCACAGCTCAAAACTCTCAACTTAATACTCCCGGTTCACAACTCACTATTCTGTACTCACAGTTCTTAACTTAGTAGTCGCTACTCACAACTCATTACTCACTACTCACAACTCTCAACTTACTACTCGCTGCTCACTACTCACAGCTCTCAACTTGCTACTCGCTACCCGCTACTCACTACTCACTACTCACTACCCAGTTGGCATGAAGATTAAGAACGTAATTGGAACGTTCTAAAAAAAGTTTCTCGGACTTACACGTCAAAATGCGTTATTTGAACTTCCAAAAACCGTCCTAAGTAAGAAGAAATAGTGTTCTCAAAACGTTACACGGTCAAAATACTATCTTAAAACGTCTCTGGAACGTTTCATATTTAAGGAAAATTATTTCAACAGGCATAGGATATTTTTGAGCAGTTCTAATGAGGTTCTTTAACGTTTGTGCCTACTGGGTACTCACTACTCACTTCTCACAACTCACAACTCACAAAAGGCACAAATGACTTTTAACACCTCACAACTCACTACTTACTACATACTACTACCTACTCACTAGTCATTACTCACTACTCACCACTCACCACTCACCACTCATTTTTCCCAACTGTATTTTCACAGGCCACAACTCAAAACTCAAAACTTAATACTCAATACTCACAATTCACTTTTTACAACTCACTTTTTACAACTCACTACTCAATAATCACAATTCTCAACTTAATACTCGATCCTCACTACTCACAACTGGCTACTCATTACTCACAACTCTCAACGTACTACTCGTTACTTACTATTCTTTCCTAGCTACTCACTATATACTACCCAGTTGGCACAAAGTTTAAAAACGTAATTGGTACTCACTACTTGCTACTCACAAATCAAATTTCACAACTCACAACTTATTGCTTACTACTAACTACTCACTACTCAAAACTCAAAAGTCAAGACTCACAGATCACAGCACAGAACTCACAAGGTGATGGGAAGCAGGCAAAGTAATGAAAAATAAAGGAAAATAAAGTAGCGGACGTGAGGGGAAATGAGTCTCCAGGAAGTAGGAGATAGTAATAGGAAATGAGGGTCGGGTAAGTAAAGGGAGAGACAGGAAACGGAACTAGGGAAAGCGAGGTGAAATGTGGGAGGCAGAGGAAGTAAAGTGAAATTTGAAGGAAATGAAGATAGGGGGGTGTAGGTGAGAAAGAACTTGGATTGGTGAGGGGAAGCGAAGGCTGAAGGGTAGGGAGGAGAAATAGCGGTGGAGAGGGAAATAACGGCTAAGAGGTAAAGAAGGAAAATGTATGGGTATAGGAAAACGAAAGTACGGAAGGGTAAGGTTTGAACGTGCTATTTCGGAAGTAGAAGAAATAAGTGAGAAATGAGTGGATGTTGGGTAAAGGGAATAACAGGAATCGGAACTAGGGAAAGTGAGGGGAAATAAGGGAGGCAGATGATGTACGGGGTAACGCGGAGAGAGGGAAGTAGATGATGAAGAAGTTTGAGAGGGGAGGGGAAGGAAGACTGAAGTATAAGGATAGGAAATAGCCGGGAAGAGGAGTGGTATGGGAATTTAGGGATGTAGTGGAGGGAAAGTATGAGAGGGGGAGGTTTGAACGACTTATTTGGGAAGTAGGAGAAAGTAGGGGGGAATGAGTGTCGGGTAAGTAAAGGTAGAGACAGGAAACGGAATTAGGAGTAGGAAGGAGAAATGAGGGGGCAGAGGAAGTGTGGGGAAGTGTGGGAGGGTCCTAATAGACTACGAAACCTTTTTTGCAAGCGCAAGGCGCACATTTTTTCTAACTATGTAATTATAAAACCACTAAACCAAACTATACAATTCGCAACAGATTTATTTATTCAAAAAAATCTTCTGTGAAATAAAACTATTTCATTAATTGAAATTGTCAACTTTTTAGAACAATTTCAGGAAATTTGTCTTCCTTTTTAGTTTGATGGAAAATTAATTTTTAACTTAAAAATCGAGCTATTCCACTTTCCGTTGAAATTTCAACCACTTTATTGAACATTCGTCTTTTTAAGTAGAAAATTAATCTTCATTAAAAATTCAATTTCTTGGTTAACAATAAAATAAAATATTTTTTTAATCAATTTTTTGAGCTACAAATAATGCTATTAATTTTGTTGATAAAAATTAATAATTCTTAGTAATAAATTCAATTCGTTAGATTTTTTTGTAGATTCATTTATTTGTTTGAAAATACGTTTCATTGGTTTATAATCAATTTCCTGAACTAATTAATTAATTTTTCAACAAAAAATTGAACCATGTCATTTTTTATTGAAGATGTATCGTTTTTATTTAATAATTTAATTCCTCGTTTGAAAATTCCTCTTCATGGGTATAACATTAATCTTCTTAATTAAATATTTAACAGCTGGATTGAAATATAAGCTCCTTTAAGAAAATTTTATTGTATTATTTGTAGATTCATTTGTGTGGTTGTAAATTCGTTCTTTTGTTGCTGAAAATAAGTTTTTTTGGTTGAGAATCAATTTTTGGAACTGCAAATAAAGCTATTCCATTTCTTTTATACAAATGGCTAATTTCCAGTTTAAACTTATAATTCTTTTATTCATTTATTTTTAATCCTTTTTATGTTTGAAAATTAGTTTCTGACAGAAAATTGAAATTCCACTTCTTCATTAAAAGTTCATCTTTTACAGTATAAAATTAATCTTCTTAATTAAAAAGATAATTTTAGCTTAAAAAATAAGCCACTTTAAGGAATATTAATTGTCTTATTTGTATGTAAAAATTAATTTTCTTTCTGTTTGCAAATTAAAATTTTTAAGTTCAAATTTAACTATTCCCTTTTTGCTGAAAATTGATCGTTTTTGTTTGAAGATTCTGCTATTTGTTTGAAAATTAAAGTATTTTGTTAAAAAATTCTTTTCGTTTTCAGAATCAATGTTTTGAACTTAAAATAAAGCTAGTCCATTTTTTCTTAAAAGTTGCAAATTTTAAGCTAAAAATTCAATTCTTTTATTTATTTTTTTTTGTTTGAAAATCCCTTTTTACGTTTGAGAATTAATTTTTTAACAGAAAATTTAACTATTGTATTTTTTAAAAACGTATCGTTTTGAATGAAAAATTCCACTATTTTTTTGATAATTCGTCTTTATATGAGTATAAAATTAATCTTCTTGATTAATGATTTAACTTCTTGATGAGTTTTATTGGTTGAAAATCAATTTTGAAACTAATAATATAACTTCAATTTTTTGTTCAAAATTAACTTTTTTCTAAAAATTCGTTTCCTTTTTGATTGAACGTTGTTTTTTTAAATTAAAATTCAACTGCTAAATTTTTTGTCTTTGCCCCAGGGGGTGTCGGCTTACAATTAGCCTCACAAATTGTCGCTCATAAAATTAAATTTTGGAATTGTTGAAAAAAATTATAATTTTTGTAACGTATCCTACTTATGCTAATTTTCATCAAAGTAAGGAATCGCTGAAATTCGCAATATATAGCCACATGATAGAAAGTAATAATAAACAAAATTTAAAAAACCCATGGGCACAAGGAATCGAACCCCCGACAGTCAAGGCTTGAATTTGAGACTTGTATCCAGAAATATTATTACACCATTAAGCCGTTTCCCTTTCGGGGTAGGCGTGACTCACTCGGCGGGGGAGGGGCTTTGTGTGA
>JAWWLR010000155.1:12243757-12266715 GCA_035041075.1 Acraspis erinacei | reverse complement strand
CTTGCAAGCAAAAAGAAAAATTTTCTAAAAAAAAGTCAATTCTTAAAAACACATATGTTTGTGTGTTTTCAACTAACAAAATGAATTTTCAGGAAATCAAAAGCGAATTAAAAAAAAATTAGTTTTTCAACCAAAGAGAGAAAACTTGAACCGATAAAATTTTGATCTAAAACAGTTGAATTTCACTACAAAAAAACAAGACAATTTTTCTCAAATACAGTTGGTTTCCTTAATTGAAAAAATGTAATTTTTTCTTTTTCTTTATGGAATATAGAAAACTTTTGAGAACATATACTTTCAAATGTTCTTTTAGTAAAAAAGAATGTTATATCTGTGAAATTCAGAATTATGAAAGAAAAGCTTACCGTTCTCAAAATAATAAATTTTTTCAGTTCAAACTGAATGATTGACATTTTGACTATTTCACGAATGAATTATAAACTTTTATTAATAATTTGTATTTAAAAAGCTATAGGAAATCGGTATTATCATTACGTGAAAATAAAAATCTACACTATCTTCCGATTACCGGCCGGATGCTCTACCCACTAAGCTACTGGAGAATTAAATTTCATCTGCGAAAAGAGATCCCTCCCTTTAGCGCCTCTTCGCTTCTCTGGGAATCGAACCCAGGTATTCTGATTACCGCTCGGGTGCTCTACCCACTAAGCGACTGGAGAATTAAACTTCATCTTTGAAAAAAGGTCCCTCCCCTTCGCTCCTCTGGTACTCGAACCCAGGCCTTCCGATTGTCAGGCGGGTGCTCTATCCACTAAATATGAAATTATACATACCATCTACCCTCTACATTCATCTAAAAACCATCTTCCTACATATTTCCAATTGCCGGTCGGGTGCTCTATCCACTAAGCTACTGGAGAATTAAACTTCATCCTTGAAAAACATACCTCCCCTTCGCTCAGCTGAGAATTGAACCTAGGTCTTCCGATTGTCGTCCGGGTGCTCTACCCACTATGCTACTATAGAATTAAATTTCATAGGTGAAAAAAATTCCCTCCCGTTAGCTCCCTTTCGCTCCTCTGAGAATCTAACTCAGGTCTTTCGATTGCCGGTTGGGTGCTCTACCCACTAAACTCCTGAGAATTCCAATAACTTAGTGGGTAGAGCCTCCAACCGGCAATCAAAAGACCTGGGTTCGATTCCCAGCGGAGCGATGGGGAGCGATCTTTTTTCCCAAGTGAAAATAAATTTTTTTAAAGTAATTTTTCATACATTAAATTTCAATTTTCGCAGAACGCGGACCCGAACAGATTGCGCACCCTGTCGAGTGATAAACTGCCCCATCAAAGTAAAGGCGATATTTGCAAGAATAAGAAAATCGTTAGGTTTTCAAGTGAGAAATGTTGAGAATGATGACCAGATCGTCGATTCTTGATCGTAAACGGGATTACGCAAATCCCGGTCACTTTTATGGGAAACGGTGCCAGTATCTTGAACTTATTCTCTCTTCCTTTTCCTTCCAGATTTTGATTCTCGTGCAAGAGGTCACCTCGAATGAGGGGCAGCTGGACCGACTTAACTTCGCATCGAGATTTAATTCCCCATGAAATGAAACCGACTTGTGCACAACGCGAAAGGACTTGTGGGGATTTACTTGGCACGGATTTTCGGGGATTTCGGGTTTGACGTTCCTACAGAAGAAGAGGCATTTCCTGGAACCTCGGATCTTCCTCGCACGAGAAACTCCTTTGATTCCTCCCTATAAAGCCAACCCCCTTGGCTCACCCAAAAATCAGAAAGGAACCTCAAACTCAAATTCATTCAAGAAAACCAACAAATATTTTTCATCTTTTTTTATAATACAGGGTGGGCCGAAAAAACTCAAAATGATTAGTCATACGTAATATCACTCTCAAGTTTCGGATTAACCAATTATTAATACTATTTTACACTTTTTTAAACAATGTTACTATTTTTATATTGTTTAGAAAAAAGAGAACTAAATATACTGTTTTCAGAACAAAAAGACTAATTTTGAACCAGAAAAATTCATTTTAACCAAATATAACAAAACTTAAATAAAAGTTGAGTTTTCAACAAAAAGAATAATTTTTAATAAAAAGGCGAATTCTCGACAAAAAATATAAACTTTAAATCAAATAGTTTAATTTTTAAACTAAAATATTTATTTTCTCGCAAACAGACGAACTTTTAACAAATTATTAAACATTTCGAATTAGGTACTTTGAACTATGGATGTGATGTTAGTTCAAACTTTATTTGAGTATTTGTCAGTTTAAATGTTTTGAATTTGCATATTTTTTAAGCGTAATAGTTGAATTTAAAAGAATTAACTTAGAATGAAGTTGTTAGATTTTCATTGACGAAACTTAATTTTCAATAAAAAAAATTAATTTTGTACCAAATATATGAATTTGAAATATAATTCTTGAATGTATAAACCAATATTTCAAACAAAAAAGGTAATATATAACAAATCAGTTGAGTTTCTAAAAAGTAGTTGAATTTTCAGACAGAAATGACTTTTTATTTATTTTTTTCTAATTTTTAACTAAAAGTTAACTTTGAGCAAAGGAATTGAATTTTCAAAAAAATACTTGACTTTAAAAAAAATCGATTTTCTAATAAACAAAACGAATTTTCTACAGAATACACAAACTTTGAACGAAAATGTTGGACTTTGATTCAGAAGATTAATTTTCTACGAAAAGGGCGAATTTAAAAAAAATAGTATAACTTTTCTACTAATTACTTTGAAAAGTGGATGTTATGTTAGTCCAAATTTTATTGAACTATTTTTCATTTTTTTTTGTATTTGAAAATTTTTTAAGCTTAATCTTTGAATTAAAAAAAAAGATTCAATTTTTATCAAAGGGAATTAATTTTCAACTAAAAAGAAAAAATAATTTTTTTCAAAGCAGTTAAATGTGCAAACATAGAGTGCATTTTCAAAAAAACTGTTAATTTACTACCAATCTGTTGACCTTTCAACAAAAAATGGATTTTCTACAAAAGAAATCGAATTTTCTACAACATACAAAAACTTTGACCTAATTGTTGAATTTTATAACAAGAAGATTAATTTTGTACCACAAAGGTAAATTTTAAAGAAATTGCATAAATTGTTATTTTTATTAATTTATTATTATTTTATTATTATTATTCAGTTGATTTTTTTAGAGTTCAAAATTCTTTCAGCTAAATAGTTGAATTTAAATAAAAGTTCAATTTTTAACCTACCAAAGAATACAAATTTTGTAAAAAACAAGCAAACTTTTAAACAATTATTTAAATTTGTTTTTAAAAAAACCTTAATTTTCTGCCAAAAAGCTGAATTTTAAACAAATTGTATAATTTTTCTACTAAATACTTTGATCATTGGATCTCTTAGTCCAAATTATATATAATAATATTTCATTTTATGTGTTTTTGCATTTAAAATTTTGTAAGCTAAATCGTTCGATTAAAAAAAGATCAATTTTTAACGACGAATGGAGCAGCTAAATTTTTATTGAAGGGAATTCATTTTCAACTAAAAAAAAAATTATATTATTCAAAACAGTTCAATTTGTACCAAATAGTTGCATTATCAAATTGTTTGAATTTAAGCCAAAACAACGCATTTTCTATAAAAAAGTTAAATTTTCAACCATAGGGTGTATTTTGAACAAAAAATTTATTTTACAACCAATCTCTTGACTTTTCAACAAAGTAATAGTTTAATTTTCAGTTACAGAAATGATTTTATATTCTTTTAAACAACCAATTATTAACTAAAAAATGAGATTTCAACCGAGGAGTTGAATTTTTAACAAAATACTTAATTATTAACAAAAAAATTGATTTTATACAAAGAAAACAAGTTTTCTACCAAATTCTAACCAAAAATGGAATAGTTATATTTTCATTGAGGAGAATTAATTTTAAAAAAAGCTAATTTTCTTCAAAGCAGTTTGATTTTTAGCAAATAATTGAATCTTATACCAAATTGTTCGACTTTTAAGCCAAAATGAAATTTTTGTTATAAAGCAGTTAAATTCCAAAAAAATTAGAAAAATCTTCAATTAAAAAAATTAAGAAAAATAAGTTATTCTTGGTTAAAAATTTACCTAATTTGTTGAAAATATCCCTTTTTTGGCTTAACAATTATTTATCTTTTTAAGTACAAAATTTTTTTTGCTTGAAAATTCGTTGATTGGAAATTTAAGTATATAGTTAACTTTTTGTTAATTAACGGTTTTAACTTAAAATTTAACAATTCCATTTTTTTATATTTTAACTGTTTTGAATTTGAAATTTGATGTATTATCTTTTGGTTTAAAATACAATTCTTCCAGATGAAGATTCATAATTTTTCTTTCAAATTCATCACTTTGGTTGAAAATTTAACTAATTTGTTGAAAATTAATGTTTGTATCTGAAAATACTTTCCTTTTAAGTTAAAATTGAATTTTTGTATTTCGTTTTTATAATTTATCTTTTTCAGTTGGAAATTCAACAACTTGGTGGAAAATCCAACTATTATGTCGAAAATTAGATTTTTTCTAGATAAAAAAAAATCAATTTTGAACTGAAAAATTAAGTTTATTCTATTTCTAGTTAAATATTGATATTTTTCAGTTGATAAAATAAAATAATGAACTTTTTGTTTGAAGTTATAGTTTTTTGTTAAAAAATTAAATTTTCGGGTTAAAGACTTGTCTTTTTCACTCGTGAATTCATCAATTTAATTCATATTTTTTTTCTCACTTGACTGAAAATTTTTTTTTGAACATTCTGAATTTAGTTTTGAAAATCCACCTCTTAATTTTGGTAGAAAATTTAACTATTTTTCTTTAATTGAAACTAAATATGCTGTTAAAAAATATTTTGATTTCAAATCATTTAATTTTGAACACTTCATTTACAATTATTATTCATTCTTGAAATTTGCAATAAAATATTTAAATATTTAAATATTTAATATTTAATTTTGAAAAAATATCTTAATTTTCTACTGTTTTGAAATTTATTCTTGTGGAAGTTAATTAAAAATTATTCAAAACGATTAAAAATATTATAAACTGCAATTATTGAATTTAAAAGTGACAATTAAGGCTTTCAATCTGATATTCTTGTTAATAATTAAATAATTAATAATTATTACTAATAATATTAATATAAATCTGACATTGAAATCCTCAAAAAATTCAGAAATTTCCAACAAAATATTTCAAAATTATTATAATATAATGAATGAATAAAATACAATATTGTTATTAATAATTTCTTATTGAATTTTTAAATAAAATAAAACTTTTATAATATTTATTCCAGTTGATTGCTAGGAAAAATTTTATTCGCATTTGATGAAAAACCAAAGAAGATTTTGTGAGAGGATTGAAAATCGAGAAATCAAATCTGGATAGAAAATGGATTTTTAATTCGACATGAATTGAAAAGCCATGTAGTAAAAATAATAACAGATTTCAGTCACGAATCGGGAGCTAGTGACATTTTAATACTTTCATTGTGTTTTTATCTTATGCAATCAATCTGGTTTTGTGCGAGCATGAATATGATTTTTCCTCCACTTAATTTACGAGAAAACAAACACGCGCGTTAAGCACTCTATTTTTTTGTTTAACCTAATTTTTAAATTAAAGAAGAGAATTAATGGCAACACATTTTTTTTTATTTCAGAATATCTATTATATAAAGAATAATAAAAAATTAAAAAAGGCCAATATCTTCTTTTAAGCCTAGCGTTGACATGAGCGTCAACTAATATTGATTAAAATTTATTTATCTTTTCTCTTTAGTTAATGCTCCCTGGGCTTTAACGAACACATTCTCATAACGCATCTCCTGTTTCGCGCTAAATTAAAATTCCTCGGAAATGCACACTTTTCGATATAATTTGCGACTCTAATTTATTATTATCTATACAATTTTATATTATTACTATAATATTTAATCCTTAATTCACTTTATAAATCTTTATTTGTCGCTATCCTGAAAAGTGAATCATTTCAATAAATCTTATTTTTATAATTTTACAAAGTGCGCATCCTATAAAAACAATTTGCAAAGCAAAATTTTTTAATATAATTTAGTCGAACAATTTTGTTAACTATCATTTTATTGTTGCTTGTGTCGTTTTTCTACATAATTTATTTTTTATTTTAATGTTATTTTTCACGATGGAAATAAAAATTACTGGATCTATGTTTTTAATATTATTTTTTACGACTAAAACAAAAACTACGAGTCTTATCAAAAAATTAGAAATAACAAATTCGCCGATTTTTTTTGGCAAACAACTTTGGTCTATTCATCTTTTTCGAATCTTGTGTTGCTTCTTCAAAAATTTTAATTAAAAAATTTTTTTGGATATTTTCTCCTATCAGAAAGTTATTGAGAATAATAATTTTTTGTCTTTTTATTTTTCTTTCGTATCTTGTACAGTTTCGCATAGAAATTAAATTTTTAATTTTTAATAGAATTTTTCACGATTAAAACGAAAAATTTGTAATTTACTAAAAAATATTGTTCTCAACATTTATTCTTCTTTTTTTATGGGAATAAGTTGGTGTTTCAACATTTTTTCCTAACTGCATAGTTATTCCACAAATGGAGTTTTTTTATTTTTTTTAAAAGAAAAATAATATTTAATATAAAATAAAAATCACAAATAACTATTTTTTTAAAGTATCTAGAAACATTCTATACATTTTTTTCATTTTACAGAATATAAACAAAGTTTCGGAAAATTTAGTTAGTTTACACGATATTAATACTTGGAAAATATTTTTAAATATTCTATCAATTTTATGAATTCTTTCAAAGTAAATCAATATTTTTTATCTCTTTAAAACTTCTAAAATTCCCAAAAAAAATTTAAACTGACAATCATTATTTCTAAAATTGTCTCAAAATTTTCCGGATTCTTTTTTGAAAATTTCGAATATCTTTTTTAATGTTTAAAATTCTTTTTATATATTATTTTAAAATAATTTTTCAAAGAAGAGAATCAGTTGAAATATTCCCAGGAATCTTAAGAAGTTCTTTAATCAAAATTTCATTTTTAAATCTTCCCAAATTTTCTTTTAATTCGTTTATTTATTGAACAGTATACTGGCAAATTATTTTGGAAAATTTGTTTAAAAACTTTCTCAAGTATTTCAAAAATTTTTTTGAAATGTTTCGAAATCTTTGGCAATTTAAACAAAATTTGAAACATAGTCTTAAAATTAATTTTTCAACAGAAAAAATCATACGAAATATTTATATAAATCTTCGTAAATATTTTTGAACATCTTGAAACCTTTGAAAATCTTTCAACAATTCTACATCTTATTTATAAATCATCAAAAATCTGCATTTCATTTTATTATTTAACATTCCAAAACTTTTTGAAACCTCAAAAATCTTCTAAATTTGTTGTTCAAATTCTTAAAAAATCTACATTTTCTTTTAAATTTGTTAAAATATTTTTAAGTTTGAAATTACTTTTGTAAGCTTTAAAAATTTTCCGAATTTTTTCTAAAATTTTTTTAATATTTCAAAAATAACAAAATTTCCTTTATAGTCTTCTATATCATTTTCCGAATAAGGAAATTATTTTATGTGTTTTAAAATATTTTTCAATTTTTGAAACTTCTAAAATGCCTGAATATTTTTTAAACTGACTTGAGTTATTCCTAAAATTGTCTTACATTCTTTCGTATTTATTTTCTACATTTTCTTAAAATATTTTCTAACATTTTAAAATATTCTTAAAAATCCTTGTTAAATTAAGATTTTCCGAAAATTTGTGAATTTGTAAATTATTTTTGACTTATTTCACAACGCAAAATTAAAAAAAAATTCCATAAATCTTCAGATTCTTTTTTGATATTTTCGGAAATCTTTTAAATCTGCTTAAATATTCTCTTGAAATATATTTTGTAAAATAAAAAATAATTTAAAATTTTACCAGAGATATAAAGAAAATTTGTTTATTCTCTTGAAAACTTTCAAAATTCTTAAAAAGATTCTGAATTTTGGGTTTGAAATCTGCAATACTCTACATTTTCCTTAAAATATGTAAAATATAACTCATTTGAAATGTTTTAACATCTTTTTAATTATTTTCTGGAAATTAATTTTTTAAATGAATAATCAATGAAACCTTTTTCTTGAATCTTTACCAAAAAGTTATTATTTTAAAAACTTTAAAATTTTCTCAAGAGCTTTAAAATTTTAATCAAAATGGTCCTTTCATCATTTCCAATTTTCTCAGAAGTCTTATTTATTGCCACCTGTCTCAGGCTTTGTCGATAATTTCATTTTTTCATTTCATCGAGTGTTTGAAATAATTAAAAATTATAGTATGGTAGCAAAATGTAAAGAGCAGAATTACTCGACAATATTTAGAAAAAAATTAAAAATTAGTGTTTTATCAATAATCTTTAGAAACACTCAGAAAAAATTTATCTCAAATAAAATTAATTATTTAAAATTTTTGATTGATTGAATTCATATTAGAGAGAATTCTTAAGCATTATTAATAGATAAATACATAAATAAATAATTTAATCTAATAAATTAAAAAATAAACATTCTAATTGTATTTTTCGAATACGAAATTTAAAGTAAAAGGAAAGAATCCGTTTGATTAATTTGTTTTGAAATTAATTGGTAATCCAGTGCTGATTATCTAGTGGGCAAAGTTCGCTTTCAACTGTCATGAATGATGAATCGATTCCCCTTTTGAGGAGAAAAGAGATCAGCCTATAAACGTGAAACATTTACAGCTGACGATAGTCATCGCAAATCGATTTTGATTTACATTCAAAAACACTTGGTATCATCGATAAGGCTTAATTAAGTTGCACCTCTTAATTAACACCGATGTATTCCGATTCTCGATTGATATCGATCATCTGCTCCTTTTATTTTCGCACTTCGTCAATCGTAATAATTTAGATCTGTTGATAAAAATCATCATTAGAAGTCTATCAATCAACAATCAAATAACAATTAATTACGCAACTGTTTTGTGGAACAAGTTTTTATATTTTTCTCAGTCAATCACATGAAGGAAGTATAATTAGTTTTAATTGCTTTAATAATTTAAATTCTAATGATATCGTTTTTTACCGACGGAAAGACGGTTTTTGATCTACTAGTCTTAAAAAAATTGTACAGTTGTCATAAAAAAAATTTCTCTCTGACGACACTGGGATTCGAACCCAGGTCTCTAGATTGACGGTTTGGTGCTCTACGAACGCTAACAGCGCCCGACCGGCAATCAGTAGGTTTGGTTTCGAATCCCAGTAAAGCTAGAGAGAAATTTGTTTAAAGGCAACAAAAAAAACATTTTTTCATCTATTTTGATATAATAGCTATATTAAATTCAATTTGATACGTTCTAAATTTTTAAGAGTTCTAGTGAAAATATTGTACTTTCAACGAAATAGACGATTTAAAAAAAAGCGTTTAATTTTCAAGTAAAAAGACGAATTTTCAAACAAGCAGATTAATTTTCTACGGACAAAAATTAATTAGTTACAAAATACATGAATTTTGAATAAAAAAATATTATTTTTCAACCCAAAATCTAATAGTTGAATATTCAGTTAAGAAAATTAATTTTAAACTCAAAAAGGAACAAACTTTCAACTGAAAAGATCGATTTTTAAAGAAAACTGAAATAGTTCAAGTTTTCGTTAAAAATTAGTTTCTAACGAAAAGAAACAAATTTTCAACAAAATAATTGCATTTTCAACCAAAGGGATGAATCTGCAAGAACAAATAATAATCTTAAACAAATTAGTTTAAATGATATTCAAATAGTTTAATATTAAACAAACAAAAAATTAATTTTTAGCGAAAAATTTTATAATTAATGGTTTAATTAAAAATAGAAAACATTTTCAACAAAAAGGATGAATTTTGAACTAAAATGATGAATCTTCGATAAAAAATCAATTCTTAAAATGCTAGTTACAAATTTAATTAAGTAGTTAAATTTTTAGAAAATTTTTAAAACATAAAGAAAATAGTTAAATTTTGAACGAAAAAGACGAAGACATTTTTGACACTATTGTTACATTTTCAAAAAAAGAGATGAATTTCAACTGTAATGATAAATCTTTCACAAAAAATCCTCTTTTAACAAAGTAATAAACAAATTGAAACAAACAGTTACATTTTTAACTGATAAAAATATAAGCCAAAAAAGGAATATTTAAATTTTTTACAAAAAAATCATGTGTGACCCCTAAAGAGGAGTTTTCAACATAATAGTTTACTTTTTAAATAGAGAGATGAATTTTCAACTGAAATGATGAATCTTCAACGAAAAAAATCAATTTTTAACAAAGCAGTAAAAACTTCAACCAGGTTGTTAAATTTTTAACTAAAAGAGAGAAATTTTTAATGAAAAATAAAATAGTTTAATTTTTAACCAAAAAGAAGACATTTTTTAAGCAATAGTCAAATTTTCAACCGCATACAGGAATTTTCAACTACAATTATAAATCTTTCACCAAAAAATCCATTTTTAACCAAAAGTATTAAGAAATTTTACAACAAAAAAATTATTTGTAACCCCAAAAAGGAAGGAATTTTTGACGCAATAATACAATATTTATCGAGAGAAATGAATTTGCAACCAAAAAAGCCATTTTTAAAACAGTAGGAAAAAATTCACCCAAGTAGTTACATTTTTAACTAAAAAAGAGAAATTTTAAACGAAAAATTATAGTTTACTTTCTAACAAAAAAAAATACATTTTTTAAACAATAGATCAATTTTCAACAACAGAGAAGAATTTTTAACTACAATTATAAATCTTTCACCAGAGAGATCCATTTTCAATAAAGTAATAAAAAATTTAACCAAGTAATTACATTTGCAACTGAAACCAAGTTTGACCCAAAAAAAGAAAGAATTTTAAACACAATATTTAAATTTTTAGTGATAGAAATGAATTTTCAATTAAAGTTATGAATCTTCAACCAGAAAAATCCGTTTTTAACAAAGTAGTAAAAAATTCAACTAAGTAGTTAAATTTTCCACTAAAACAGAGAAAATCTGAATCAAAGATAAAATAGTTCAATTTTTTAACAGAAAGGTTAATTTTTAAGAAAAAGGGCTTTTTTAAAACAATATTTCAATTTAGAAAATAGGAGATGAATTTTCAATTTTAATTATAAATCATTCACCAAAAAAATCAATTTTTCAAAAAGCTATACAAAATGTAACCAACTGATTACATTGCAATACAATTGGTTACATTTTAAACTGAAAATAAAATTTTTTCTATAAAGGAATAGTTACATTTTTCAAAACGAAAAACATTTATAACTCGAACAAAGAAGAAATTTTTAACACAATAGTTAAATTTTCAGCGAGAAAGATGAATTTTCCAATCAAATTATGAATCTTCAGCCAAAAAATTCGTTTATAACAAAGTAGTGCAAAATTCAACAAAATAGTTTGACTTGCAACTAAAACAAAGAAATTTTCAAACAAAATTGTAATAAAATTTTTGAACTTTAAACCAAAAGTTGGATTCCGTATCAAAATAGTTAAATTTTTTACTCAAAAAGACGAATTTGAAATATAGAAGTTTAATTTTTTAACAAAAATGATAACTTTTTAATAAAATTGTTGAACTTTAATTAAAATAATTGAATGTGAAATCAAGTATTGGCGTTTTTAACAAATAAGGATAAAATTTGTGACCAAAAAGATAAATTTCCAGTAAAAGATTTGAATTTTCAATCAAGAAATATTTTTCATTTTAGAAAGAAAAAAATTCTAGCCAAATTGTTGAATTTTCAAACAAAGAAAATTAATGCTTAGCAAAAAAAAGTTGCATCTTTAACCTAATAGAAAAAGAAAATTGGTCTGTTTGGCTTGAAAAATCATTAAAATGGTAGAAAATTAACTTTTTTGTTGAAATGTTTTTTTTAATTTATCTGCTTCGTTGAAAATTCGTCTTTTTGAATAGCAGCTTCGTCTGTTTGGTTTCCAAATTGATTTTTTATTGTAGAAAAATCATCATTCTGGTTTAACGATTTCACTTCCTTGAAATTTGACATTTTCGTTGAAAATATGTTTTTTTGGGTTTGTAATTGAAATTTCTCGTAAAAAATTGTCTAATTCTACTAGATTGCTAAAAAGTCATCAGTTTTGATGAAAATCAACTATTTTGTCAGAAATTTAAAAATTTTGTGGATAATTTCACTAGTTTAAAAAAAATGGATCGAAAATTTATCGTTCTTAGTTGCAAATTTAACTTTTTTTTAAATTCAACGATTTTATTACAAATTTAGTTGTCGTGTTGATAATTTAATTATTAAGTTGATAACTAAACTATTTTGCTAGAAAAGGGTTCTTAGGGAAAATTCCGTAATGGCAGCCCGTTCTTTTGATGTAAAATTGTTTTTTTTTTTACTGAAATTTTAACTATTCGATCTTGGGACAGCTTATATTTTTGGTTAAAAATTTAATTTTTTTAAACTTATATTTTTGGATCTAAAATCCAACTGTTTTGTAGAGTATTCATATTTTTCTTGAAAATTCAAAGTTTAGGTTGAAAATTCATCTTTTAATTTAAAATTAAAATATTTAATTAACAAAAAAATACTCAAACGTTCAACTATTTTGTTACACTTTTAATTATTTTTGATAATTCAACTATTTTGTAAAATGTCATACCTTTTGGTCTCGTTTGATTAAACCCTCTACTATTCGATTGAAAGTTGAATTATCCAGTCTTAAATTTATCTTTTTTGTTCGAAAATTTGTCCTTTTAATTCTAAAATTCATCTATCTTGGTTGAAAATCAACTTCTTTGTTAAAGATTCAAATATTTGTTTGAAAATGCAACTGGTTTTGATTTGTAATTGAAAATTTTTTATTGAAAATTTTAAACATTTCATTCAAAATTCATCTGTTTGTTTCAAATTCCAACTATTTTGTTAACAAATTAATTATTATGTAAAAATAGATCCTTAGTTTGATATAAATTAGTTAAAATTTAAGAAATTTAAATTAGATTCAAATCCAAATTAAAAATCTTGTTTAACGTCCAATTATCAAATTGAGAAATTAGTTTTTCTTACTGGAAATTGAGCTATTCTGTTCGTCTATTTTTATAGATTTTATAGATTTTTATCGATTTTTTTATATTTAGTTGAAAATTAATTTTTTTGTTGAGAATTTATCTTCCTTGATCAAAATTTTATTGTTTTGGATTGAAGACTCTTCTTTCTTAGTTAAAAACAAAATTTTCTATTGAAAATTCAATTTTTTGGGTTGAAAATTAGACTGTCTTCTAAAAAATTGGTATTTTTGGCTTGAAAATTTTTGTTGGAAAAAGGAATGAAATTATGAGTGGTCCGGTTGTCCCAGCGTGTCTCGGTTAGCCCCGGATTAGGGCTTACAGTTACAAAATTATAAATCTTTAACTGAAATATTTTCTTCTCTTAAAAAAAAAACAATTTAATCTCATCAAGAAAATATCGCACTGTGAAAAACTTGAGCTTGAAAGATTATTTATCAAGGTCACCCCGTCGATCCCATTATCGTAATGGAGAGTACAAGCGAAAAAAATAGTGGGTGTGTAAAATATTTTTTTATTCTTAATCTTGCACCGGATGAGGTATAAGACAAATTGCAGGTCTGCTACTGCCTTATAACAAGCTCGGAATTCTAAACGGTTTGATGCACCGTGTCGTCCTTGTAAGAAACACGACGTTTTAATTACTCGATAACGGTAGGGGGAGCTGTGTTGAGGTTCTCAAACCCAGGAATCGATTTCGGTAAGATTAGGCTTTTCTAATACTTGTATCTTATAACATGTCTATTTTCATTCAGAAAGTTTATAAAGAAAAAGAAGTGAAATAAATAAAAATCGGTGAGCGGTAGTGGGGCCACACGGAAGAAGTTAAACTAGATGGATTCACTTTCAAATTTTACGTGAGGATTATTCATGAGTTTTGAGGAGATCGCATAGTAAAAGAGAGCAGATATAGAGAATATATACAGGCTTTTTTTAGCGTGGCAGTAGTGGGGATAACGGAGAGGAGTCTTTACAGCAATTGCGAATTACCGCACAAAAGGGAGACACAGCTAAAAAGAGAAGGTATAGACTATGGAAAGTATAATTGAAAGAGAGAGAGACAGAAACTGCTGTTTGCGAGAATCTTAAAACTCTCAGTTAGATCAGGCGGTAACTTCTCGAGTTTGTGACCACATAGTCCCGCCTTGAATCCTGCTGCTGGAATTTTATTCAATTATTTGTTTCCATTAAATTTTTTCATTGAACTTGACTACTTTTATTTAACTCCAACCTAAATAGTAATTTTGAACCATTTTTTTATATCAAAAAAGTTTGTTTTTAACCTTTACCACTTTTTCTCCGAGAAAAGTTTTTTTTTCATTTTTTTTAATAAAAGTACCTCATTTTTTCATTCATTTAAATTTAAAAAAACTGCTCGAAATTCCGTTAGTAGAAATCAAGCACAGACTTTCCTGTTAAAAACTTGGAGCGCCACCACCTAATCTAACAAAGAGAGAAAAGAATTACAAAAAATTCAAAAGAATTTACGAAAACTTGAAATAATTAAAAGAATGCTAAAAAACATAAACATTTCAAACATTTCAAAGAATTCAAAAGTATTATTAGAAATTAGTCAGAGCTCAAGACAATTTTGATGCAAAAGAATTTAAAGAAAATCAATTTGAATTTGAAATATTTGAGACATCAAGTGGATTGAAAAAATTCCAGAGATTTGAAAACTTTTAACTTTAAAAAGAATGCAAAAAATTCGATATGAATTGGAAGGAATGCCAGTTGAAATCAAAAGGCTTAAAGGGGCTTCAAAATAATTGTAAAAATTCAATAGAATCGAATGGAATTGAATTTGAATTTTAAGAATTTTTTTGGAATTTTAGGTTATTTGAAAATTCTTCTAGCAAATAAAAAGGAGTTGAAGCGAATTAAAAAAAATCTATTGTGGACTCAAAGGGATTCAATTAGGGATTGTAATATGATTTATCATTTATTTTTTTTTGTAAAATTAAAAACTTTCTTAAAATACTATCATATATTAGTTCTAAGAGAATTAAAAATAATTCAAGGAAATAAGGAATAATTCAAAGAAATTACACTGGAAATTAAAAGAATTTGAAGGAATTTTAGTAAACTGAAAATAAAACAGAAAATTTAATGGAATTGAAGAGAATTAAACATAATTCACAGAAGTTCAATTTTCTATGTAAGGAATTTGAAGGAATTCTTGTGAATAGAAAAGATTGTCATTAAATTAAATTAAATCGAAAAAGATTCAATGAAATTTGGTATTAATTTAAAGAGGCTTCATGTGTTTTTGACGAAATTGTATATGAATTAAAAGCAATTTACAGATTATTAGGTATTCAAGTTAATACAAAATCAAAGAATGTGAGGCATTCGAAAGAATTTAAAGAGATTTAATTTTAATTAAAAGGAATTGAAAAGATGAGAACATTTAAAAAATTCTAAAACCTAAATAAAACACAAAAGAATAATTTACTATAAATAAAAAAGTTAGAAATTATGGTATGATTTATTATTAAATTTATTTTAGGTTTAAACTTTTTTTTAAATAGTATCTTACATTCATTCTAAGGGAATTAAGAAGTATTTAAGAAAATTCAATTTTAATTTAAAGAAATATAAAGGAATTTGAGATAAATTGAAAATTCTTTTAGCAGATTCAAGAGTATTCAAGAGAACTAAAAAGAATTAAAAAAGATTAAATTTAAAGGAAATCTAGGTTGACTAAAAATATTCTAATAAAATCAATGGAATCGAAAGAACTTAAAATAATTATTCAGAGATTGAATTTTCAAAGGAATTGAAAAGAATTGAAAGAAATTTGATGTGAAATTAAAGAGATTCTATGCGATTGAATTACATTTTTTAGGCAATTTAAAGTAATTCTATGTCAATTAAGAAGACCTCTAGTAGATTTAACAGAATTAGAGAGAACCGAAAAAAATGCAAAGAGATTCAATTTTAATTTGAAGGTGTTGGAAAGAATGCTAGTTAAATGGAAACGACCTCTAGTAAATTCCAAGAAATAATTTAATTAATTGTTATTTGAAACCATTTATGCAATAATATTTTACATTAATTCTAAGCAAAATTAAATTTCAATTTAAAGAAAAAAGGACTTCTGGTAAACTGAAAAGACATCCAGTAAATTCAAAGGAATTTAAGAGAACTGAAAACAATTTAAAAATATCACATTTTAAATTAAAGGAATTTGAAGGAATTCTTAGTGAATTCAAGACTTCCAGAATATTTGAATAAATGAAATAAAACTAAAAAGAATTAAAAGAAATTCGATGTGAATTGTAAGGTATTCAATGTGAAATTCCAGATGAATTAAAAATAATTGATAGAATATATAGAATCCAAGTTAATGAAAATAACTTAAAGAACCTAAAGCATGCAAAAGAATTCAAAGAGACTTAATGTAAATTCGAAGGAATTCAAAAGAATTCAGAAACCTAAATATTTATAAAAGAAGGGTACACAATAAATAGAAAAGTTCGAAAATATGGTATGATTTATCGTTTAATTTATTTTAAGTTAAAACCTTTTTTTCAATAATATTTTACATTATTTCTTAGGAAATAGTAAAAAGGAATTGAATAAAAGGAATTGAAGATAAATGGAAAGAATTCAAAGTAATTCTATTACAATTACAAGAATTTTCAAGGAATTTTGGTGGATTGAAGAATTCTAGAATATTTAAATAAATTAAAAGGAACTCAAAAGAATTTAAAGAAATTTGATGTGAATTGGAAGGGATTCAATGTGAAATTATCGGTGATTGAAAATAATTGATAGAATATATAGAATCCAAGTTAACGAATATAAATTAAAGAACCTAAAGCATTCAAAATAATTCAAAAAAACTTAATATAATTTCGAAGGAATTGAAAAGAATTCAGAAAGCAAAAATAATTCTAAAAGAAGGGTACACAATGAATAAAACAGTTTCAAATTATGGTATTATTTATCATTTAATTTATCTCAGGTTTAACACTTTTTCAAAATAGTATCTTATATTTATTCTAAGAAAATTGAAAAGAATTCGAAGACTTTATAAACAATTCTGGTGGATTCTTGTGGATTGAAGAATTCTAGAATATTTAAATAAATTGAAGGGAACTAAAAGGAATTCGAAGGGGTTCAATGTGAAATTTCAGGTAAATTAGAATCAATTGATACAAGAAATAGCATTGAAGTTAACGAAAAAAACTGAAAGAACCTAAGGAATTCAAAAGAATTCAAAGAGACTTAATGTAAATTCGAAGGAATTCAAAAGAATTCAGAAAACTAAAATAATTCTAAAAGAAGTGTACACAATAAATAAAAAAGCTCGAGATTATGGTATGATTTATCATTTAATTTATTTTAAGTTAAAACCTTTTTTACAATAATATTTTACATTATTTCTTATGAAATTAAAAATAATCAAAAGAAATTAAATTTTAATATAAAGAAAAAAAGTTCTAAGAGATGTCTAGTAAATTCAAAGGAATTGAATACAACTGAAAAGAATTCAGAGATTCAAATTTAAAGGAAACTAAAGGAAGTCTGGGTGGCTTAAAACTTATTTCCAGTAAATTGAAAGGAATTCAAGAAAACTTTAAATAGTTCCAAGAAATTAAATTTCAATTAAAAAGGATTTGAAGAAATTTTAAATCAATGAAAAAGGCCTGGAGTAAATTCAAAAATTAATTTCAAGTTTTAACCACTTTTAAAGTAATATTTTACATTAATTATGATGGAATTAAAAAGAATAAAAATAAAATAAATTTTAATTTTAAGAAAAAGGGATGTTCGTGAAATGAAAAGACATCCAGTGAATTCAAATAAATTGAACAGAACTGAAAAGAATTCAAAGTTCATTTAATACAATCACAAGAAATTTGAAGGAATTCTGGTGGATTGAGGAATTCTAGAATATTTTAATAAATTAAAGGCAACTAAAAAGAATTTAAAGAATTTGATTTGAATTGGAAGGAATTCGATGTGAAATTCCAGGTGAATTGAAAATATTTGATAGATAATAGGTTTAACACTTTTTTTGAATAGTATCTTACATTTATTCTAAGGAAACTGAAAAGAATTCGAGGAAATTATCAATAATTCTGGTGGATTCTGGTGGATTGAAGAACTCTAGAATATTTAAATAAATTAAAGGGAAATAAAAAGAATTCGAAGGGGTTCAATGTGAAATTTCACGTAAATTAGAAACAATCGATAAAACAAATAGCATTGAAGTTAACGAACAAAAAACTTAAAGAACCTAAGGAATTCAAAAGAATTCAAAGATACTTAATGTAAATTCGAAGGAATTCAAAAGAATTCAGAAACCTAAAATAATTCTAAAAGAAGGGCTTAAAAATTATTTCCAGTAAATTGAAAGGAATTCAAGAAAACTTCAAATAGTTCCAAGAAATTAAATTTCAATTAAAAAGAATTTTAGATGAATGAAAAAGGCCTCTAGTAACTGCAAAAATTAATTTCAATTCGACACCACTTTTAAAGTAATGTTTTTAGTTAATTATGAGGGAATTAAAAAGAATCAAAAGAAAATAAATTTTAATTTGAAGAAAAAGGGATTTTGGTGAATTGAAAAGACGTCCAGTGAATTCAAATGAATTGAAGAGAACTGAAAAGAATTCAAAGTAATTCTATTACAATTACAAGAATTTTGAAGGAATTCTGGTGGATTGAAGAATTCTAGAATATTTAAATAAATTAAAGGAAACTAAAAAGAATTTAAAGAAATTTGATGTTAGTTGGAAGGGATTCAATGTGAAATTCCAGGTGAATTGAAAATAATTGATAGAATATATAGAATCCAAGTTAACAAATATACTTATAGAACCTAAAGCATTCAAAATAATTCAAAGAAACTTAATCTAACTTCGAAGGAATTGAAAAAAATTCAGAAAGCTAAAATAATTCTAAAAGAAGGGCACACAATGAATAAAACAGTTTCAGATTATGGTATTATTTTTTTTTTAATTGGAAGGGAATCAATGTGGAATTCCAGATGAATTGAAAATAATTGATAGATAATATGTTTGAAATTTTGTTTTAATAGTATCTTACATTTATTCTAAAAAAACTGAAAAGAATTCGAGGAAATTATAAACAATTCTGGTGGATTCTGGTGGATTGACAAACTCCTGAATATCTAAATAAATTAAAGGGAAATAAAAAGAATTCGAAAATTTAAGAACTCAAAAGAATTCCAAGAGGCTTAATGTAAATTAGAAGGAATTCAAAAGAATTCAGAAACTTAAAATAATTATAAAAGGAGGGTACACAATAAATAAAACAGTTCGAGATTATGGTATGATTTATCATTTAATTTATTTTAAGTTAAAACCTTTTTTACAATAATATCTTACATTCATTTTTACACCATTTATGCCTCCGCGCGACTTTAAACGCCTGACCCTCGCTGTCAGTGTACATGATGCGTGTGTGTAGCAGACTGTGTAGCAATTGCGTGTGTTCGCGGCGAAATTATCGCTTTTTCTGTTTTTTTTTCAAACGCTCGTCATGAAAAAAACAATATCGTACAGACTCTACGCGCTACTCCCTAATAATACTATTATAGATACCATTCTTTTTCACGTATGTATGCGGGCGCGGACTTCACGTCAAGAAACACCTGCGTGCACTTGAATGTTGCGATTTTCAAAAATACCCGCTTCTTACTTTTATTTTTTTGTTCATCAGTCTTTTAGAAAATCGCAACCAAGTGCAACAGACGCGGCGTAAAATCCCACGAGCTGTAAAATCCATGATAATTACACTAGAATGAGTTAACCTCTAGAAATCGAAAAATCACAATGTGGTACTCAACGCAGGGGAGAGCTTACAGTGTTTTTAATATCACTTAGACTCAATAGTCAAAAACGGCCATCTAAATGAAATTAATAAAAATTCATAAAAATTAATAAATCTCTTTTAAAATGAATCGTTATTCGAGATTCCAACAAAAAATTTTAACTCGCTAACAGGGACCAGATGAGAGCCACTGTGAATTTAGCTACCGTACGCAGCTCGGCTCTCACGGGTGGAGAACCACGGTTAGACGAGAGGAAAAGCGTGCGCACGCACGCCGAGCACGGACGTTCATACGCGTACTCACTCCGGACCGAGTTGCGCGCGCACGTTTTCCGATTCTCTGACCGGGGTTCTCCGGTCGTGAGAGCCGAGCTGCGTTCTTCAGCTAACTTCTCAGTCGCTCTGATCTGCGGCCTGTTTATTAAACTGTGTAAGGATGATTAATCTCCTTGAAACAAAAACAAGTTTTCTGTAATATTAATTTAAAAAAATAAATTTCTTCGTTCAATGGCCATTTTCGGCTATTGAACCTAAAATATTCAATGACGCATTTATCGATATATCCTCTCGTCTTAATACTTTTGACTATCTATGTAAAACATTACGTGATTAAACACTATAGTAGCTTTATGCACAGTCGATAATATAACCGTTACAATTATCAATAACACGATACACAATCTCGAAGATACAAAATTTACACTCCGCGCGCCTCTCGGGTTGTGCCTTTGACTATATTTTTTTCCATTAATTTATCCATACGTCTCGTTATTTGAGCTACGTCCTCCCAGCCATCCTCAGTTCGGGAAAATTCTCCCAACTTTTTCGAAAAGTTCTTTCAATTTTTAAATCTCGAAAATTGAGGTCATAAATATTTATAAAATTGTTAAGGGTTTTCCAGGAAGAGAATTTTCGGGTTGGGACTTAAATGGCGCGCGCTGGGAATCGATATAATTTATAATGAATATCTTTTATCACTAACCAGTACAACACACGAAACAACGGCGGCACGATCGGACCATTGTTTAAAATTTCTAAAATGTACTCTTCGACTTTTAAAATTTTCTTTGAAACTTAAAAGTCCATTTTTCTGCACAGCCTCTTGCCTGAATCAGTCATAAATAATTCAGTGGCAGTGGAATACAAAATTTTAAAATATATAATTTCAGTTTAAAATAGTTTGGAATTGCAAATGATGTATCCGATCGGGCACACCTTGGAAAACTTTTTTTATTACCTTAAATTGCACGATACCTTCGATTAAATAAGCTTCTCGTTTAGACTCGAGAATCTCGGAAGTCGATCCACCAAATCGCAGGGCTTCATACCCTGATCGAAAATCTCGAGAAAAGAACTCCCTTCCCCTCTCGAAAAAAAATTCAAAGAACCCTTAATCAATTTTTCTTTTTATATTTTTTTAGACATTTTACGCGACAATTTTTTTCTGTAACTGATAAATTAAGTCCCGGGAAATGTAATAACATTTTACCCGGAGAACCATTTTTTTTCCTAATTTCGGGGATGAAAATGCTTTTTGAGAAAGGAAGAAAGTGAAGAGTAAGACGACCGGATTCTCAACATATTCACGCACGCGACTATCAACTTCGCACGACGCGAATTTTTTTTATTATTTAATAATAATTATTATTATTATTATATACCACGATATTTACAGAATATAAGAATCGATACAAGTATAGCTGACTTCGTTTGTACTTGGGGCCGGGGCGCAATGGCCCTAAATATTAATATACTTTACATATTTACAAGAAACTCCCTTCATCTCGTACTAGTACATATATATATTTTTTTATTTTTATATAGATGTATATCTGCAGTAAATCCCTTTCTCAAATCAGAGGAAAAGAGGTTCTTTTAACAGAGGGGTGGGCTGCGTCCTGGTCTCATTTTGCTGCTAATCGACGATCTCCATTCATGTATACTCTGATCGCCAACCGCTCTGAAAAAATAGAAAAAAAATCCATTTTTCACGAGGTGTCATATTTATATTTTAGAATTTAATTTAAAAACAATTTTTTAACTTAATACAATTTTTTAATTTAAAAAAACACGTTATATGGACCGCGATGGGAGAGATTTTAAACTCCCGGTTAGATCAGGCGGTAGCGCTCCGACTGTTTCACAGGAAAGTCTGGTCTCAATTCCAGAAATCTGCGATTTTTGTTTTTTATTACATTTATTTTGATCAAGTGGAAATATGTTTTATCCTTTTTGACGCAACAAATTTTTTTTCAACCTTGAACACTTCCATAGCAAAAATTTCAAGGTCATCCGTTTACATCACCCGTTACTCTATTTTCAGAGTATAAATATAATAATAAAAATAGAGAATGACTTTTATTTGATTCAATCTGTCTCTCATATGAAAATAATAACTAAAATGAAAATGTTTATTTAAATAAAGATAAATGAGAATTTTATATAAAAAAACTTTTCTTAGGGTAAAAGAAGCTTGAAAAATACGATTTTCTTATATAAAAAATTAATGTTTTGGCTTTATTAAAAAAATACTGGTAGCAAGAATCGAGCCCAGACTTGACGGTTATGAACTCGAAACCTAACCGTGACTTCAAAGACTCTTACATCAGGATCCATGTAACTTGCGTGGATATATTTTTTTAAACGATATTTCAAAGGATTTCAAAGAATTTAAAATATTTTGCAGACCTGTAAGGATTTTATCAAATTTTTAAAAACTTTGAAGGCATTTCCATGGCTTTTAAAGAATTATATTCTCTTAAAAAAACATTGCTTGCGATAAAAGTGTTAGAGATTGTAAAATTCAATTTCTTATATAAAAAAAAATATATTAAAAATGAATGTTTTGGCTTGATTGAGAAATATGGAAACAACTCAAGCACCAGGAATCGATTTTTAAAGTTTTTTTTTTAGGAATTTCACGAAATTTTAAGGAATTACAAAATTCTATAGGTATTATAAAATATTAGGACAAGTTTCACAGAAATCAAACAAATTTAAAATATTTCAAAAGTCTAATGAAATTACTGTAAGAATTTTGAGGGATTTTAAGGATTGAAGGAAGATTTCA
>JAWWLR010000155.1:12231697-12243657 GCA_035041075.1 Acraspis erinacei | reverse complement strand
GGACTTAAAAAAACTCTTGCAGCGCGGTCTGTGTAACGTTCGTGGATTTTTTAAACGAGATTTCAAAGGATTTCAACGATTTTTTTTTAGATTATTAAGAAATTTCCATGGATTTTTGAAGGATTTTATTCTGTTTAAAAAAGAACACACTTTGCTTGGGGTGAAAATGTTAAAAATTGAAAAATCTAATTTTTTATATAAAAACAAACATTAGAAATTAATATTTCGGCCTAATTGAAAAAAAATTAAAAACTTCAAGCAGCAAGAATCGAACCCAGACTTGTCGGTTATAAAATCGAAACCCTACCGCCTGTTCTAAGCGGACTTAAAGACCTCTAAATCAGGGTCCATGTAACATTCGTGGATTTTTTTCAAGGGAGATTTCAAAGGATTTCAAATATTTTGTGAAACTTTAAAGTTCTTATCGAATTTTTAAACATTTTTAAGGATTAAAGGATTTTAAGGATTTAAGGATTTTAAAGGATTATAAGGGACCTTTATATGATTTTGAATATTTGAAGCGATCTCCAGGATTTCAAGATTTCAAGGGAATAAAAAAATCTTAAACTAATAATGAGTTTAAAGGTTTACGATAGGTATTAAAAATTCATTAAATTTTCGGGAATTCAAAGAAATTACTTATAGTACAATTTCAGAAAGTTGCTAAATTTTTCCATGGATTTTAAATGATATAAAGGGACTTTACTTCTTAAGGATTTTTAAAAATTAAGAAGGATTTCTGAGAACTTTAAAGGATTTTAAGGAATTTCAAAAGATAGCGAAGTCTTTTCAAAAAGGTTAAAGGATCTCATGAGTTTTCGAAGATCTGAAGGGATTTAAAAAAATTCCAAAATATTTAAAAAGATTTCAAGAGATTTTCGAGGCTCTTAAAAGATTTCAAAAGATAGCCAAGTCTTTTTACAAACTTTAAAGGATCTCATGAGGTTTCAACAATCTGAAGGGATATAAATAAATTTCAAAATATTTAAAAGGTTCATAAGACTTTTAAAAGAATTGTAAGGGCTTGTGAAGACTTTACGTAATTTCAAGGATTTCAACAGATTTTTTACAGTTTTCAAAAAATATCAAGAAATTTCCATGGAGCTGAATCCCTTTAAAGAGATTTCAAGAGATTATCTACGTCTGTAATATTATTATTTAATTATAATATATGACAAAAGAAAACAAGAAATCCCTAGTTTGAAACTTTGAAATGTAACTGAATCCGATAATTCTTCTTTTAATAATAAATTTAAAATTACGCAAACATTTTTGGTAAATTTGGAGTCAGAATTTAAAAATTAACTCACCATTGCGTTCGTCGTGGCGGCTAATTGAAGACCCTGAAGACTCGTCATGTGATGAGAATGGGAATGCGAATGCGAGTGCGGATGGATGGAAGGTGGCGCCGGCGGTGCAAATCCTTGATGGAGACCTCCTGGTATCCCGACTCCCGGGTGGTACATGTAATGTTGCATCGACGGATGCATCCCATGATGGTGTTGCGAGGAGCCTAAAATCACAAAATTTCATTCTCAATCACCAATTCCCAGAATTTTAATTGCAAATTCACAATACGTGCCGCCTCCCACCAAATGATCAATGAAGGTTTCACGTTTTAACTACATAATTAACTTCTTTCAATTTTTTTTTGGCATTTTTTACTCTATTTTGTTATAGTGTATTCAATATTGAATCAAACTTACCCATTGGGGATCCAAACCCTGAATGGAAAGGTTTGTTATCCAGGTCAAGATGTCCACTCGCCTTGATCATGTCACCCATGACTCCACCCAGACCCAAACAGCCTCCGGCCTTCTTCTTTTTGCTTTTCGATGACAACTTCCTGTTCCTCGTCTGAATCCCTTCCTTTTTCATCGTCAGTGGTCGATTAACCTGCAACAATCGTAGACAACAATTCGTTAAGTTACCTTAACAATACGACTAATCTATCCTAACTTATTTGACCAAATGAGGACCCGGATCAAAGAACCGGTTAGATCATTCTGGTCCTCAACCATACAACATTTTAACTTCTACGTAAGTATTAGAAGCTCTTCAGTTAGGAAATCATCAATTTAAATTTTCCTCAGTATCTTCACATTCCTTTACTGCTTTAAGGATTTTGAGATGATTCGAGAATCGAGGGTTTCCTTTTCGTTTAAGCCTAGCAGTAATCGCTAATGCTATCAGAGACAAAAACTCGAAAGGTCGAGCGCAAAAAGACGTCTTGGCTTTATAAATAAGCACGCGAGACAGCAGGCAGGAACTTATCGGTCAGATCATCTGGATCTGGTGGTTAAGGGTTAACGTCCCGTCGCATTCTTGAAAATCAGCTCAAGAGCTCCGGCAATTAAGACGATCTGATGATCGCTCGCGCCAACTTTGAATTTCGAAGGCGGTCCGCCTTTATCTCCCACTTTCGGCGAGAAATTCAAATTCTCATTCATTAAGACACCCCCACTCATCATGTTTCGATGATCGCCTGATCTGAAACTGACTCGTCCCTATAAAAATCTTTCCTGTCTGACCTAGTTTTGTATCTACGATCCAAAAGGTTTTCTTCTTATCACTGAAGTAACAGAAGCAAATTTGTCTCCTGAATTTTAATTTTGATTGGCGAAATATTATTGAGATTTGCATGAAGGATTTGAAGACTGCGACTCGAGTGTGGATTGTGAAATATTATAGCGTGCATGACGTCTTGAGTATGATGCAGTTCTCGAATTGAGCGAGGGCTGTCGATTCGTTAATTATAATTGCACGCTCGCAACTGCAGAGTGCACAGACTACCGAGAATCTGAGGGATTTCTTAATTGCGTTGTCTGGTCATACACACTCGCGCGAGTCTACACTCTTATCCGCTTTGCTGAAACGTGCTGAAACGATTGCAATTAGCGTCCTGTTCTCTCGCGCGTTAATGAACTAGAGAAACATATAGTAATCACGGGAATAGGATGAATAGCTATTACTCGTCT
The DNA here is from genome assembly GCA_035041075.1 of Acraspis erinacei. Lineage (NCBI taxonomy): Eukaryota > Metazoa > Arthropoda > Insecta > Hymenoptera > Cynipidae > Acraspis > Acraspis erinacei. The sequence goes on along the minus strand of JAWWLR010000155.1, from coordinate 12,240,679 downwards.
CCACTATCTACAACTATTCGCCACCCTCATCGACCAGAAAAACTAGATCTAAACGGTCACACCTCCCCCATAGTTCGAACAAAGGATAATTAACACCTCTGTTGATTTGAGTGACTTAATCAAAAAATAATTCTTGAATTAAAATTATTATTGGATCGGACATGTAGGAACATCTGCGGACATCTTTCGTACTTACATTGGACGTCTTAAGAGCACCCCTAGGATGTCCAAAAGACTTGTTCTAAAAAACTTCCTAGGGATGTCCCAAAGGCGTCTCTAGGTCATCCTTAATTTTTTCCCTCACTGATGTATCCTCGATGATACCTCGATGTATCACCATAGGATGGTGTCATCCAAATTTTTCAATACGAGTTGTCCTACTGTTAAATTACTGTTGGTCAACTGACTGCTAAGCTTATGTTTTCTCAAACAAATAAAAATCTTTGCAACAATAAAATAAACCAAATCAATTGAATCTTAGATTCCAGTATTCGATAGTAGATTGCTGATTGTTTCTATTGTCAAGAAAGTTCATTTGTGCTTTCTGCTTTGTGTTGTGTCCCGTTTGCAGTACCATTGACCCTGATTACAAAGTGGATGGCGCGTCCCAATTAAAAATGTTAATCGATGTAACGAGCATCCGGTGAAAAAACAATCACTTCGATCTGAGCTCATATTCCATCAAGCACGATTCTCTCGACTATGTCGAGATGAGAGTGAAACAACGTGCCATCGATTATGCGAACGATTTATGGACGACCGCGAATGCATATACGCTCCCTCGACACGAGTTGAACCGCGTCTACCATCCGAGTAAGTAACGTCTTTGGCGTTATTGCTCAGCAGCGTCGATTCTATGCAAGTTACACGAAGTTGCGTCAGCGCATTGTTTCAACAATAATTCCTGCACCACTTGTCCTTGGATCATTTTTCTCCTGGGTCCCATTCCCCGGATCTTGAAAGAATCACCCTGATTCTACCAACAACTTGTTTTCTATCTTCGATCAATATCAATCCACAAGAGCTACTAAAGTAGAAGCTTCAATTCTGGTCACCTAATCAATAAAAAAGGAATGAGGAGGAAGTACAGGGGCGTGCGTGGCCTATGCTCGTTTATTTATCTTTTGTTTGTTCAAGCCGGTTGATGTCAAGCAGCCAGTGTCGAGTGAGAAGGCAAGGAGAGTTTTTGACCCGTGCGAGCAAGTGAGTGCCTCATACAATACTTAAGTACGAAATAAGTAGGTATGCAAGTATTGTGTTGCAAACGGGGAGCTGGCGGGACTTTGTAGTCGCCGCGACGTGACGCAACTGCCAACTCGCGAGAAAAGATTCCCGGTATTATGAGGAGGAGTCTCCTCAGGAGGATGCCTCCTTAATTCCTCGTCCTTTCCTCATACTCTTCCGCATACTCTTCCTTTTTCGCCCTCATCCGCGATCGTAAATTTAAATTTGTTTCCTACCACTTTTACAATTCTCGATTAAGAAAATCCAACTTTTTTTTGCTGAAATTCACTTTCCTTTATTTAAAAGTTTATTATTATATTTTGGGTTCGAAAGGTTCAGAAGTTAGCCCATCACTGCCTTCGGATGTAATAAAAAAGGAAAGGAATAATTTGAAGCCTTATTGAAATTTCTGGACTACTTGACTTGTATTTATGTTTGTCTCAAAGCCCTCGTTTATTCTTCTTCTCTCGATCCCCATTCGAGTCCAGACGGTCAACGACTCTTTTCGGAATTATGCAATTGGCCGAATTTGTCAAATTAGTGGCGGGCGGCCTCCTCAAACAAAAGGGACTTGAAAGGGTCTGCGTTTCAGGAAAGGTTAATAAAAAAATTTCTTACCAAGTACAATTTCGTCTCTCACTCGGAAGCTTACTCATACAGAGTTACATTGCACAATTTCTTTTAAACAAAAAACTATCACAAACACAATCAGGTTTACTATTTGAATAACTTCGAGACTTCTAATTTCCATCAGCAGAATTCCCATATCTGGACCGACGTAGAAATTTAAATCAGTTAAAAATCGAAAAGGATTCTCCGGACAATGGGAGCAATAATAGAGACTCTAATGAGGGAAGGTTCGGTTTCCGCGAGATGGACGCTGCTGGGACCGATTTGAATACAATAAGGCGGCTTTAATAGGAACCATCGCTTAAGTCTGCGGGTGTCCGAAAGTGCGAGGTGCAAACAAAAGAGAAGAGAGAGTGCAAGAGCTCTCTGAGAATCAGAGAAAAAGAGATACCCAGAGACCGGAGGAGTTTTTGAATGCGGATTGATGTGGTCACACACGATGCAACCGCACGTATCTTGCATACGAAATAAGTTTACGTAGTCTACAGGGGTCAATGAATGAAAGATCGAATCGCAGAAATGGCATTTTGCATACCCACGTTCGCTCGAATTCTCCTACCAGATGCCCCCTTATACAATTCTTTATAATTGAATCAATAAAGTGAAAGAACAGAATTCCTCAATCATTTTTTGACGCTAATCTAGGATTTAAATTTAAATCGATGACAACTAGAGCCCTCTGGTGAGAGACCACGTGACTGCAGTCATGGCCGCTCTCGCTCAGAACAGCTGAGAGCTGATATATTTTATTTTTGACTTCTTGGGAACAATTTTCATTATTTAGCAATTTTTTTCTAAATTTCTTGAAATCTACGGCAAGTATTTCATACCATGGATTTTTCGGAATTTTAATACTCGTATCTGGGAATTCGATGACGTTCTACAGTAGGCGCGAGTTGAATATCTCCGAGAGAAGAATACTAATCGAAGGGCGCCTTTAATGTCTCTTCTACGTAATGCGTTTTTACAACTTCCTTTCGGGACTAGACCCCCTCTCAATCTTTAATCAATTTTTCATCTATGACTCAAACCAAGGTCTTGAATTATAGAGGCCTTAACTATTTGTTGCTAACAAAGAACTCCCCTTATTTGTTAATGAAATGGATCATTTGACATAAATAATGGGTAATACTTGCACCGGAAGGGTAATTTTTCTGCGGAGCCGACAATTTTGGTAATTTGAGCTGAACGGTTGGCGCATGTATTTATGTTTAATATCATATGAACTTTTTGGTGGAAGAAGAGAGGCATGAAGACTCACGACGAGATTTCAGAGCGAGATCCCTGAAGTGCAGAAAGTCCTAAAATTATGCGGCTTATCGGCCAATCGGAGCATGGATATATACGGTTCCCAGTAGCGCTATATTTACCGGTTACCCCGGCCCACGATTGAGATCATATCGGCGTGGACAGGGTGCCTCTGTTCCACCAAGATATCCCAGGGAATCATCCTCTGGGTGTGCTTCGTCTTCGTCTCACTAAAAACGATCTCAAGCCCAAAATGCTTCGACCCCGAAGCCCCGGAGCTTATATCACTCGGATATCGATCTACAATCTGCAAAAAAATTTGGGGGATATTCCCAACAATTTGGTGGGTAAAATTCCCTATTTTGAGTAGGGGAATTTATTTTCCGATAAAATTGGAAATTATTACAATTTCTTTTTCCGAAACTGTTCGGGAAAATTCCCAAAATACCTTTAAAATTTACCGAACTTTGTAGAGAATTTCCCGTATGGTACAAATATTTTTCTAAAGATTTTTTTCAGTTTAGATTTGCATTCTTAGGAATCTGGTACGTAATAGCGTCGAGAAGACATAAATTTTTTCAAATTTTTTTAAAAATAATTTTATAGTGAATCTCGAATAGACAACTCGTCTCGTTGACATTAAGCCGACATATCACAGTCTGAGCCGGACGTTTGTCCGAACTCTTCCACCAAGTAATTCTCTCTTATATGCAGCAGATTCCTCCGGAATTATTAGTTACGGTCAGTCATACAACAGGAAAAAAAGCTCTATCAATTTTTGAATATGAAAAAATTAGCCTTTTAGGATTTAAACCTTTCGGAAAGTATCTCCCAATCCCAGATTTATTACCTTAACAATATTAAAATCCGTTATCAAAAATATTGTGGGGAGTCGAAAAAGGAATTGGCTTTTATAATTCGCTAATCTTATTTCTCACGGTCGTCAAAATTAACTTCTTGTCAAGATATCGCATAAAATGATCCTCATCCGTCAGTTAGCTCCTTCTAGTCTTACACGACGTCAATTTTCATTTTGGTTTCTGCATGATTGCTCTGACATTTCAACCAGAAACCTTGATCCCACCCACAAAAAAAGTTTACATATCTTAATAGAAATAACTCGCTTAAAAAAATATTTAGAAATTCTATTTTCTAATTATAAGCAGAATTCACAATCTTGTCCCTATGTCCCTCTTTTCATAAGAATTTCTCTTTTTCCCCTGTTTTTACAAAACTTCCCCTTTTTCCTATTTTTCTCGTTTTTTTAGATCTAACTAAATATAATGTAATTATTTTACTGAAAATGTGTCATTTTCAGTCAAAAATAAATGTTCTTATCTGAGCATTTAACTATTTTATTATTTAATGAAAATTGATTGTTTTAGTTAAAAAAGTAATTATTACATGTTTCATTTAGAGTTCATCATTTTTGGTTGAAGATTCATCTCTTTGAATAAAAATTTAATTATTTTATTGCAAATTTGTTTAATTTTTAGTTAAAAATTAATTTTCTTACCGGAAAATTTAGCTCTTTTTATGAAAATTGATTGTCTTTAGTTATAAATGTAATTAGTACATTTTTCTTTAGTAATTCATCATATTTTGTTGAAAATTCAACTTTTTGTTAGAAAGTTTAACTAATTTGTTAAAAATGTATCGCGTTTATTTAAGATTCGATTACTTTTGTGAAAATTAGTTCTATTACTTGAAGATTCATGCCATTTATGGAAAATTTACCTATTTTATAGAAAATTAATTTTTATTAATTAAATTTTCAGTTGAAAAACTTATTTTGAACAAAAAAAGGAATTTTTAACACAATATTTCGATTTAAAAACAATAAAGTGAACTTTCAACTTTCTTCTTTTAATATTGAAATATTTTGTTTAAACATTCCTTTCTTCTTTAAAAATCAATTTTTAAACTGAAAATTTAAGTATTTAATTTATTGTTGGAACATTAATCGTTTTTAGTTGAAAATTCAACTAATTTGTTAAAAATTTATCTTAACCAATTTTCTGTTTAAAAAATCGTTTTTAATAGTAAATGAAACCTTTTAGTTAAAAATTCGATTATTTGGATAAATAATGATCACTTATAGTTGAAAATTTTACTATTTGTAGAAAAAATAACTTTTTGATTGAAAATTAAACTGTTCTCTAGAAAATTCACTTTTTAGGCTTAAAAATGTAAGAATTTGGTTGCTATTTTTTCCTGCCTAGACTGAAAAGCCTTTCTTAGTTGAAAATTAAATTTTGATTGAAAATTTTTCTCTCTGGTTTGAAAATTTATCTGTGTTCATATAACTTAAAAAAAAAAATTAATACGACAGTTTGATTGATAATTCAACTCTTACATTTTTTGTTGAGAATTCATTTTTTGTCGTATTCAACTGTTTTTAATGTTTAAATTATTTATTCCATTCCTCCATATTTTTTCTAACCAAAAATTTGTAAGTTTCTACTTTCTATCATGGGTTTGTTTCATGCGAAAGGGAAAATGGTGTTTCAACAAAATAGATTAATCTTTAAACAAAAAATTTATCAACAAATTTGTTTATCTTTAAAAAAAAATTATGATTTTTTTTTTAATTAGGACGTGAATTTGACTCTTGGGGGATTGCGACTCCACAGGTCGATCGATCGGTAAATAATCGACCTTCTATCTCTTTTGACTAACAATCGAACACGACATCGTGCGACGACAATGGAATTCTTATGGGAAGATATGTACCGCCCGCGTCAACTCACCGCTTGATTGACAACATCGTTATTTGCCAACAACGTCCCGTCACTTTTTATTATTTCTGTAATTAAATCACCTGACCCAACTTAACCCCTCTAAATTCGTCTCGATCTTTGTAATCATTTTGCCCCCTTAGATTCAATTATTAGCCTCTCAAATTTAAAAGCCTTATTCGATTCGCTCGATCTCTCATATTTCAAACAGTACAATTTTAAACGCTTCAATTTTATTCATACTTGACCCAGTAAATTAGTGACGAAATCGAAGGGGAAAAAAATAGAAAAAGTACAATTCTTCACCAACTATATAAATAAGGATCCTCGAGTGATTTATCGACTGGATGATTTCTTTACTATATATAATTTAGAGTTTAGAATCTGTCCTAAATGCTTTTATTTTCATCAGAGATTTTATTCCAGACCGTAAAACAGTCGCAGACATTATTCTTGGGCTTTACGACCTGACATCGCGGGCCTTTCAGGAAGACATCTGCATTCTTGAAAATTAAAGGATTTAAAGTCTCCAGTCGCACGAGGAGTGATTTACAAGGTGGCATCATTTTCGGAAAAGATCAAAGCTACTGGAGACAAATCTCCAATCTTTGGTAGAGGAAATTTTACTATACTGAACTGTACATTATGATTGAATGTATAATTGAAGCATTGGCTGAAAAAATGTATAAATAAAAAAAAAATAAAATAAAAAGCAGTACCATAAACTGGTACTAAGGGTTTTCTAGGTAAACATTTGACTATTCTTGAATGCTACATATTTGCGATTACAAATTATTTAATTTACAAGAATCACATTTTGAAGGTATGTAATTTGGAAAATTTTTTGGAATAGTCAAGAGTTTTCACTTATGAATCTTCTAAATTGATGAAATTTAAAATTTAAATTTGAAAAAATTATTTTTATAATCAGGTTATCTTTTGATATTGCACTGGGAACATTTTAATGAAGAAACCAAACTTTTACACCTTAGTCATTCTTGAAAGGAAGATTCTTCACATGAAATACGAAAGTTTTTGAGGTTATGTTGAAAATCCGACGTTTTTAGCTGCGCATGTGCCAAAAAAGCGCGGTACTATTCAAAATGATATAATGTACACTTTCAATATTGCGTTAACATTACCTTTTTTAGAAAATTAGATATATCTGTCATTCAACTTAATTTGATTTTAAAAAGAATAAAAAAGGTTTGTCAATATGTATCTGTATAATTGTTCACAGTATTTATTGGTTTCAAATAGGCTCCAGCTGTTCGGCACATGCGCGATTGAAAATGTGAAATAGCCATCTATCGGATATCAACGAACTAAAAAGGAACCCAATAAAAGAGTTCTATTGGAGTCTCATTTCTGAATGATACCAACTTTTACTGAAGCCGCAACACTACCGAACGCTCAGTTTTTTCTCTACAGAAGATTTAGGCATATTTGTTGGGTATATGAATAAGAGAATTTGGAATTGAAGAGGAGTGGCTGTTGCAGAGTGGCGCGTCTCGTGTCGCGAGTATTTAGCGACGGAACCCCTTGCTTAATTAATGATTACCAGGAAACGTGTCTGGCATGGCCTTTATGCTCACCGTATACCTACCATGGGAGACTACTGTGTACGATCTTGTCCACTGGCCAAGCTGCACCCCTTATAGCTTATAGTCTTATACCTTCTGCCTCAGATCGAGCCCGATAAACTCCACGTAACGACACGTATAGGGATCGACGTAACGTTTCTTCGTCCCATGCAGAGAGTTTCGAGAAGGGAAAAAAGGAACGAACAAAAAACCTCAGGGAGAAAACGAGAAAGAGGCACATGGAAAGCACTTACGCTTCGACGAAATCCAGTCAATTAATATAGTTAACTAGAAAGTACATGTCCGTTGATCAATTTTATTTTGGAATTGGATCAAAATCATATTAAGGTGTCCCAATGACATGGAAAAAACTGGGGTTTTTATTAGAACCAATTTTTTGTTCCAAAAGAGCTTCTGCCTTGACATACTTCAAAGATTTTCAAAGTTAATAATGCACATTTTATTGTATAATTCGAATTAAATAATATTGTACTGTGAAAAATTCAATGAATAAACTAAAATAATAGACATTAGTCATTAGTTTTTAAGGTTATGTTGAAAATCCTATGTTTTAGAATGCCCATGCACCAAAAAGCGCGGGATTATTTAAAATGATATATTACACACTTGCAGTATTAGGTTAATATTAAATTTCTTAAGAAGCTGGTATTTTTATCACTCAATTTCTTTTTTTTTTAAGAAAAAAGTTTGTTAATCTTTATCTGTATGACTACTCATAGTATTTATTGATTTCAAATAGGCCCGCGCTTTTCGGGACATGCGCAGTTAAAAACTTCGGCACCTGCCGATGGCCATCTGTCGGATATCAACGAACTAAAAAAGAAGACTTAATCAGAGTTCCTTTAGAGTCTAGGTTCTAAATGATGCCAGCTTTTAATTGAGCCGCATTTTTGTCTTGAGGGTTCAACAATTTAGGTGAACTCTTTTTCTTTCGTGGTTGAAAAATCGTTATTTGTTGAAAATTAAACTTTACGACGTTAAAATTAACTTTTTTATTTAATTAAATTTATTTGTTGAAATATCAACTATTGCAGATTTTTGTTATGAATTAACTATTTTAGATTGAAAAATCAATTTTTTGTTAAAAATGTATTATTTATCATTTATGTCTTTGTTTAAAATAAATAAATTCCATCATTTTAGTTAATGTTAATTAATTTAAATGAATTAGTCAATTGCTAAGTTTATCTAAAATATTATTTCATTTCGTTCATAAAAGATCCTAAATTAAAAATATTGCAAGATTAAAATATTGGTATTTGAAGTTTAAACTTTAGGAAAAATAAAAATAACTAAGATGGTAATTTATAAATGAGTATGTATTTAGGAGTGAAAGAGCTTTTTTTAACAAATAGGATCAATTTTTAGCGAAGTAGTTGAATTCCTAACAAAATAGTTCAATTTTTAAAAATCATGAAATTTCAAAACAAAATAGATAACTTCTCAATAAAAAATATAACTTATTTTTACCAAGAAGATGTTAATTTGAAATTAAAAAAAAGTTGTATTTAACCAAAAAGACGAATTTTCAACAAAAT
>JAWWLR010000155.1:12174700-12199500 GCA_035041075.1 Acraspis erinacei | reverse complement strand
CCCTTCTTTTCCTCTTCACGCCCTCCTCCAGAAACTGCGCTTGAAACGAGCTGACATAACTCTCGAGGCGTTATCTCGACGATATTTCTGTCTACTCGGCAATTTTATCTACCGCGTCGGATCGCTCTTCTAGCGAAAAGCTCTTTGGGTCAAAATGGCTGACGGTGGTCAGCTGAGCAGCAGCTCAGCACTTGGGGTAACTCGCATTCTCTCTGTTCCGAACATTTTGGAACAACGGCTGGTTTTTCTTTCATCCATTGTGGGATAGAAGGTAGATCAAGTTTTTGAAGCACCCATCAGCTACAATTCTTCGACATGGAAGGCTCTTCTGCAAATTTTCTAAATTACATTGCTAAATCCGGACTGCAGCTGTTTTCTCCAGCTTCCGATTAGGTGTTATCTTATGGAGAATCTTGGGGGAAAAAGTTGGCACTGAATCCTGTTGACGCTGAAAACAGGTCGCTTCTAATATGGCACCGCTTTTCTGCAGCTGGCAATTTTTTTTGTCACTTTTATTCCGTGTATCAGGACTCGTCGATAAATTCGTGAATAATTCAGAGTTTGATGTATAGACTGTTGGAACGTGTCGGCCGTTTTGTCTGACTCAATCCACATCGTCGATCACTGGAGCCGATGACATTCGCGCATCCGGGATAACAGCATTTCGTAATATCGAGTATCACACCGATTCGTAGATAATGGATGACGAGACTATAGGAAAATTGAATGAATATTCATGAAAAATGTAGATATCTTCAACAGAACCCAGAGTTTAAGAATTAATTGATTTTTAGTACTTCAGTGACGAAACTGCGCTGCATTTTCCGGTTCAGCAAAGCTTTATCCGTTGCTAAATGTCTGGGCGCAAGAAATTATATACGTCGTCTTAATAATTTGTTATAATTCTCAAGGAAATTATAACTTCGGCCTCTGATAAGTGCAGGACGTGTAATTTTAATCATACCAAGTTTTATTCCCCTCATATAAGCAGAATAATAATAGTAATTAAAATTATTACGTATGCACATCAGATGAAGACACGCAAGTCCTAATGGCTGAATTTTAATCTATCCTTAAAAGGAATCTAAGGGAAATGTATATTAAGTAATGATTATGATCTTGATCCAACTTGAAGCTACAAGACCATCAAATTTAATTCCTCGCTTGAAATCTTCAGCAGGGGAAAGTTGTCCACTATTTTATGGAAATAATTTCTAATGAAATTAAAAAAAAAAAACTTCTAATTTGCGGAAAGCGCTCTAGAGCAGCAACCACAGTTACGCATATATGTGCTTGTCCGTAAAGAGGTTTGAGTGCCCATAAAGAACCTGATTATCTAGCGTCATCTAGATCGTACGGATTAATTGTATCCAACACGATCGAGGAACGTACCACAGCTTGTCTAATAATCATAAGTCGAGGTGTGTAAGCTTACATATTCGAGGACGAGTGTCGATAAAAAAGCTGAACGACCATCAGTGTCGATTATATTATTCTTGCTTGACGACAATTTAATATGCTAATGACCTGCGAGTTCAGTTCATTACTTTTTCCTATTCCCTATTTACTATCTAGTCCAATCAGTCGCGTTACAGTTTCCTCAAAGAAAATACAACCACGGTCAAGGCAAAGTTTACTCAGATCTAGGAAATAAACACCATGTAATATCTCGTATGTATATCTTTTGTGAAGTGCAGAGTGATATATTTTCTCGTCTTGCAACTTATGAAGTAATCAACCCACAGGGAAAAAAGATAATTAAACCTTTTTTACGCTAGATTAAGATTTATTAATCATCCTTCTGGAAGATAATTCCCAGAGTCGTGGTGAATGTGTTTTTTTTTCTTCTACGTGTTCGCATTGAGCGTTCAACGCTCTTCGCAACCATTTTCCGCTATGTCGCGGGTAAATAATATAACGAAAGAATATTCTGGAGAATCGCACGCGAGCAATACCTGCACGTGCTTTTATTTTAACGAGTTGAGGTTGCATTCCGCGCAACCACGATGCGTCGCGCAATAGTAGCATAAGTGCACAATTTATCTCACGTTCAAACTTGCAGTTGGAAATATATTCTCGTGATATAAGCTAAAAGTTATAGCTTCGTTATTGCTTTTTATAATTAACATTACTCACGCTCGGCTCCTCTCAATTTCAGAATCAAATATTATACCGTCTAGAGTCTAGACACCTTCATTCTTCCAGTTTTCGAAAAAAACGAGATATCACACATGGATAGTATTAAAAGTGCCTAGTGATTGAAGTGAATTGTAAAAAAATTGTCAAGTTACTTCCCTCACTTTTTGCACTCAGAGTAATTACTTTTCTGTGTGCAATGGCTTTTAGATGCTATTGCAAACTCTGCTTTGTATACTAGGTGTCAAAAGCGAATCCATTCTACCACTGATTCGAAAAGGGTTCAAAAGGATTCTCCTCCTCGAATTCAAAAGCGAGATTTTATCTTTCTTTTCACACCCAAAGTTGACTCTCTATCTCTATGATATCGAGTTCTCTCAATTTCTAAAGATTCTCTTGATTTTCACAAAACAGCTTATCAGATTATTCCTTGAATTTGATTAAAAATGTTCATGTGTAAAACGTTTAGGAATTTTAGACTAGAATAATCTCGAGTCTAAATATTAGAATTAGTTTTCTGAAAGAAGTAAAGTGCATAAATGGAGTGAACTGCCTTGAACCTGCAGGGAGCGTGCGCAACTTATAATAAAATCTTGGGAGCTGCTTCAACTGATCAGAGGGCCCACATAAAATTCCACGAGAAAATAACGCCTCATTTTGGCGAGTGCCCCCAGCAGCTTTTTTCGTAATAACATGCAATTTCAACGAGCGGTACCCTCTCCTGCCTCCCCCACAATCAAGAGCCTGAATCTCCCTACTTTCGAGGAGGCTTGGCATACTTAGGGAAGAATACTTCAAGAAATATGAGACTCGCGAATAGCCAGGTATGCCTTATTTACCAACCACAGGATACGTGCAGTTATTTTTAACCGCCAAGACAAACTTCATCATTCTTCCTAAAAAAATTATACATTTTAAGGAAACGATCAATGGTCCTAATTTCTGAAGACATGAAGCCAACAATTTAACAATTCCAAGATCGGCAAAAGACACCCAAAAACCTCTATCCGCATCAACGCCAAAATCGCATTAATTCCTGAATAATAAATCCAAGACTTGGAGAAACGGAATAAAAGAGGGAAGCTGTATCGCGAGCTGGATCAGGCTAGAGAAAAGGAGAGCCCGGGGAAAGAGAGAGAGAGAGAGACCCTTGGAGAGAGTCTTGGCTCCGCCTTCAGTTGGCGAATGCATTTGCGCAAGATGGCGTCGTTCTCTCTTGCAAGTACGTACTACATACGTAAATACTGGTGCGTAGTGTAGGCAGGAAGGTGGTCAAATATGTGCAGTCCAGTTCCAAGACGAGAGGGATAGAAGGGAGGAAAAAGGGTGAAGAAGAAATGAAGACGAACGAGAGAGAGAGAGCGAGTGAGAGAGAGAAGGAATAAAGAAGTGATAACGAAGGGGTAAAGAGGGAGAGAGTGAAGGAGAGAGGAAGAGAGAAGTGGAACTTAAGTGGACGGATGGCAGAGCAGCTCAGCAGCATAAAACAGCAGCTCTGCGGCCCAGAGCCTCCCTATGTGGCCTGCAATTATATATGCACCTCTCTCAGACCCCGTGGAGCATCGCGGTTGGTTGCTCTTCCTTCCTGTCTGCTGCAACCACTGCTGCCAACTGACAGACACACACTCGCGTCCACCTTTCTCTATCACACACATCTCTCTCTCTCTCTCTCTTTTCCTCTGAGCAGCACTCTTTCATCATCGTCAGAGAGGTGCTCTCCTCGTTCGCAAGTACAGGTAGCCAGCTCAAGCCTCTTCTTTTTTGGGCCACGTGGGAAGCAAGATTGGGTTCCTTTACCCAGCCTTACAAAGTCCCTTTGCAACTGCTTATCGCGAACATCTTAAACACTGTCCTCCAGTATCAGATTTGTTCCACGAAGTCATCCCGACTAAGTTTCGTTTACATCAGATCCATCCATTTACATCAAACATAGAGTGGATAGCTTTTAAGGGTCAGAAGAGTTCCGAGATTCAGTTCCAGTTCCAGGAACCGTGTACAGGCTTCAGATAAAAAAAATAGACTCAAAACAGGACAAATGGGGATATTTCTTTAAATATAGGGGAATTGATTATTTTAAATGAAATTAATGTATGCATGTAAAAAGAATTACTGTTGAAACAAGAAAATATCTACCGTCTTCGAACCGGTATTTTCTCGATTCAATGATTTTTTTATGTGGGTACTATATTACATTTATCGTAACACCAAGAAAATAGAATTTTCAACAAAGAAGTTGAATCATTAACCAAATAATTTAATTTACAACATACTAAGAGAAATTGTCAAACAAGAAAGAATAAGCTTCAAACAAATACCGTTAAATTTTTAACCATATTTTTAAATATTAAAGCCGAAGAGAAGATTAATTAGAAGACAACTGAGTTATCAACTGAGAAAGATGAATTGTCAAAAACAAAGATGAATTGTGAAGAAAGAACTTTTCTACCAACAAATATGAATCTTCTATCCAAAAGAACGGATTTTCGACACCAAAAGACAAATTTTTAACAAAAAATTTACATTTTGAAGAAAATGTTGAATTTTAAACCAAGCAATTGCATTTTCAATAAAATAGTAAGATTTTGAATCAATTAGTTGAAATTTTAAACAAATAGTTGAATCTTTAAGCTAAAAAAGGAAAAGATTTTTTTAAAGACAGTGGCATTTGTATTCAACAAAGATGGATTTTAAATCAATCACTTTTCTACCAAAAAATATGGATTTTTAATATAAACAAAAAAATTTTTGGTCTAAAATGACAGTTTTTGAACAAAAAGTTATATTTTTAACAAAATAGTTTACCTTTCAACAAAAGGATGAAATTTTTAACTGGAATAGTTGAATTTTTAGAGGAAAATATAATAGTTGACAGTTCGACGAAAAAAATTATTAATTTTTAAATCAAAAGCAGTTAAATTTAATCAAAAAAGATTTATTAGCTACAAAAAAATTGAATCCTAAACTCGAAATATGAATTTTCAACTTAATATTTTAATTTTGAATTAAAGAGATAATTCTTCAACTAATAAGTTTAATTTTCACAAAACAGTAAAATTTTTAAACAGTCAGTTAAGTTTTTAACCAAATTGTTGAACTTTTAAACAAATAGTTAAATCTTCAAGCTAAAAAAGAAGAATTTTTTAGAAGACAATTAAATTTTCAAAAAAATAGTTAAATTTTTTAAGCAAAAAAAAATATTTTTTTAGAAGAAATTTGAGTTTTCGACTAAAACGATGTCTTTTAAAATAAAAGATTTGAATTTTTAACAAAATAATTAACTTTTCAACAACTTAGTTAAATTTGGAACAGTCTAAAAATTAATTATCAAACAAACAGTTGCATTTTAAGCTAAAAATATGAATTTTGAACTTAATTATCCAATTTTGAGTTAAACCGATAATGCTTTAACTAATGCAATTAATTTATAACGAATGACTTCAAATTTTAAGCAATCAGTTTAATTTTCAATCAAAAAGGTCGAATATAAGAATTTTGAATACTGAATATGAAATTTTAAACAAGTAATTAAATTCTGAAACAAAAGAGGTGAGAAATTTAATTTTTTCATTAAAAAAAAAAAGAAATCGATTTTCAAGCAAAAATGAAATGGTAAAATTTTCAGTTAAAAAAAAATGAAATTCGAACTTAGTCAAATTTTCAACAAATAAAATATTTTTTAGCTTATTAGTTCAATTTTTAACCCAATAGTTGAAGTTTCGATCAAAATAGTTGGATTTCCAACAAATTAGTTAAATTTTCAACCAAAAGATATTAATTTTTCCATTAAAAAGAATGAACTTGCAGCTAAAAATAATTGGATTCCATGAATTATTAATTAAAACAATTCTTTGAAGAAGCAACGGGAATTGGGGAAAGAGTGTGAAGTCTGCACGGAAAATTAGTTGCTTACTGGAAAGAATTATTCATTCTCCCAATTTGAAGTTCAGCTGATTAGATAACAAGCCAAGAAACGCCTTCCTTTATCGACTTGGAACCAAAACCTGAATTCAATTAGCTCCTTATCTTAGGCTTCGCTTTCTGGCTTAGCGCATATTCATATCAAGTTTATACTAGAGTCGATAAAGACTCGATAAATCTAGATATTTCACACTAACGATACACATAATGCTTTAATGATTGCATTTTGTTATAGAAGAAAGTGAAATTGATCATAAGAGCCTCCTTAACTTGCAAACTTCATCTCAGGTAATTAGCTCCTAATGACTGTAAAATCTATAGAACTTATTATTAATTAGGTTCAACAAGAACAGCTTATGGAGAACTCAATATCCTTAAGCTTCACAAACCTCGGAGTTCGTGGACTGGGGAAAACTGATTCATAAATAATTCTATAAATGAGATGATTTCAAAGTGGAATCTTCTGGAGAAAGCGGGTCTTTCAAAGCGGAAGGCTTAGGGCATAAGAAACAAAATTCGCTTCTGCGGTCTTTGAGATTTGATTCCGATTAGGAGCAGCAGTTTTTCGGGGCCACGAGCTAACAGAGGCTCGGGTATGATCCACGCACGTCGGCACGAATCAGGGATATCGCGTTCCAGGCCTCAAGATCCGAGCGGCTGGATCAAGTTTCATGAATCCATGCTTTTTGGCTTATTTCTGATGCTCCAATGGCACCCTCTTCGGCACTCTTGACCGCGCAATATCTCGCTATTTTTATTTTCGGCCACTATTTGTTTGCCCAACTCCTTCCGATACTTTTTATACTAATTATGAAGAGGCTTTGATCAAGACCCAACAAAGGCTTGAGTTGTGTCAAAACATTGGGAACTTTCCTACTTCAAAACTGCTACAATCTTTGGATGGAACAAGTGGAAGACTATGTTGGCTAATGGTATCAAAGTTTTAAAAAGTCTCACGACAGGAACAAAGTTTTAGGGACATTAAAATTAAATGGAAGATGGTGGTTTGACAATAACAAAATCTATCATCAATTGTCTCGATAGGAAAACAAGATAGAATCATGCTACATTTTATGAGGTGTCTTCATTTCCGAAATTCTCTAACTTTTCCTTGGCTAATTTTCTCATCAGTTAAAGTGTTTCTTAGAAATATTTTCTGCCCTTTGCCATTTTTTTTCATATCCCTGACTTTTACCTGATTCCTAGTTTCTCCAGACCAGCGGCTACCCTATCCTTTCTCTGATCCTCTGACCCTGTCGTATCAGTAGAAATAAAAAGTATGATTTGTTCACCGCAAGTGAATCATTTCATCCAATTTGTCTTGTGAGTGGCCATAGAGGATAAGTTCTTTTCTCGCAAATCACTGTTCGCATGTTGGTCCTGGCATTGTTTCTTTGTCCATAAAAATACATGTCAAAGGTCGTGCCGAAACGGAAAGTCACTCGGCGGGTTATTGAGAAGAAGTCCTTCGAAGTGAGCAGAGTTTATAAAGAGAACAAGGGAACAAAATCTCGGCACGCGAGTGCCCAAGTACCTGCGCCGGTTTGCGTGTCGTGCATTACGTATGACCGAGTGGTTACTCGTATCTCAAGGACGTATATACTCTAAATATGTATTCCGAGCACGCGTGCATGGTTGACCACCACAGCGATACAGAACGAATTTCGTTGTTCCGCCATTACGGAGGAACTCGGCCGGTCGATAACATTCGTGCTACGATTTGCATTTGTATATAGTGGATCGCTACATAAAATCTAAAAAGAATCACCTCGTGACCTTCAAAACAACCCGGTTTTCTCCTAATTCGAATCTTCCAAAAACATTTTATTATAGTACCAATTTGAATTTTGCGCCAACATTCTTTTAGTTCATGACGCTACCGCAGCGCTATTTCGAAAAGTCCAATTCCTTCATTTTGAGTAAAATATGTCCCTAAACTCAATTTCCCTTTAAGTATGCAGCGGTAAAAACTAGTACTTTTTGTATTTTATTTTGAATTCAATACCAACTCTAAAATGTAATTAGCTCTATTCAAAGATCGTCTTTCAACGTAGCGACGGCGCGGCTGGTTAAAATTAATCGCGGACTGTTGACGGAGCGCCAAGGGGTAGGTTAGTCGCGAAAAGCCGGATCTTGATGGCAAACAGAGCTGGAAATGAGGAAAGAAAAAAGGACGATAATGTGAAAAGATAAAAAAAAAAGAGAGTGACTTACTGTGCGCATAGTGGGCGGCTGCTGCGGGGTGATGGGTCGTTGGTCCGGCGTGGCCATAGTAACCCCTGTAATCGGGGTTGCCGACGACCTCGGTGACCCCGGCTGGCCCCCCAGCCCCCGACGGGGGCTCGAGGCTTCTCGGCGGCGCGTACCACCTCGCCGCGCTCGATTCGCTGCTCATGTCCATGATTATGTCGAGAATTTTTGAGGCCTTCTAATTTACCACTTTTCGAAGAAGCGCGAATTGTTCGCGGCTAACAATAAAAATTCGAAGGTAGAGAAAGAAAGAGAGAAAAAGCAAAAGAGAAAGAAAGAAGGGGAAAGATAGAGACGAAATTACGATCACTCAAAGTGGCGCCCCACTTTGTGCCTCGTCTCCACTTCTCGATACAGTGACATAAGGTCTCTCTTGATAATCCTGGATTCTCCGGGAATTTCCCGGATTTCCGCTTTTCGCTCTGAAACAAAAAAAGGAATGTTGATTTAGCATTTGTCTGTTAAGTGAGAAATTCTGTTGGGGGATTATGAGACGGTTTGTGGCAGACCGCAAACCACAAGAAGGGTAAACCGAGTAGCTAATTGATATGATGATTTTCGGTGAGAACTTTGTTTCTTAACTTGACCAGGTTTTTGGAAGATGTTGCTGAACGAGTTGTGAACATTTTAAGAAACTGGAAGAACTGGAATTTTATTTTTATACTTGAGCAACACAAATCGGCTTACGTGAAATTAAGACCTCCTGTGCAAGAAGATCAGATGCCATCGGTATCGATAGAAAGACTTAAGGCTAAATGGCCGGATCGAATTTCCAAGGAGCGAGTCTTTATACCCGGAAGATATTACACCAGAGTGTACCAATTACAGAGGGTATTACTTTTGACACGGTGTTAAGTCACGGGGTTCATTACACTACTTTGTTTCTGTAAACACTTTGCCATTATATCCATTCTTTATTCTTAAAGAATTTTTATTTTATTTCCAGTTATTGATAACAATCACTAGTTGGTAAACAATGAATCCAAAATCAAAAACTTACAAGCAAAGATACTACGATAAAGATCCAATCAAGAGACGATCTTTCAGGATTGCGACTTGATCTTCACTTTAGTAGAAGAACACTGACAGTGAGCGATTTTGTGCAAGTGAGGCCGAAATTATTATGAACAAAACTCGTGATCAAACAAGGTCATCGATAACAAGCGTTATCAAACTCAATTCCAGCAAAGAAAAAAAAAAAGAGTTGAAACATTTTCTATACTAATCGTTTAACAACATCCAACAAATTTTCAAGTAGCTCATCGTCCCGAAATTCGGGATGAGTAGTAAAATATTTTTCATAAGTTTCGCTAGTATTCTCCAAATTTCGGGAATGTTTCATCCCTTTCCCTAGCTCAGATAATTTTTCGCGACTGGTTGTGGCCAGCAAATTTATAATTTAATCAAACATACTTTATCTTGTGTTACTGAATATTTTAAAACTCAAAAAATTCTCTCCTGCAATCCTGAATTTGGCCAGCAAATAGAACACTTGAAGCAATAAGCGATAAGATAGTATAACCAAAAATCAATAATACCGATAAGATTAAGACGAAGAATTCGGCAGACGGTGATATAAATTTAATTAAAGAAGTGATGTCTCCGATTATTGCATGAAAATAAATCAAAAGTTGAAGAAGAATTCACAGGTGATTTTTTTAAATATTATAAATATTATACCAGGGATAAGAAAACATCTATAAGGTAGTCTCCTTAGATGGTGTTAGAAATTACCTTAATGGATAGTGAACATTATTCGACTTATCAGAGTGACACTGGTAGCAAATTACCGAGTCGTAATCGCGATACGGTTTAACGTCGACTAATTTATTCTGATAGTGAACTAATTTCTATTAGACGGATGTCCAGCCGAGTGCGACAGGATGTTTATGGCAAACAGAAGACCTTTCAGACACCTCACTTTATTTTAAATCTTATCAGAGAGATATCGAAATTGTCCACTGGGGAAATAGACTCGAACCTAGAGCATAGATCTGACTATCTAGAGAAATTAATTCCGATCTTCAAAGCAATGAATTCATCGATCAAATTATATCATCAGCCCAAAATTCCCTTTCTATTAGCCAATAAAATTTTCAAATCACTGGCTCTTCGAAATTCTCGACTTAGGAAAGTCTCACAGGAAGCAAAAACAGAATTAATAATGATTAAAATGTTTCTTTATTGCCTAAACCTCTTTCTGGGTGCAAAAGTCTAATTTTTTTAATTGAGTGGGTTACACTTATCTAAAACGTGTGGAAGTTCGAGTAATCGTGACAAGGAACCTTCGATAAGAAACGAGTGACATACAAATCTTGAAAATATATTTGAGGCAAAGAGCAACCTTTAATCAAAGTCCGATTATTATCGCAGTGCCCTTGTTTTTCTCACGTAACTTGTATACAGGATTGATAATAAATGTGGTGAAATTTAATACACAAAAGTGGGTCATATTGTTATGTAATTAATCAATATTAAATAAAATAGCAAACAATCAGATTAATTTGGCTGATGCCGAATCCAGATTTTTTCACTGATTTGACGTAAGCGATCTTTTCTTCCTTAAATGCATGTCAAATTTCAAGGCAATACTTTGATAAATCATTAATATCTGTCGAAAGAAAAAATTTCGAGATATGAACAGGTTATATTCCTCAATAATTTACCGAGTCTCACGTACATGGAAATTTAAAGCTATAAAATTCAATGACCTTCGGGATATTAGACAAGACCTGATTTGTTGTGAATGAAACAATATAAATTTAAATAAGGTACTGCTTAATGGAAATATTACAGGGCCTTTTCCTAACATCTAGAATTTTAGAGGCGCCAATAATCTCTGGGAATATCTTATCGAATTTCGGTAATCTAATGTTTGCCTTCAAATCTGACAGTTATGAAGCCTGATAAAAGCACTGCTCAACGAAAAAAATAATGTCCGGCTATGAAGAGGAAATTTTATGTCAAGGTGGCTACTGAAACTTGCTGATAAGTTATTTAGTCCAGATGCTGTCAGAATTCGGATTTTTATTTACAATTTTAATATTTTTCTTTCAATTTTTATTTCTTATTTTAAAGGACTTGCATGAAAATTTATTGATCCGTTCCTGAAGAATAATATAGTCAACTTTCCAACCCCCGCCACGAGAAAGCCGTGCCACTCTCTCGCGCATTAGTTATTGCACCTAGCACTGCATAATCTTACTTATGAATTCAACGGCACCTTAAACACCATAAATTTGCTAAACATCTTTCTTTCATTATTCACCTCGAGAATTTCAGAATTTAGTATCTTTAAATGAAAAAAGGCATCTATATTGAAGAAAAGCTAAAGAATATTTATTCATAATTAATAATTAAAGGAAATACATTAAGAAATATTGTTTAAATATTTTAAAAATCGTAAACTTTTTTTTCGGATCCGACGGCAAGGTTCGAGGTATCTATTTAAATAAAAGTTTAGAATTATTTCAAAATATTTGTGACTATGCCGGCGGAAATTGTCAACACGTCTTTCTTCTTGTCATAGTATGAAAGTTAATAGAATGTTGTGTCTAATAAACTTAAGCTAAAGGCCAAATATCAATTTTATAACAAGATATTGCGTAAAACATAAAAATGTCAATATTTTATAAAAATTAAAATAACCCAAGAAATAATGATTATTACATTCTTATCATTTAGATGGAATGTCTTACACTTTTTATTTTCAGAATTATCCGAATTATTCCAAAAAAATCAAATTTCAAGTTTAAAAAAAAATGTTTTTACAAAACTGACATATGGTCTTCGACTTAGGCCCTAATATTGCAGACATCGAAGCACTTTACCAGAAAAAAAGAAGTGCATTTTATTTCCGCCGTGGGCGTACATTTTTTTCAGCTCCACCTTTTCACAATATTTTAAAAACACCTCAAAGGAAAAAAATCCCAAGAACATAATTCCAAGACCTTGACTGCAAAAAGGCTTTAAATATTGTTCCCTTGTAACAGCAAAATTACGCATACAAAGGTGCAAAAAATGAAAAAATATCGAGATGCATAAACATAAAGATTAAAATTGAATAAACATGAACCTAAAACCGAGAGACTCGACAGGACAATTATACTGAAAGGTAAATTTTACAACTTCCGTTTAAAACTTCACGGGCAATCTATTTCTGCCATTGATTGTGTTGAAGTGCGAGAAAATCACAACGTTTTGCGAGCAAAAATAAAAAAGAAAAATTCTCACGGTTGTGAGGGATCTCTTCAAAATTTCACATCAACGCTTTTAATCTTTCGAAGTCTCTTTCAAAAGTCTAGGTTCCCGGGCATTTTTGATCAAGGCGATATCTCGACCAGAACAAAAGACTCTCGCACAAGTGCATTTTAAATCGGGAATTTATTTCGTTTTTTGAACTCTACAAGTATACTTGAGCGTCGTCGAGTTATTTTAAATGCGTCGCTGCGCTAATAAGCGGAGGCAATTCGCGGCTAATAAATGAAAACACAAACTGCTACGAGATTATACTTGCAAATCACCAATTATAGCTTCGTATAGACCGGCAATATGCTCCGCGTTCCCTATCGCTGAATGCAACAACCCTAGCTCGGTTTATTGTTTTTCCCGGTGTCTCACAGATAGACGTGTTCCGCTTTTTATTTTTATTTTGCGCGTCGACAGAAATATCCGGAGATTCAATTTTGATAAGAAAAAAGAAGTTCTGGCAAAATTTGCATTTAGTCACCGGAAATGAGGCAGAGAATAGCACAAACATGAACTTGATGATGCCGGAACGGAATCAATAACTATTGCCTTAGAGAAGCGAAAAAACCTTTTATTGATAAACGAATAATATTTTCGATCACATCAATCAAAGATGAATGTAGCAAAACCTTATTTGAGGGTGTCAAAAGTCGTAAATATTATTCACTTACATGAGAGAAAGCTAACTCTCTTACAGATTTTTTTGTTTGTCATGAAATCAATAAAATATCCTTGAGAACGAATGTGCGAAATTGAGATTCTGAAGATGTCCGAACTTGATGTTTGATAAAAACCTTTTCCTTGCGTGAGGTATGTGAATAGCAACCAGAAAAAGGATCCGTAAAATTTACAACACGATTGGTACAAACATGGATAAGATAACTTTTTAGTACATTTTACAAAAAGTTCTGTTAAATCATAAAATCAGCATAACTGAACTTCTTCTGAACGTTACTAAAGTTTTCTTAATTTCTAGGACCAATTTTTTAAAAATAAACTACAAAAAAGTGTCTGTGACGCAAAGTGTAATCTAATAAGAATACCAAATAAATTTTCTATTGAAAACTTTTTGTTTGAGTAAGTGGAAAAATTAAACAATACTTGGATTGTATGGGAGATAATCTACCTGTGCCGACGGAATGAGTTCCTCCTTTTATAAAGCGCCTATCAAAAAGTTTGAATATGATCCTTAAATTGCCCAATTTTCGACCGATATTTCTTATCAACATTCTTACTCAATCACAAATCTCGCAATTAAAGAATTTTATGAACAGTAGCACAATCGAACAAAATTAAGCCCTAAATTAACACTTTGCCGTTAGTGACAGAAGAAAAATACTAAGTGTGAAACAATAGAGTTTTTCCTATTCTATGTAATTTTCTTAAATCAATGTTTTTTCCATAAACATATATATTTACACTGATACATGTTTTTACAATAAAAGGCTCTTTTTAGAGTTCAAAACTATATAGTAAAATGTATATAATTTAGGAATATGCAAATGGAAGAATCTCATGACTAACTTTTAATGTCGCAATTTCTTCCAATCGCGATTCAAAAATGGAAAGCCAAAAATCGAAGATTGCTATTTAGTTCTTTAGTTTATGAGAGGATATATAAAAATGCGAGTTACTAATTGATTTTTAACGATCCTATCCTGATTTGATGTCTTGCAGAAAGGTTTACGACAGCTTTAGAGATAGAAGCTATCTTTCATCTATTATCTGCTATCTATATGATGAGCCTATGTCTATAGGCACACCGAAAATATTTGACCTATGCTCACCGAATTTCTATAACTCTAGACACCATAAAAAACTGACGTGTGTTGAGCTTCAGAAAAAATTCGCCAAGTTTTGGAATCTTTGTTATTTGGGCCTATTCCCAAAACTGATCCTTCCGAAAAGATGGAAAAGTTTAGAGTGTAGTCTAAGATTATAGTTAATCCTTTAAATATAGTTCTTTAAAGGCTGAGCTTTTTTTACTTTTCCAAAATAATCCGAAATGGAAAAATATATTGAAGACAATTAGCAGATTTATTTTGCAGCAATTATAATCTTAGAATGTGGTATTGGTTAAAATTGTTTGAAGAGCGAATTGTGAGAATGTCGACCTTTGCTCGTATCATCAATCCAAATGGAATTTTAGAATCAATCAAATTTTTTTTAAAGTGTAGGCTTCTGCGTGAGAGATATAGAAATTTACGAATTTATCAAAGTTTTGTTTTACTGTCATAATTAATGTTCAAAAATGGCAAGAACTACTAAAACGAGTTTATCTCAACCTCATCCTGTCCTTTGCGTAAGTTTTCCGAGCTTCAGTCTCCATTTAATAAATCTTGTCTTTCCACTTTCACAAAATATCTCCTTTAAAATATTTACTAATTGAGGCTGGAAACCAAAAGTGTATTTCCATTTACAGAAGTTACTTCTTGATTCTTTTAAATTCCGAAACTATTGAAGAAAGTAGAGCAATAAATTATAATAATTAAAGGAAAAGCTATCCTG
The DNA here is from genome assembly GCA_035041075.1 of Acraspis erinacei. Classification (NCBI taxonomy): domain Eukaryota; kingdom Metazoa; phylum Arthropoda; class Insecta; order Hymenoptera; family Cynipidae; genus Acraspis; species Acraspis erinacei. The sequence continues at coordinate 12,184,440 of JAWWLR010000155.1, read as the reverse complement.
GACTGCATTTTTGTTTAGTAGTTAATGCTAGGATCCAACATGATAGGCTTAATTTTAATTAATTTTATAGAAAAGACTCGAGCGGATGACTTCAGGATTTTGGATTTTAAAATTTGGAAGCGGAACTAACATCCAGATTTACGGCTTATAGACTTCTGTCCTAAATTTTAAAATCAAGGATCATAGATATAATCGATTTTTCCCTTGGATGAATTTTTCCGTTTTCTGAAGTTTCCACTCAACACACACCTTCACTAACTTAACCAAATTATCCTCACCGATTTTTGAAAATCGGGAACTTGAAATCCAAATCTGGCACCTTATCACTGATCCTTAAACTTGAATAAACGAAAAAAAAAAAACGAAATCTGTCGAGAACTTCTCTACACGGCACTCGATCCGTGATCACTCTGATAAGTCGACTCGAGATCAACAGTAAACTCCTTACCTTATCTCAACTGTCAATCCAACTATAAAGGCAAAAAGCGACTAGTTTGTAGGTGACGCGCGTGTTATCACTATGTTATCACCAAGACACTGCACTGTACACACACACAGCACATTGTCATTTTCAACTTGTCCCGGCGGGCTTCTCTGATGAACTTGGCTTCAGCAGGTCCAAAGAAAAATCCGTGAAAGAAACTTTCTCTCAGCCGGTTTCCTGCTTAGTTTAGAACGTTTAGAACTGATTCCCAGACGCGTTGAACTGACTCCAAGACGTTCGGAACTGACGAACTAATTCCAAGGGTTCTGAACTAATTCCTGACTGTGAAACTGATATTTCATGGAATTTCAACTTCGAGTAAAAATTCGCCCGCTCGAGTCGCGGAAACTGAGCGAATGCAGAGGGAGTATTTTGTAAAACGCGCGCGCACGACTCGTCGATGCAACTATCGTGGCACCCGGCGCGGAACTAAAGCGCACGAAACAATAAACCTGCGAAGCCCCCACGTTCACCACGAGTCGAGTGTCTCCGTGGGGACTCGGGAGAAGTCGGGGCAGTGAAGAAACGCCTACGAGATGGGGGTCCACCTCCGAGCAGGCGGTAACTCACCCCACCCCCTTCCCACGCGTTTCCCCCTCCAAAGAGAGAGGTTTACCTAACCCAACTTACTATACCTTCTCGCTGCTTCTGTCAACACCGCGAAAAAAGCGAGTTTATGCTCGCGGAACAAAAGCTGGTTGTAACGACGTCTTGTCATTCGTGAAATTTCAGAAAAAAAAAAATTTACGGAGGAAAGTGTCATTTTGCAGTCAATTTGAGCTTAGAGCTTAGGCATAAATTTAAATGGTTATGAATTTGCATGTGTCAGGTGATATCGAATTTCTAGATGCAAACTAGCTACGCTTGGGAGGTTTGGTTTTCCACAGTTTTCCACTCCACTGACATAATGTTACAGAGAATGCGAGCTATTATAATAAAAATCTGGCTGCTGGGGGAAATGAGGGAAAAATGTTGTTTTTTTTTATATGTATGCATTCTAAGAACTTCACGGATAGATATTTGTGATTTTCAAACACTTTACTGTAAAAATTGTGTGTATAGGGGTGTTATTGAATATTTATATTAAGAGATGTACATTTTCCTCCAGAAATGGAATAGTTAAACTTTTAATTAAAAAGGATCATTTTTAATCATAAAAAACAAGACGAACTTTCTAACAAACTTTTGATTTTTTTAAAATAAATTATTGGACTTTCAAGAGAAAATAACGAATTTTATATGCAAAATAGTTGAGTTATTAAATAAAATAATAAAATAAAATTTTTAACAAAGTTGAAAAATTTTCAACTAAAGAAGATGAATTTTCAATCAAAAAGATTAGTTTACCATAAAAAACGAATTTTCAATCAAATTCAAGAAATCTCTTATACCAAAAAGTTAAATTTGTTAGAAAAGAATAAAATTTTTGTTTTGAATTTTTAATAAAGAAGTTTGATTTTAGAAGGTAGTTCTTAAATATTGAACCAAAAAGATGCATTTTTGAATAAAAAGAAATATTTTCTAAGGAAAAAATTAATTCTTAACAAAATTGAAGAATTCTCAACCAAAAAGTTAAATTTACAACTAAAAAAGATGAATTTTTAAACAAACAGATTAATTTGCTACCAAAAAATACGGTGAATTTTTAATACAATTAAAGAATCTTCTACCAAGAAGTTGAATTTTAAAAAAAAGGTGAAAATTTTCTTTTTAATTTTTAAGGAATTAATTGAAATTTAAAACCTAGTTGGTAAATATTTAACCAAAAAGATTAATTTACTACCAAAAAAGACAAATTTTCATTAAAATTAAAAGATTTAGAATTTTTTTTAAATTTGAATAACTTGATTATTGGAAGTTAAATAAGATTTAAAACTTGATTTAAATCTCCTTTAAATTTCTTAACTTTTAAAATTCAAGAATCCTCTACCAAAAAGATGAATTTTTAAGAAAAGAATACATTTTTTTTAAATTTTTAAGAAATTAATCGAAATTTAAAACCTAGTTGTTAAATATTTAACCAAAAATATGATTAAAAAAAAGAATAATTTAATTACTACCAAAAAGACGAATTTTTAATAAAACTCAAGAAAATTAAACAAAATGGAAAAAAGTTGTATTAGCTTGATTATTGGAAGTTAAATAGGATTTTAAATTTGATTTAATTTTATTGAAATTAAAAAGTTTTTTTTATATTCAGGAATTCTCAACCAAAAAGTTGAATTTTTAAGAAAAGAATAATTTTTGTTCATTTTGAACAAATTATTTTTACTTTAAAACTTCGTTGTTAAATATTTAAACCAAAAATATGAATTTTTAAACAAAGAGATTAAAAAAAGATTAATTTGCTACCAAAAAGACGAATTTTCAATAAAATTCAAGGAAATCAAACAAATTTTTGTAAAGTTTGATTAACTTGATTATTGGACGTTAATTGAATAGTTGAATCTTTTTAAACAGAAGAAAATTCTTTTTTCAATTTTTCAGAAATTAGTTCAACTTTAAAACCTATTTGTTAAATGTTTAACCAAAAAGACGAATTAAAAAAAAGATTAATTTAAAAAAATGATTAATTTATTACCAAAAATAACGAATTTTGCATAAAATTTAAGAATTATCAAACAAAAAGTTAAATTTTCTACTTAAAAAAATTTAATTTTTAAATAAAAAGTTGAAGTTTCAACTAAAAAAGATTAATTTTTAAAGAAAAAGATTAATTTACTAAAAAACCGTTTAATATTTTACTAAAAACGAGGAATTTTTAAACAAAAAGATTAATTTACTACCAAAAAAGACGAACTTTTAATAAAATTCAAAAATTCTGAAAGAAAACGTTGAATTTTCTACTAAAAACATAAGTTTTTGAACAAAAGATTAATTTTCTACCAAAAACATTCATCTGGAAACGTACTAAAACCGTTACCATATGATACTTTTAGAAAAAATAGGTAACATTTTATGAACGATCTCTTATAGTAGTCCAAAACCGAAATTTCTTCATTTATTTTTTTATTTTTTTACCTCTGATAACAAAAAACATCGTTATCATATTAGTAAATTTGATTTCGTAGTCGATATTTACGATGCGAAGATTTTCAAATTGAGCCATCATAAAAGAAAATCGGACTAAAATAATAGCTTTTATTTATGTATGCTGAACAATAAAATTGCCTAATTTTTAACAACTAGCAACAAAAAATAATAATTTAATATACAAATTTTAATTTTTTATGCACATGCGCGTGACAAAACCATTTATTTGACTCATCTTCGAAGAAAAAAATTTCCTTATTTTTATTATGTATAAAGTTCTGATATAAAAATTACTATAAGATCGAAAAATCGGTTTCCTGATTAAAATTTGAATGATCAAAACCCTTAATTTGAGCAATCTTCAAAAAAAAATAAAAAGATTTGTATTGTACACGATAACCCTATGAAAAGATTGGCTTGTCACTAATGATCTCGACTCATTAATGCATTTCTGCTTTATCTGCGTTATTTCTTGATTTTTCTAGTATTTTTAAGAACAAAATGCCCGATTGTTAATTGTAAAAGAAATTTATTATAAATATGATCAAATAAATGAGTATTGTCTTTAAATAATCAAATTTTAGGCTGTTCGAGATATATAAATTAAAACAAAACTGATAATCTGAATATCAAAACCTATTATATATTTATATACGATAATTAATCGAGTTATATTTAAAAAATTATATATATAAATATATTTAAAAAATATATATGTATATGAATAATGAGACTTTTCCTTTGGCAGACAACATCAAGACAAAACGTCGTTTATGAGGTGCAGTTAATTTTGAGCAAGATGCAGTGACGCTGAACGAATCTGGCATCCGTTGGTTACAGATCATTCGTTCGCTATCATAATTTACGTAATAAGTGGTTGGATTGCGAGCCTTGCACAGGAACGGAAAATTCAATATATACCGATGCAAATTTAATGCGACAATTGGCAAATATTCCGTGATTCTCTGCCAAATAGTCAGCTGTAATGACTGTACGAACAAAGCTGGAAACAATACATTATTCCGACGGCGTGGCTCATGCATACTTTTTTCCTCATCAAATTCAACCATTTCCGGTCTATTGAATAATTTTTTTTGTTTAATCGACGATGCTAATCAGTTCTATTCATGAATTTAATTAAATGTACGATGATTTAAAAAATAACGAATTCATTGAAGAAAAAGCCGATTGTAAATTTTCTTCTTCAAAAATGATCTAATAAGACAATATGTGTTTTTTAATATAAATTAATACCATATGCAGGACAATCCATTAAAAATGGAGATGAATATGAAATAAACGATTTTTTTGCTTTCCCACGTTGGGATTCGTACCCGCGACGGAGTGCAACTTAGACTTTATTTGAAACCAAGCACGCTACCATTTAGGCCACACTCTCCGGTTAATAAATATTTATTAATTTGCGCAAAGAATTGTAATATTTATTTCCTCTAAAGACCTAAAGGTATATATTAATCATTTTCACTGTAAAAGAGATTTTAAAAGATTTCACTGAATTTCAAAAGAATTCAAGTGATTAGAGATTCTTTATCACCATCATATTTTAATACCACCTAATTATGTCTCGAGATAATCTTAACTTTGTCTGGAAATAATCAGCATGCATCACTAATTTGAAAGGATTTTAGGAGGTTTTGAAATATTCGAAACCAAGGGATTTGAAGAGAAACTGAAGTATTTTAACAAATTTTGAAGGGTTTCATAGCATTTTTTAGGTATTTTGCAAATTTAAAGGAATTTAAAAATATTGAATGGAATGGATTTTAAGAGGTTATGATGATTTTACGGGATTTGAAAGGATTTGAGGAGACTTCAAAATGTTCAAAAAAGTATACTAAAACCGTGGATATTGAGAGGGGGAAAATTAACCAAATTTCGAAATATTTCCGAACATTATAAATGATTTAAAAGGATTTCGAGAAATTTTAATGGCTTTTACGGAATTTTAGATTTTAAAAGACTTAAAGGAATTTTAAGGGATTTTAATGACATTTTGATAATTTTTAAGAATTTCAAGGATTTCAAATGATTTGACGGAATCTAAAAGAATATTAGGAAATTTCCACGATTATGAAAGATTTCAATGAATTTTAAAGGGATTTCGAATAAAGGAATTTAAGGAATAAGGAATAAGGGAATTTAAGGATTTCAAAAGATTTCACGGAATTTTAAGGAATTCTGAACAACTTTTAAGATTTCAATGAATTCTAAAGGGATTTAAACGTTTCAAGGAATCTCGTAATCTTTTTTAATATTTCAGGAAATACCAAGAATTTCAACCGATTTTAAGAGATCTTAAGGAATTTCTATGGGATTTTATAAGTGCAAAGGAATTAAGGGTTTTTAGTAAGACTTCAGGCGAGGTTCCAAAATATTTTAAGGAATTTTAATGGATTTTAAGAGACCTACATTTTACGGGATTTCAAGAAATTTTGAGAGATTTCTAAATGCTCCAAAGTATATTCACGTATTTTGAAGAATTTTAACAGATTAATTTTAAAAGTTTTAACCAAATTTTAAAATATTTCCGAATATTTTAGAGGATTTTAAGGGATTTTTAGGAATTTTAATTCTTTTGAAAGATTTTAAAGGAATTTAATATCATTCAAGGAATTTTAGGTTTCATGCGAGGTTCGGAAAGGTTTTCACCAATTTTGAGAGAATTTAACAGATTTTAAGAGATTTGAAAGATTTTAAGCGATTTCAAGAATTTAACAAAATTTCACGAGACCTTGAAGAATTTTAAAGGGTTTCCACGGATTTGAAAGATTTCAATGAATTATAAGAATTTTACCGCTTTTAAGGAATTCTAATTAATTTTGAAGATTTTAAGTGATTTCAAAATATTTCACGAAATCTCAAAGAATTTAAAGAACTTTCAAGGATTTCAAGGATTTTGAAATATTTCACGGGATCGCAAAGAAGTTAAAGGGATTTCCACGGATTTTAAAGATTTTAATGTATTTTGTATGGGGAATTCAAACATTTCAAGGTGTGTCGTATTATTTAAAAATATTTTATGGAATTCTAAGAACTTACAAGGATTTCAAGGATTTCCAAAGATTTCACGGAATCTCAAAGGATTTAAAGGGATTTCCACGGATTTTAAAGATTATCATTGATTTTTTATAGGGATTTGAAACATTTCAAGGTGTGTCGTATTATATGAAAATATTTTATGGAATTTAAAGAACTTTCAAGGATTTCGAAAGATTTCAAGAAATCACAAATAATTTAAAGGAATTACCACTGATTAAAAAGATTTCAAAGGTTTTTGTATTATTTGGACATATTTAATCAAATTTAAAGAACTTTTCACAATTTCCAGCTTTTTTCTGGTATTTTAAAGATTTTAAGCGATTTCAATGATTTCAGAATATTTCACGGAGTCTCAAAGAATTTTAAGGAATTCTAATGGATTAAAAATATTTCAAGATTTTTTAAATATTTTTTGGAAATATTCAATTAAATGTAAAGAATTTTCACCAATTTTAATAGCTTTTTATGAGATTTTGCAATTTTAAGCTGTTTCAAGGATTTCAAAAGATTTCACGGAATCTCAAAGAATTTCAAGTAATTCCTACGTATTTGAAAGATTTCAAGGGTTTTTGTATTATTTAGAAATATTTAATAACATTTTTCAACATTTTACCAATTTCAAGGGATTTTCTGATATTTTGAAGATTTTAGGCGATTTCAAGAATTTCAAGAGATTTCACGGAATCTCAGAGAATTAAAAAAAATCTCACGTATTTAAAGGATGTCAAGGGTTTTTGTATTATTTGAAATTATTTCATGAAATTTAAAGAATTTTCACCGATTTTAAGGGACTTTATGACATTTTAAAGATTGAAAAGGATTTCAAGGATTTTAAAAGATTTCATGGAATACGAAGAAATTGTAAAGTATTTCCCCAGTTTTTAAACATCTCAATTAACGTGACAGGAATTTCGGAAATTTTAAGGGAGTTGAATCGATTTTAAGAGATTCGAAGGAATTTTGATGACATTTTGATGATTTGAAGGATTTTTGTTAGATTTAAAAAGATTTCACCAAATGTCAAAAAAATTTTAAGGAATTTTAAGAGTTTTAAGGAATTTCGATGGTTTCACAGGATGTAAAAAAAATTTTAATCGTGAAATAATTTCCGTATATTATAAAGAATTTTATCGGATTTCGATGAATTTTAATGACTTTTAGAAAACTTGAAGAAATTGCAAAATATTTTAAGGGATTTCAAGAGATTTGAAAAGATTACCACAGATTTTAAAGATTGCAATGCACTTTAAAGGAGTTTTACAATTTTCAAGGGATCTCATGATATTCCGAATTTTTTTTTTGAAATCTCAAGGATTTTAACTAATTTCAAAAGATTTCACGGAATTTCGAAAAATATTAAGGCATTTCTATAGTTTTTAAAAAGCTCAATATTGCTTTCAAAGGATGTCAAAAAAGATTATGCCATAACATGCATATGATTTAATTTTTTCTTTTGAATTTTTCCACATTATTTAAACAATTCCTTAAGGACTTCCAACATTTCGAAAAGTATTTATGGAATTTGTAGGAATTGCAAAGATTTCAAGGCTTATTTACTTTCTAGATAGGGACTGGCTAGCCCCAGATTAGATCATATACTATGCGCCAGATTAGAGTCTAGACACTCTAGTCTTGGGCTAGACACTTCAGTCAACGGTGAATAAATATTACATAGTATATATAAATATTAAACAAAAAGTGAATAATACATCAAAAGTAAAGAATAAATAAAAGAAGGAATATCTTTATTTCTTCTAGAACGCAAGAAATTTGACAATCAGCATATTAAAAAAATCATTAGAAAAAGAAATCCCCGAAAGTAAGGAAATCCCAAAATTATCCAGACCTATCTTTGAGGATCCGTTATCCAATAAAGAATACTCGATTCGATATTTTATCTGATCTGACTGTGAAAGCGCCCACGTGCTATTTTCGAAAATCGGACCCAGAACTGAAACTATTGAAAGAAGGCGTGAAAAAAATCAGGAGACTCAATAATCTGATGAATGACGAGAGATCTTGGGTATTATATCCATGAATGAGATGTCTCGCAACATTTCGACGGTCCCGAATTTAGATCAGATCGGGAAACGAGAACCTTGTGCCACGTGCCTCTCGCGAGAAGATTACACTCGAGATATATGCCTATATAGGTATATATATACCCGTGTAGAGAGTTAATCTTGATAGCGCGGCTATCTAGATGAGATACGTCGATTAAGATACGCCCCTCGAAATCTGAAGTCTGAAATCTGACCGAGATGCGACGAGGACGTAACCCTCCGCTTGAGTTACAGGTTGTCGTAGGTCGTGACACGAAATAGGAAAGGTCTACCACAATTTACTACCTCCCCCTCATTTTCATTCATCTCACGTCAACGAAACACTCGCGGTTGTACTTTGGAAATTGCACTTTTTTATCAGCCATCATACATTCCTGCACTGCCAAATGAATTTTCAACTAAAATGATGAATTAGATGATGTTCAGTTTTGTTGGTACTGGCGAAACCCTTTGAAAGAACCCTTTCGTATAATTGATTTATTCCGTTGCTGTGTCTTCTTGTATGCATAGCTGGTGTTAATTGATTGATTTCCAATCTTCAGAAAGAACCCATCTGTACAGTTGGTTTGTTCCATTGTTGTATCTTCTCCTAACCGTGTTGCACGATTAGATGATGTTCAATAATGTAAGACAGGTAAAAAATAATTAGAAAAAGTTCAATTTTATTACACTAGTCCAATTCTATATTTCAAATCCTTAAAAAGAAACCATCTTTGTAGTTGGTTTGTTACATTGTTGTATCTTCTTCAAACCATTTGCATAATTAGTTGATGTTCACTGATTTTGACCAGGTGAAAATTAATTAGAAGATGTTGCATTTTGTTAGTATGCTGGTTTAATCGCTTGAAAGAACCCATCCGTATGATAGCATCTTTGTTCTATTGTTGTATCTTCTTCCATCCGTGTTGTATGATCAGCTAATGTTCGTTGATGTCGAACAATGAACAGGTAAGAACGAATCAGATGATGTTCGATTTCGTTGGTATTCTGGTCCAATTATATTTCCAACCCTCAGAAATAAACTAACTCATCTGTATTAGTTCGTTTGTTACATTATTGTATCTTCTTTCTCCAACCGTGTTGCATGATTAGCTGATGAT